>JAQQAC010023519.1:2177059-2214769 GCA_029783875.1 Phataginus tricuspis
CCCCCCCTAAAAAAATCCCAACCGTGAAAGATAAGTTAAATGCATAAAAATAAAACTGTGCAGCCACTGTGGAGAACATGTTGTATGGCAATTCCTCAAAAAATTAGAGATAGAATGACCATTTGACCCAGCAGTTCCACTTCTGGATCTTTACCCAAAAGAACTGAAAACAGAGTCTTCAAGAGATGTTTGCACACACATGTCTACAGCAGTATGGCTCAGAGTAGCCCAGAGGTGGAAGCAACTCAAATGTCCATCGATGGATGAATGGGCGAACCAAATGTGCCCACCTATTCAATGGAATATTACTGAGCCTTGAAAAGGAAGGAAATCCTGACACCTGCTGCAAAGTGGATGGGCCTTCAGGGTTCATGCTTGGTGAAATAAGCCAGACACAAAAGGACAGATCTTGCCTGAGTCCACTCATAGGTCCCTAGAGGAGTCACTTCCATAGAGACAGAAAGTAGATGGTGACAGTTTCAGTTTGGGAAGATGAAAACGTTCTAGAGATGGATGGTGGATGGCTGCACAACATATGAATGTGCTTAATGCTGCTGCACTGTGCTCTTAGAAGCGGTTGAAATAGTGACTTTCATGTTGTGTATATTTTACCACAATAAAAAAGATACATGGGCAGCAGGGAAATTTGAGTGCAGAGTATATCACGAGACAATAGTATTGCATCTGTGTAAAGCCCCTGAGAGTGATAATAGTATTTTGGTGATCTGGGAGAAGCTTCTGATCCTTAGGGCAGGGGGAAATGGGGAGCATAGATGTGATGCACTAAGATGCTATGACTCACGTCACAGTAATTTGGGAGTGAGAGGAGAAGGGAGACTGAAGACTGACCAACGTCAATGCTTGGAGAAGCAGTTGGAAGATCAGGTGGCTGTTGAATCACTCTTTGAATTCTTTTCTGTAGGCTTGGAATTCTTCCAAGTAAAGTCTAAGGAAATAAAGACAGGGATGGTGAGGAGACCGTCATGCTGACGTGGAGGTGACTGAGACCTTATTGGAGAGCTGGTGGAGTGCATGTGGCTGGGGCTAGATGGAGAAAGGGGCTGGGAAGCCTCGTAGAGAGTGAGAGGCACAGCTGGAAGGCTTCCTGGAGGCGGCAGCATTGACTTTGCAGCTGTGAAGTACCTAGTGTTTCTGGATCTAGTTCTGGGAATGTGGGGATGGCGTCCGGAGACTTGTGGATGCTTGGGTTAGTGCTGAGGACATCAGGGCAGGCAAGATCACCACCACACACCCTCCCCACCTAAAAAAAAAAAAAAGCGCCTTCTTGTGCGTTTCTGGGAAGCAAGGCGGCCATAGGTTGCTGCCCTGGGATGGACCCTTCTGTTCCCGGCAAACGGAAGACCACCTCCCCAAAGCCGCAGGCGCACATCCCAGCCTGGCCCAGCAGCAACCCGCTCTAGGATGCCAGGAGCTCCACTCGACAAGTTCTTACGGAGGCCCCCTAAAACTGTGGTTAAAAGTGAGGGGGTCGCTCCCATTAAAAAAATAAGAATGAGAAACAAAATAAACCCTGTGCATTCTCTCTGCCCTGCCTCCCCCCAAAAAGTTTGATCTGAAACAAGTGTCTCAATTGGTGCTACTCTGCCTCTTTTTCCGGACACTTCTGGAACCTTCTGGGTGCCATGGGCAAGATTCAAGTGCATATGCCTCCCACCTGCACACTAACGGGGGGCCCGAAGTAGGGGTGAGGTAGGTGCAGGTATTTTGAGGCCTGCGTGTGCCTGGAGAAATATTTCAGAGTCATTCATTATTCCAAGACCACTTGCCCTGAGCCCCTGCCTACACTCCCGCCCGCGCCTTGCAGGCCACGGCAGGCCCGGGGACCCAGTGGAGCTTCTGAGTTGAGGATCAAGGTGCCCTGGTTTATGCTGTCTTTCAGTTGCTTGGGGACTGGGACCGCCAGATAAGATCCAGGATGCCGGGTTAAATGAGATAAATGATGGGTGAATTTTTAAAAAGCATAAGTATATCCCAAGTATGGCCTGGGATGTAACACTGAGAGAAGTATTGTTCTTCGGGGATTCTGCTTTAACTGGGCGCCCTTGGTTTGCATTTTCAGGGAGGACAGGATGTAGGGCACGAGGACACGAGCTGGGAGACCCAGGTGCCGGCGACTGTACTGGCCCAGGTGACCGGTGATGGCGGTGGGACCAGTGGAGGCAGAGGAGGGAGAGAGATGGAGGATCTGGGGTAGATTTTGGGGAAGGAGCTCCTGTGTACCCTGAGTGAGGTGGGGGGTCCCCAGGAGGCTGTGATGGAGGAGCGATGCACCCCGACTAGGGTAAGAGCCCTGGGGCTCAACAACTGCATGCCCCATGAATGCCCCAGGCTAGGTTTTTCCCCTTCGCATGACTGCCATTTGGGACGGGATTATTCTTAATAGTGGGGGCGGGGGGCTGCCCTGGGCACTGTAGGGTGTTGAGCAGCATCTCTGGTCCTCACCTCCTCCATGCCAGGAGGACCCCGTGGCCCCCTTGGTGGCAACAACCAGTATAACCAGATTTTGCCAGTGCGCTGGTAAGAGGGCAGATTCACCCCTGGTTGAGGACCCCTGGTCTAGGCCCTGTAGGACCCCTGCAGGTGAGCAGATGGGCCTGGAGCTCTAGCTGGGGCGGGGGTCCCGGAAGGCCTGATCAGCTCCCTTTGGCCTTGCCTGGCATTCAGTGAGCAGTTGTGGGCTGGGAGAAGTGGATGCCTAAACGGCCGTGGTTGGGGACATTCAGGCAATGTGCTGTCCGCACCCAGGCTCACGGGAAGGCCATCCATCGTGCCAGACAAAGAAAGGAAGGACTTCCGGTAGAGTCTGAGAAAGCTTTCAATATTTAGAAGTTTGGGCATTTAATTCTGGCGACCCTGGCTCCCAGATAACAGTGCCCCCTCCGGCAGCAGTCAGGTGTCTGCGTCCACGGGCGGGCTGGTGATCGTGATGGGAAGCCTGGCTGTCAGGCTGGCCAGGGACCAGGGCACGCAGATGGTGCCCACCAGCTCGTATCAGAAGCTCATGAGCTCGCCGACCCGTGCGTTGCTGCTCAGAGGCATCAGGCCCGGGAGGTTGAAGGCGCCCGCGAGCTCGATGGTGGAGAAGGGCTCCACTCTGGTGTTGACCTCCTTCTGCTGGACCGGCTCACTGCTGTACAGCCGCGACCGCTTGTCCATGCGCGTGAAGCCCTCGTACCGCGTGTGAACGTAGAGGGCAGAGGTGAAGTTCCTGATGCACTTGCCGGTCTGGTTGTGGATTTCCGTGCTGAAAGTGACCCTCTCCCCCGGCGTGAAGGTGTTCTTTTCCATCGCGATCCGGAGGCAGATGGTGCCCTGCCTAAAGCAGTTGTAACAGACCGTCTTTCTCACCTCCGCGACCAGGGGATTCTAGAAGGGGACGGGGGCGGAGGGGGCAATAGACAACCATGAGAGACCGTGGCCGCCAGACCCTCGGGCCCCCTTACACCCCATCCTTATGGCCCCTCCAAGCCTTGGGCTTCTTGGATTCTCCTGCTAAGATTGCCGGGATGGAATCTGGAGCCTTAGGGACTTGAGGACAGGGAGTCCTTTCCCAGCTTCCTTTAATAAAGGCGCTTTGCCATTCTGAGTATCCATTTCCCTATCTGTTAAATAAGCCTGAGAAATCACTAGAGTTTACCCAAGTAGTTCAGACTAAAGGAGAAAAGATTCTGGGCTCTGACTGTGAAAGAAAACTGTAGAGACGGACTTACGTAGTGTGTTTAAACAAATGCCTCAAAATGCAGCATTTCTATCAACTAATCAGCTGCTGGATGCGACTAAAGTCATGTACACATGACATTTAATGAGCGGCTTGGGTAACATTTTACTTCTTATTTGTGGATGATATTTTAAAAGACTCGATGTGATGCAGGTGGGCTTAGAGTGATGGGTTCCCTACTTTGTTGCCTTTCAGTATCTTCTTCCAAAGGGACTCGGTGCGTTCATAAGCACGTGTGTGTGTGTGTGTGTATTCCCTTCCATCATGCCAAAAAAAAATAAGAGCAAGAGAGCGAGAGATGATAGTGTAAAAAAAAAAAATACTTCCAAGCTCCCCTCCAACCCCCCCATTCATGACATCAAGTTGGTACTGTGAAATTGGCCACGTTGGGGTATTTCCACCAGGGAGATGGGCAAGTATTACCAATGAGGGACAGCCCGCCACAGAGCTGACCGGGTGTTCACCATGTACTAGCACGCTCCTGCTGTGTTCCTGCCCCTGCTTTATCGGCATTCAGGGCCTCTGATTTGCTGCACATCTCCGCCCATTTTAGAAGTGAAACATCAGAGTTGCACAACCATGTGAATGTACTGAACTGTACACTTAAAAAATGGGGAAGACGGAGTGTTTGTGAAGTTCCTTCTTCGACTCCACAAACAAGAACCCCGGCATCAATAGCATCTTGATTACTGAAGCATTTATAGAAGGTCATGGAACCAGATGTCATACATGAAAATCTGAAGAAATAGTTTGAGACGCTAGATGTCAGTTTCTTCAAGACAGCTGTACTTTTGCTTCTGGAAGAATAGAGAAAGATCATCTTAATCTGATCAGAGAATACGCTTATTTAAATCTGGGCTCTGGACTTCCGGGAATATGGCGACATGAATGGACCAGCAGAAAAATTCCTCCCAACATTATATTTATTCACGAAAATACAGCAAATACAACTATCCCTAAAAGAGAGACCAGAATACACAGGAAAGTGCACAGCGTACAGCTACACCTGTGAGAACTTGGCAGCCGGTGAGGCGGAAGGGATACGGAGCAGCGACCCGGTGGGACCGAGCGCTCCCCCCCACCAGAGCTCTGGCGGCCAGACACTCCGGACAGAGGACTCGGCACCCGGCGAGGCGGGACGGAAACGCGATCCAGCGAGACCAGAGCGCCCCTCCACCCCAGCACTCCAGCGGGAGTCCCAGCAAGGCGGGTAAGGTACGGAGCCGCGAGCAGACCGAGCGCTCCTCTCCCCCAGTGCTCCAGCAGGAGGAGAGGATTCAGAGCCGGGAGGGAATGGAAGTCTGCGCCGGGAGCGCCGACACACAGCCTGCGGTGTAGCGGAGATAGGAGAGACAGAGGGCACAGGGTCCCAACCCGGAACGTGCAAGTTGCCCACGGCAGGCTCCGGGAAGGAAAGAGAAAGGAGAAAAAAGGGAAGAAAAGCGCGCGCTCTACATCAGCGGTCTTAAAGAGACAGGAGCTCAGTAGAGGGGCCGGATAGCCCCGCAAACTGAGCCCAGCACGCTGGGAGTCCTGGGGAGCTTTGGACCCCTTGGCTGGCGACTGGGAAAGGGTGCCTGCCATTCAGACCCCCACGGAGATCAACAGCTTACCATTCGTTCCCAACCCAGCCAGAACTATAGAGTGGCGCTGGAATAGTGGAGCAACAGCGCCACCTACAGCACTCGCGCGGAACCCACTCTCAGTGGCTTTTTTGTTTGTTTGTTATTGTTTTTTCTCCCCTTTCTTTTCCTTTTTTTCTTTCCCTCTCTTTCAACAGCCTCCCATTCATTCTCACCCCGGCCACAGCTTTAAAGGGCCGTGTGGAGCGACGTGGCCATGGCTCTGGAATAGTGGAGCAATAGCGCCACCTACAGCATTCACACAGAAACCACGCCCGGTGGGCGTTTTGTTGGTTTTTTTTTTTGTTGTTGTTGTTTTTTTTTTTGCTGTTTTCTTTTACATGTTGCTGCTTTTTCTTTTTCTTTCTTTTCTTTTCCTTTCTCTCTCTCTCCTTTTACTTTTTTATTATTAGTAGAAATTTCTTTTTTTTTTCTTTTCTCTCCTTTCTTATCTCTCCTTGCTACCAACAACCAATTCTATAGTCATGAGAAGACAGAAGAATATGACACAGACAAAGCTTCAGACAAACACCACCCCAGAGAAAGAAGCTGAAGGAATGGACATGCACAGTCTTCCAGAAAAAGAATTCAGAATAAAAGTCATAGCCATGCTGACGGATCTACAGAAAAATGTGCAAGAGCTGAGGGAGGAAGTGAGGGAAGTGAGGAAAGACAATGCAGAAATGAGACAAGCCATTGACGGGCTCAACAGAAGATTGAATCAGGTTCAAGACACGATCAACGAATTACAAGACAGGGAACAGGAATACAAAGAAGGTGAGGCAGAGAGAGATAAAAGGATCTCTAAGAATGAAAGAATATTAAGAGAACTGTGTGACCAATCGAAACGGAGCAATATTCGCATTATAGGAGTACCAGAGGAAGAAGAGAGAGAAAAAGGGATAGAAAGTGTCTTTGAAGAAATAATTGCTGAAAACTTCCCCACGCTGGGGAAGGAAATAGTCTCACAGTCCACGGAAGCCCACAGATCTCCCAACACAAGGGACCCAAAGAAGACAACACCAAGACACATAATAATCAAGATGGCAAAGATCAAAGACAAGGACAGAGTATTAAAGGCAGCTAGAGAGAGAAAAAAGATCACCTACAAAGGAAAACCCATCAGACTGTCATCAGACTTCTCAACAGAAACCTTACAGGCCAGAAGAGAATGGCATGATATATTTAACGTAATGAAACAGAAAGGCCTCGAACCAAGAATATTGTATCCAGCACGATTATCATTTAAATATGATGGAGGGATTAAACAATTTCAAGACAAAAGAAAGTTGAGAGAGTTTGCCTCCCATAAAGCACCACTATAGGATACCTTAAACTGACTGCTCTAGAGGGAAACACCCCTAAGGCTAAAAAGATGTCACCAGAGAAAATAAAATCATAGCAAAGAAAGCAGACAATCCAAATACTAATTAAAGGCAAAGAATAAAACACCTAATATATAAAGAATGGAGGAGGAAGAATAGGAAGGGAGAAATAAATAAACATCAGACGGCATTCACAATAATTTAACAAGAAAGTTAAGTTAGATTCTTAGATAGTAAAGAAACAACCCTTGAACCTTTGGTAACCACGAATCTAAAGCCAGCAATGGCAATAAGTACATATCTATCAATAATCACCCTAAATGTAAATGGACTGAATGCACCAATCAAAAGACACAGAGTAACAGAGTGGATAAAAAAGCAAGACCCATCTATATGCTGTGTACAAGAGACTCGCCTCAAATCCAAAGATATACACAGACTAAAAGTGAAGGGGTGGAAGAAGATATTTCATGTAAACAACAAAGATAAAAAAGCAGGTGTTGCAGTACTTGTACCAGACAAAATAGACTTCAAAACGAAGAAAGTAGCAAGAGATAAAGAAGGACATTACATATACAATGGGGAAATGATAGCCTCTTCAACAGCTGGTGTTGGCAAAACTGGACAGCTACATGTAAGAGAATGAAACTGGATCATTGTCTAACCCCATACACAAAAGTAAAGTCAAAATGGATCAAAGACCTGAATGTAAGTCATGAAACCATAAAACTCATAGAAAAAAACATAGGCAAAAATCTCTTGGACATACACATGAGCGACTTCATGTACATATCTCCCTGGGCAAAAGCAAAAATGAACAAGTGGGACTATATCAAGCTGAAAAGCTTCTGTACAGCAAAGGACACCATCAGTAGAACAAAAAGACATCCTACAGTATGGGAGAATATATTCATAAATGACATACCAATAAGGGGTTGACATCCAAAATATATGAAGAACTCACACACCTCAACAATCAAAAAGCAAATAATCCAATTAAAAAATGGGCAGAGGATCTGTACAGACACTTCTCCAAAGAAGAAATTCAGATGGCCAACAGGCACATGAAAAGATGCTCCACATCACTAATCATCAGAGAAATGCAAATTAAAACCACAATGAGATATCATCGCACACCAGTAAGGATGGCCAACATCCAAAACACAAACAACAACAAATGTTGGAGAGGATGTGGAGAAAGGGGAACCCTCCTACACTGCTGGTGGGAATGCAAATTAGTTCAACCATTGTGGAAAGCAGTATGGAGGTCCTTCAAAAAACTGAAAATAGAAATACCATTTGACCCAGGAATCCCACTCCTAGGAATTTACCCTAAGAATGCAGCAGCCCAGTTTGAAAAAGACATATGCACCCCTATGTTTATTGCAGCAGTATTTACAGTAGCCAAGAAATGGAAGCAACCTAAGTGTTCATCAGTAGATGAATGGATAAAGAAGATGTGGTACATATACACAATGGAATACTATTCAGCCATAAGAAGAAAACAAATCCTACCATTTGCAACAACATGGATGTAGCTAGAGGGTATTATGCTCAGTGAAATAAGCCAGGCAGAAAAAGACAAGTATCAAATGATTTCACTCATATGTGGAGTATAAAAGCAAAGAAAAAAACAGAAGGAACAAAACATCAGCGGACTCACAGAACCCAAGAATGGACTAACAGATACCAAAGGGAAAGGGACTGGGGAGGATGGGTGGGAAGGGAGGGACAAGGGGGGAAAAGGGGCATTACGATTAGCAGACATAATGTGGGGGGGCCTGGGGAGGGCTGTACAACTCAGAGAAGACAAGTAGTGATTCTATAGCATCTCACTACGCTGAAGGACAGTGACTGAAATGGGGTATGTGGGGGGGGGACTTGATGAAGTGGGGAGTTTAGTAACCATAATGTTGCACATGTAATTGTAGATTAACGATATCAAAATAAATAAATAAATAAATAAATAAATAAATAAAAAAGAAGGACATTACATAATGATAAAGGGGTCAGTCCAACAAGAAGATATAACCATTATAAACATATATACACCCAACACAGGAGCACCAACATATGTGAAACAAATACTAACAGAATTGAAGGAGTAAATAGACAACAGTGCATTCATTTTAGGAGACTTCAACACACCACTCACTCCAAAGGACAGATCAACCAGACAGAAAATAAGTAAAGACACAGAGGCACTGAACAACACACTAGAACAGATGGACCTAACAGGTATCTACAGAACTCTGCACCCAAAAGCAGCAGGATACACATTCTTCTCAAGTGCACATGGAACATTTTCCATAATAGACCACATACTAGGCCACAAAAAGAACCTCAGTAATTTCAAAAATATTGAAATGCTACCAAGCAACTTCTCAGATCACAAAGGTATAAAACTAGAAATAAATTTGAGAAAGAAATCAAAAACGCTCACAAATACATGGAGACTTAACAACATTCTCCTAATGAATCAATAGGTTAACAACCAAATGAAAACAGAAATCAAAGAACATATGGAGACTAATGACAACAACAACACAAAGCCACAACTTCTGTGGGACGCAGCAAAGGCAGTTGTAAGAGGAAAGTATATTGCAATCCAGGCCTATATAAAGAAGGAAGAGCATTCCCAAATGAACAGTCTAAAGACACAATTATTGAAATTGGAAAAAGAACAAAGGAGGCCCAAAGTCACCAGAAGGAGGGACATAATAAAGATCAGAGAAAAAATAAATAAAATTGAGAAGAATAAAACAATAGAAAAAATCAATGAAACCAAGAGGTGGTTCTTTGAAAAAATAAACAAGATAGATAAACCGCTAGCCAGACTCATTAAGAGAAAAAGAGAATCTACACACAGAAACAAAATCAGAAATGAGAAAGGAAAAATAACGACGGACCCCACAGAAATACAAAGAATTATAAGAGAATATTATGAGCATCTGTATGCTAACAAGCTCCAGAACCTAGAAGAAATGGACAACTTCTTAGAAAAATACAACCTTCCAAGACTGACCAAGCAAGAAACAGAAAAACTAAACAGACCAATCACCAGCAACGAAATTGAATTGGTAATCAAAAAACTACCCAAGAACAAAACCCCCAGACCTGATGGATTCACCTCTGAATTCTACCAGACATATAGAGAAGAAATAACACCCATTCTCCTTAAAGTTTTCCAAAAAATAGAATAGGAGGGAATACTTCCAAACTCATTCTATGAAGCCAGCATCACTCTAATACCAAAACCACGCAAAGACCCCACCAAAAAAGAAAATTACAGACCAATATCCCTGATGAACGTAGATGCAAAAATACTCAACAAAATATTAGCAAACCGAATTCAAAAATACATCAAGAGTATCATACATCATGATCAAGTGGGATTCATCCCAGGGATGCAAGGATGGTACAACATTCGAAAATCCATCAATATCATCAACCACAGCAACAAAAAGAAGAACAAAAACCACATGATCATCCCCATAGATGCTGAAAAAGCATTTGACAAATTCAGCATCCATTCATGATTAAAACTCTCAACAAAATGGGTATAGATGGCAAGTACCTCAACATCATAAAGGCCATATATGACAAACCCACAGCTAACATCATACTTAACAGCGAGAAGCTGAAAGCTTTCCATCTAAGATCGGGAACAAGACAGGGATGCCCACTCTCCCCACTGTTATTCAACATAGTACTGGAGGTCCTAGCCACGGCAATCAGACAAAACAAAGACATACAAGGCATCCAGATTGGTAAAGAAGAAGTCAAATTGTCACTATTTGCAGATGACATGATACTGTACATAAAAAACCCTAAAGACTCCACTCCAAAACTACTAGAACTAATATCGGAATTTAGCAAAGTTGCAGGATTCAAAATTAACACACAGAAATCTGTTGCTTTCCTATACACCAATGATGAACTATCAGAAAGAGAAATCAGAAAAACAATTCCATTCACAATTGCATCAAAAAGAATAAAATACCTAGGAATAAACCTAACAAAGGAAGTGAAAGACCTATACTCTGAAAAATACAAGACACTCCTAAGAGAAATTAAAGAGGACACTAACGAATGGAAATGCATCCCATGCTCTTGGCTAGGAAGAATAAATATTGTCAAAATGGCTATACTACCCAAAGCAATCTACAGATTCAATGCAATCCCTATCAAACTACCAACAGCTTTCTTCAATGAACTCGAACAAATAATTCTAAAATTCATATGGAACCACAAAAGACCCCGAATAGCCAAAGCAATCCTGAGAAGGAGGAATAAAACAGGGGGAATTATGCTCCCTGACTTCAAGCTCTACTACAAAGCCACAGTAATCAAGACAATTTGGTATTGGCACAAAAACACCCACAGACCAGTGGAACAGAAAAGAAAATCCAAACATTAACCCAGACATATACAGTCAATTAATATTTGATAAAGGAGCCTTGGATATACAATGGGGAGATGACAGCCTCTTCAGCAGCTGGTGTTGGAAAAACTGGACAGCTACATGTAAGAGAATGAAACTGGACTACTGTCTAGCCCCATACACAAAGGTAAACTCAAGGTGGATCAAAGACCTGAATATAAGTCATGAAACCATAAAACTCTTAGAAAAAACATAGGCAAAAATCTCTTGGACATAAACATGAGCGACTTCTTCATGAACATATCTCCCTGGGCAAGGGAAACAAAAGCAAAAATGAACAAGTGGGACTATATCAAGCTGAAAAGCTTCTGTACAGCAAAGGACACCATCAGTAGAACAAAAAGACATCCTACAGTATGGGAAAATATATTCATAAATGACGTATCTGATAAGGGGTTGACATCCAAAATATATAAAGAACTCACGCACCTCAACAAACAGAACACAAATAATCCAATTAAGAAATGGGCAGAGGACATGAATAGACACTTCTTCAAAGAAGAAATTCAGATGGCCAACAGGCACATGTAAAGATGCTCCATATCGCTAATCATCAGAGAAATGCAGATTAAAACCACAATGAGATATCACCTCACACCAGTGAGGATGGCCAACATCCAAAACACAAACAACAACAAATGTTGGCGAGGATGTGGAGAAAAGGGAACCCTCCTACACTGCTGGTGGGAATGCAAATTAGTTCAACCATTGTGGAAAGCAGTATGGAGGTTCCTCAAAAAACTCAAAATAGAAAAAAGCATTTGACCCAGGAATTCCACTCCTAGGAATTTACTCTAAGAATGCAGCAGCCCAGTTTCAAAAAGACAGATGCACCCCTATGTTTATTGCAGCACTATTTATAATAGCCAAGAAATGGAAGCAACCTAAGTGTCCATCAGTAGATGAATGGATAAAGAAGAGGTGGTACATATACACAATGGAATATTATTCAGCCATAAGAAGAAAACAAATCCTACCATTTGCAACAACATGGATGGAGCTAGAGGGTATTATGCTCAGTGAAATAAGCCAAGCCGAAAAAGACAAGTATCAAATGACTTCACTCATATGTGGAGTATAAGAACAAAGAAAAAACTGAAGGAACAAAACAGCAGCAGACTCATAGAACCCAAGAACGGACTAATAGTTACCAAAGGGAAAGGGACTGGGGAAGATGGGTGGGAAGGGAGGGATAAGTGGGGGATAGGGGGCATTACGATTAGCAGATGTAATGTTGGGGGCGCACGGGGAGGGCTGTGCAACTCAGAGAAGACAAGTAGTGATTCTGTAGCATCTCACTACACTGATGGACAGTGACTGTAATAGGGTTGGTGGGGGGATCTGATGAAGGGGGTAGTTTAATCATCACAATATTGCTCATGTAATTGTAGGTTAATGATACCAAAATGAACTATTAAAAAGAAACAGTAAACTGGGAAGCCTCAATGAGGTCGGGGAGAGGAGCGTCATTCCCAGATTCACCGCAGCCCCTCAAGGAGGGTCCCCGACCCTTGGCCGCACCCCAGCCCCGGGAGGGCAGCCCACCGATAAACCTCCTGTGCTCCTCCTGTCCCTGAACAGAGCCACCAGGTCCCCGCTGCCACCATGAGGAGCGACACCAACATGGTTGTCACGGCCATCTCTCTCTTTCTCTCTCAGCCACAATCGTTAAGACGGTTGCCACCTCTCTCCCTCAACCGCCACGTGAAATCGGTTCATTGTCTGGGCATGCGCAGACGAGAGCCTGGGCACGCCACACAGCCGCCCAGGGGTAGCCCGGGGCGTGAAAATGCGTCCCTCTCCGGTAGCCGGAATCCGCCCGCCTCAACTCGGTCCCTAGCACCTGGGCATGCGCAGAGACGCTCCCACCTCCCTGGAGTCTGAAGAGCTCTCCTCCACCTCGAACCAGCCCCCAGAGTAGGCGCATGCGCACATGGCTGTGGGCTGTGTAGTTTGAGGACGCGTACACCATCTCTATGGCAACCCAAATCCTCCCACTGGGACGCGCCCAGAGCCTGAGCATGCGCGTGTCACCTGCGCGCCTAAACCGTGGCGCGTGCGCACAGCCTTCCACGCGCTAGCTAGGAAGACGGAAGAGTGGGAAGACCGCGAGTACTTCCGCTTCAGCGTCGGGGGCATGGCCGACGTGGCCGAGATCCAGGAGCACAGGTGGACACAGCCTCTCCCCGTGGCTCCCCCTCCCAGTCAGGCCCTGTTCCTCCTGGCTGGTCTTCCGGGTGTGGCGGCCGTCTTGGCAGTTAGCAGTGACCTCTACTCTCTGGAGTAACTGACAAGTCCCGGCGTCGAGTGACCGCAGACTGGGCTGAGTCTAGGCCTGCTCACTGGGTCAGAATCTCAGCCTCTAGACCCCCCAGAGGGTGTCTCAGCCAGGCCGTCAGCAGACGGCCCCTGTGATCCCAGCCCGTGTCCCACCAGCTCAGTGCCCCCGTACTCGGGCCAGCCTGCCAGGGACGTGTGCCCAGGACCAGGGACTGTGGGCTTGAGGGAGGAGGGGAGGGGGCTCCCCAGGGAGACAGGGAAGACGCCCCAGTGAGGCCTCAGCGCCCCCCAGGTTCTTGCCTCCCTCGCCCGGGCCGCGCTGGGCTGGTGTCCTGTGTGTGTGTCTCCGGGCCGCCTGGCCCCATGCGGGGCGCCCTTGGTGGGGCAGTCAGGGTGCTGGGCTCACCTGAGGCTTCCCACCATGCCGGCCTCTGCAGGGGGTGAGTCTTTGAGAAGTGGCCTGTGAGGAACAGGGGTAACATATGTAACATATGCAAGTATCTGTTGCAAGTTTGTCTCTGCCTCCAGAGGAGATGTGGGGAGGTGGCACTGTCGTGAGCCGTCCTTGGCGTTTTGCCTCGTGACTGGTAAGTGCAGGCCGCACAGACCACCCCACAGGATCTCCTGGGGCCTCCCAGTACCTGGCTGCAGCACCCCCACCTGCTCCGAACACCCTGACAAACTGCAGTGTTCAAAGAGGTTTTGTGTCCGTGTTTCAAAGTCCGCTTCTGGCTTCTCTAAGAACAAGGACAGTTGCACCCCCAGCTCAGCCCCTCGGGCTCGGATGCCTTCCTGGCAGGCATTAGCCAGACCTGGGGCGCCTGCTGGGTGGGAGGAGCACACCTGGTCTGGAGTGGTCCCTGCTCCTCACCGTCTCCACCCCAGGGAGGTGGTCGCTCTCCTGGCATCCCCAGCCTGGAGCCTGGTGTGAGCTCCAGGTGTTGAGAGACGGATCGTGGAGCTCGGCAGGGCCGTGGCCGGAGATGCAGTGTGCACAGCGCTGGCTGCAGGGAGCTTCACAAGTTCTGGCCTCAGGGCTGGAGTCTGAGCTGGGAGGAGCTGCAGGACGAAGGGAGGGGAGGGGACAGAGGGAAGGCAGAGGCAGGCCCTGGTGGCCCCTCTGCCCCCAGTTCAGGGAATGCCCCAGAAGTGTAGACAAGGACCATTCTCCAGGGGTAAGGAGAGGCCTCAGCTGGGTTTCTAAATGAGTGTAGGGTCCATCTGTGACGCTGGGGATGAATCACTGGGAGAGGGGCCAGGAGGGGTGGGGCAGGCAGGTGTTCCATGCCACCTGGGGTCTCAGAACAAGGACCATGTCGCATTGGTAACAGCAGTGAAACGCCCCCTGCCCACAGCCCTCCAGGTGCCCGCCTCCCTCAGGTCAGAGCCCAGGTCCTCCCTGAGGCCCACCAGCCCCAGCACCACCTGCCCCGTCCCCTCCCCCTCCCCCTCGCTCACTCTGCTTCAGCCACAGGAACCTCCTCACTGTTCCTCCACCACACCAGGCATGGTGCTGCCCCAGGACCTTTGCATGGGCAGTGTCCTCTGCCCAGAAAACCCTTTTCCTCCAAATACCCACACAGCTTGCCCTCCCACCTCTTTGCTGAGGGCCTCTCCCTAAGGCATTCCGTACCTTCACCCTAAGACCCCCCGCCCCCTGGAAGTGTCATCCGCACATAGTTCCATGTGCCCCACGGTTGCCTTGCTGATCCTCAGCTCACAAGCTCAAGGCTCAGGTCTGGTCTGTTCCCAGGGAGGCCCTGGTGCGCACAGCAGGGCAAGTAGGTTGTTAGGACATCCTCCTGACAGGCAGGGCCAGGCCCCGGGCCCAGTCGCCCTGGTAGGCTGTGTGTGCCTGCGGGGACCCGGCCGTGGGAGCAGTTCCCGCTCCCCAGCCCTCCTGTTCTGCTGGGTCGGGCAGTGTGGGCTTGGTTTCCCCCTCCGGGCGGGAACTGCTGCTGGGGCCAGGTTCCCGTCCTGAACCTGAGCTGGGGGGACGTGCTGGCACGCGCCACTGCTCGCAGGCGTGAGGCCATTGGGTGACCGAGGGCCCCGTGGCCGGGCACGGGCAGCAGCTGCCCGTGTGCTTCTGCCTCCACTGCGGCCATATTTGGTGCGCCTCCACTGGCCTGTGGGTGCCGCAGGTGAGGCCCTGGCCATCCCAGCCAGCCCCTCAGCTGTCTCCCTCGTCCACCTGCTCTGCCACTGCCCAGGGTCCGTGGAGCGGTGGTTGTGGAGTTAGCAGTCAGACCCACAGGTTAAGGCCTCTGTCCTTGAGGGCTGCCCCGCCTTAGGCGCCACTCGGGGACCCCTCGGTTTTCTGACCCCCAGCCGTAAAGCAGTGTGCTCCCACGTTTCCTTGTGCTTGATAAATGCTGGAACAGCTCGCTGTTTACTGTCTCCAGTTTATTGTAAACATACCACCAGGGAACAGCCCAGAGGCTCCAGCGAGGGGTGGGACGGGGCGGGGCTTCCAGGCCCTCTCTGGGTGCCCCTCCCAGTTCCCCCATCAGTCCATCCAGACCCCACGTCAGGGTTTGACGGACGCTCCGCCCGCTGCTGACATCCAGACAGTTGCCTTCCTCCAACCCCATGGTTGGCCGTGTGGCCACAGGCCCGTTGTCCACGGCACAAACGGGTGTCGTGGAAGGGGCGGCCCCCTGGACCTATCACCCAGGCGCTTCCTGGCGCTCTGTGTCCGGACTCATCTGTATTTCTTCTCTCCCGGTGTCACAGGCCGCACAGGGGTTTTTCTGGAGAGGCATAGAGCCCTGGCATCAGGGAGGCCTTCCTGGAGAAGCTGCGTCTCGGATGATGGAGGAGGGAGGGAGGGAGGGCGGGAGGCCTTGAGCAGGTCTGGCAGTGGGCGCAGGGGAGGCCGGTCCGGGAGCCTTTGCAGTGTGGCGGCAGCAGGCTTGCCGCGCAGGGTCCTGTGCCTGCAGGGCTCCGCCTGGACGACAACGCCCTCCCCCCTGGCCTCGCTGGCGCCTCGCCCTTGAGGTCTTCCCTCCTGGAGCAGCCTCCCTGGCACCCCAACTCCTGGACGAACGCTGCATGTGGGCAGGGCCTCGGTCCACCTCCTTGTCCTTTGTCCGGCCAGGGGTCCGGGTGAGGCTGGGGTGGTGGGCGGTGGCCGGTGGCCGCGGGAGTCGTCTCGGCTCTTGACCCCAACCAACCCCAACCCCCGGGTCCTGATGGCTGTGTTCTGCCCCTGCCAGCGGTACCTGGTGCCTCAAGCCCGCACCCTGTGTGGCCTGGACGAGAGCCAGGCCAGGCTGTCATCAGACGTGCTCACCCTCCTCATCAAGCAGTATTGCCGGGAGAGCGGCGTCCGCAACCTGCAGAAGCAGGTGGAGAAGATGAGAGGGTGGCGAGAGAGCAGCCCCTGGGGAGTGGGAGGAGCCTGGGGGCGGAGCTGCCTGCCCTGAGGCGGGCACAGGGTCAGTGCTGTCTGATCCACGCAGAGGAGGCCCCTAGAGGACCCTCATCCACCGGGAAAGTGGGTGGTGGGGCCGGGGGCTGGGGGGGTGCGTGTCCGTGGGCTGGAGGGGGTCAGATGTCAGCTGACACGTGAGTGCTTCAGGCCGCTGAGCTGTGCACTTACAATGGTTGGTAGGATGCTGACGGGAGGCGGGGGAGCTGGGGGGCTGCACACACACAGGCCCCTCTGGCCCTCGCCCACCCTGCGCCACGCCCCCACAGGTGTTACGGAAATCTGCCTATAAGATCGTCAGTGGCGAGGCTGAGTTTGTGGAGGTGACACCTGAGAACCTGCAGGACTTCGTGGGAAAGCCCACGTTCACTGTGGAACGCATGTATGATGTGACACCCCCCGGCGTGGCCATGGGGCTGGCCTGGACCGCCATGGGTGAGTGGCGTGTCAGTGGGGGGAGGGGAGCTCTGCGGTCCCTGCCGTCCATCCCCTGGGCCCCGGACTGCGACTGTGGGCTGCCAGGAGCTCCGCGTGCCCCGCCCAGCTAAACAGCGTGGGCGTTGGGCATTGGGGCCGATCGAGGAAAATGATGGGGTCAGGAGGTGGCATAGCCCACACGCAGATTTTACTTGGATGATGCTTTGACAGGTTTGGGGGTCAAGGTGGGGAGAAGAGTCCCTCAAAGCCCCGGAGCCTCTGGCCTGGGGGCCCCTACCCAGCAGGGGAGAAAGGGGTTGGAGGGGGACTTCCAAGACCAGGTGACATTGTTCAGCCCAAGAGGAGGCCGGGTCCGAGAGCTTTGAAGGGTGGTGTGGCCCCAAGTCCTGCGTAGCCAGGACTGTGTCGATGGTGGCAGGCACGGGTCCCGGGCAGCTTTGGGGCCTCCACGGCCAGCGGGCTCTGCATGGCCAAAGGTCTGCTTCTCTGGACGGTATTTACAGTGACGGGTGGTGGGGGACAGCGGGGCCTCAAAGCCCAGGGTGGCCGTGGGGACGATGAGGTTCTGGTGCAGAGGAGCTGGGGGGGAACAGCCCCCTCCTGAGTTCCCAGCTCCGTCCTCTCCACTCCCAGGAGGCTCTATGCTGTTTGTTGAGACGTCACTGAGGCGGCCGAGGGGCAAGGACACGGGGGACCAGGATGGAAGCCTGGAGGTCACGGGCCAGCTGGGGGAGGTGATGAAGGAGAGTGCCCGCATCGCCTACACCTTCACCAGGGCCTTCCTGCTGCGGCGCGACCCCTCCAACGAGTACCTGGTGACTTCCCACCTCCACCTGCATGTGCCTGAGGAGAGAGCCCCGCTCCCAGCCCAGCTCTGGCCCTGCTCGCTATTGCAGTAAGTTATTCTCTGCGCAGGATAGGGAAATTTCTAGAGAATAAAGAATAACACAAAAGACACACAGACACGAAAAGACAGTACAAGACTGCAGCCCCAAATACTGCAGTTGCTTTATTTATTTATTTTTTTTCAGTTGCTTTATTTTTATAGTAATTTTCTGGCATTGGTTCAAAAGAATCAGGAAGTTATAAATCTTTCTAGGTCAAAGAAACAATCAATCTTACAATCAATATATGAGGGTCATAACTATTCCTTTTAATTTGTAACCTGCAGATGTAACAGAAAAATGTTAACTTTTAAGGGCCGTTCTTTGAACTAGATTCTTCCTGTTTGCAGAGAAGAGTGTCCTTGCCTGCGTGCAGAACAAGGAGTGGAACAGGCCATTAAACAGACAGCCGTATGCGGCCTGTCTTCATGGCCAGTTTCCCCAAGGACAGCTGTTTGCAGCCTGTCCTTTTAATTAACTCCTTCATTAGCCTTATAAATGTAAAGACTGTGGAAAATCCTTCTGCCAGAGTTCTTACCTAATCTTGCCCAAGAGAACGCATACCGGAGAGAAGCCTTACGAATGTAGTGAATGTGGAAAGGCCTTCAGCGATCGTTCGTCACTTAACCGACATGAGCGAACTCACACTGGTGAGAACCCCTATGAATGCAATCAGTGTGGGAGAGCCTTCAGCCAGAGGTCTTCCCTTGTTAGGCATGAGAGAACTCACACTGGACAGAAACCATATAGCTGCAGTGAATGTGGAAAAGCCTTCAGCCAGAGCTCATCCCTTATCACACATCAGAAAACACACACTCGTCAGAAAACCTATAAAATGATTGATTTTGAGAAGCTTTCTATCAGAGCAGCCACCCTATTGGATTTTAGAGATTGCTTGCTGCCCTGTAACGTGCCACTCAGCCCTCCCCTACATGAGCATGGCTAGATTTTTCCCTTCTGATGTGCTGCTTAAGAAGAAGCAGGCTTATGCCACCTGCTCGAAAGAAAGCACTGAGTTCTAGATCTCAGAAGGGGCCTCTTAATGAGCGACTTTACCACTGAGCTCTGCCCAGTGAGCTCCATCCTCTCGGAAAGATTGACAAATGGGAACACAACATGAAGCGGGATTTCGCAAAGAGTAACCTCGTTAATTTAGTTGTTGAAACAAAAGGTATTCGCTTTCGGTTTTTTGTTTCAAAATGCAATATCTTTGTTTCAATAATCTGTTCCAATATTTTACTTAATCATTCTGCCTTGGTCACTTAACTAGGGCCTGATTTTTCTCATGCACTACTCTGGCAATGCAGAGCATATGCCCAGACAACGAGCTTTGGGTGCAAAGTGAAAAAGAGTGCCAAATGGTGTATGCAGTTCTGTCCAGTGAAGTCAAAATATATACATAAATGGACATAGGCCAGACAGAGATGTGGAGAAATGAACAGAGTTTATTCGTGAGACTTACGTGATGGTGTTTGATTTCCTGCCTTTTGCCATTTTGTCCGGCCCTTCCGTAATCATTCTGACAACAAGTAAAAATGAAACAACGCAAAACAATATTAAGTTTCATTGATCAGTTAGGAAGGATTGTGGATACCAAGTTGGCAAGGATACAATGCCACAGGCCTTGGGACAGGGAGAGGTAGAGGGACCTTTGGTGGCCTGGGGAAAGTCCCAACTGTGAGATAGACTTGCCCGAGTAGCGCCCAAGAGCACCAATATGCACCCTCATTGCCCTCAGCATTCACAGTTATTGGGTGCTCACTCTATTCCCAGCTCCATTCTAGTGCTTACACATGCTTCCTCGTTTAACCTTCTCACCAACCCCTGGAGAGAGTAGCTGTTCGTATCCTCATATTGCAGAAGGAGAAACAAAGTATCTCATCCAGAGACACACAACTAGAAGGTAGTGGAATCTGTAGTTGTGCTTGAGCCACCTGCACAAGGCCAGTGCCCCACTGGTGAGGAGGAATTCGGGGGAGCTGTATTCTCCTAATTCTCCCTTAGCCACCTAGCATTCATCTGAATCTTCCCCTTCCCTGGAGTTGATGAGGGTGGTCCCCATCAGATCTCACTCAAGTGGGCCCTGATCATAAACACTGTTGCCTTTCCCTAGGGTAGAGACCCCTTATTTGGGGTCTGTGTAGACCCTACCAGGCTGATGGATGTTTCCTTAAGGGTTCTATGAACAACCTTCGGCTGAATGCAAAATGTATCTTGGGCACATTTATACTCTCTGGGGAAGGTGTTCTTAGCTTTCATCTTTGTAGGAATAGTTGGCTTACAGGTGTCATGACTGCACTGTTTTTCAGTCTAGATCTCTCCCTCCCCCCAACAATTGTTTATAGAGAATCTGAACTCTCTGCCAGATGGCCACGTGTAACACAGATGAGGTGTCTGCCTTCACTCAATATACCAGTGGTGAGGAAGCAGGACAGCTTCATGAGTTGTGACCTGTGCAGTCACCCAAGGCTACACTCTCAAAAAGATCCTGTAATTGGTTGAATGCTCTGCTGTATCCATCTCTATTCTTAATAATTTTGCACAAAGGCCTCCCCTACAGTATTTTCATTTTGTAGCAAGCCCTGCACTTTGTGACACTTTATGACCTATAACAGAGTGAGGGACAGGGACAGGTGTTAAACAAGTAACCAAATACTATAGTGAAATAATTACAGATTTGGGTAGATGCTCCAGAGGATGCAAATGGAATGCTGATGTAATAGATAATATGAGAGGGACCAACCTTAGGGCCTTGAAGACCTGAATTTAATTTGAAACTTGAGTCGTTGGAGCATCCAAGATGAAGAATTTAACCAGGGGAGAGCTTCAGTTTAGCTGCATTTTCACAAGTGGTTTTATGACCATTTAAAAAAATATATTTAGTTTTTGTTTTAATTGCTCCAACTTTTGAGAAAGAATATATTTTAAATGTCTGGGTGTTTAAATATCTTCTTCCCTCTCTAAAAACAAATTCTTTTTCTTGTCTTATTGCACTGGCTGAGTCCTCCAGTACAGTGTTGAGTAGGAGTTTTGAGAACCAGCCCTCTTGGCTTTCTTCTGGACCCTAGGGAAAAGCTTCAGTCTTCCATCATGGAGTATGATATTTACTGTGGATTTGTTACAGATTCATGTCATCTCTATTCTTTTATTAAATTTCCATTTTTGTGTGTGATGGAGTTTTAGAAGTGTTCCCTAGATCTTGGGAATAAGCTGTGTTCTCTGTTTTTATGATTTGGAATCTGGCTTGTCTGTTAAAGCAACCTGATTAATCAATGGCTCTCAAATTCATGTCAGTCAGTGGCTCTCAAATTTCATGTCACGACGTTCAGATTTAATAAGTGAGAGTTGGAGCCCAGTAATACATTTCTAACAAGCACCAGGTAATTCACTGATGCTCCTCCTTAAATTACACTTTGAGAAACACTGCTTGTCCTTAATTGTACTTAGACTGCTGATTCAAAGAGAGCTCAAAAATTGAGTTACAGTTTCTGACTGCTGCTGTGCTTAATGTCCCTCAGTGTTTTCTGTTGGTTTTGCTTCTTTGTTTTTTTTGCCTTTATTTGGAGTAAATAGTTCATGACAGGTCTTCATTGTGAATTGTACCTTTTACAGTTTTGAAGTGACCTCTTTGCTTTAATTAATAGCCCCACCTCTGCTTTTTAAACAAAATTAATCTGTTTACTTTTGGTATAATTTTTCACCTTCTTTTGACTTTTCAAATCCCAGCATCTCAGTTTTTAGCATATAGCTGGACTAGTAATTAATTTATTTTTAATGGATCTGTTTATGCTAATAACTGCTGTGATAAATGTTGTTGGCTTTAATTCTGCTAATGTGTCATGTAATTTTTCTTATATTTGAACCTTATTTTCTGTCTTATACTCTATTACTTATATCGAAGAATGTATATCTCTTCTGGTAATTTCAGAGGTGCATTTCCTTCTTTACTTTCTTTTAGCATTTTATTTTGTTACATTAAAATTATAGTGAAACTGATATATTGTAACTTATCAGTGTTGAGCAGTTTTCGTAGGATAAAACGTCAAGTTGCAGAGTATATATAGTCTAATAGCACTTTTATAAGATTTGAAATAGTGAAAACAATGTTATGTGTCGTCTACGGATACAGATGTATATGGTTGCAATAATAACCACCAAATTTGTGATTATTGTTTCCTCTGGGAGGAGATGGAAGGTGAGAGGATCCCAGAGGTGATATACAGGACATTTCAGCTCTATAATGTTTTCTTTCTTTCCGGAAATCTGATAGAGTATGGTAAACTGATAGGATTTAATAAAGTTTAGCAGTAAATACACACGTATTCAAAATGTTTCTCCCTTCACATTTTGTGTAATTGAAATGTTTTGTGATAGTTCTAAAGTGCTCCCTCCCTCTGCCTGTGCTGTGGTTTTCATTAATATATGCCTTCGTGAGGAATGCAAAGACCAGCTTCCCTAATGTTTTGCAAATGGATAATTGTGGCTCGGGGTAAATTTAGTCAGGACATCATCTATCCAAAAAAAGCTCTATATTCCAGACTCAGAGATGCAAAGATGTTCTCTGAAGATTTTTTATCTCACTCCATGGTTTATGGTAGAATGGGCAGAAGTCATGTTGGAGATGCCTATGGAAGTTCAGACTATCTCATGAAAATGAGACTGGGAATATTTGCGCCAGTTACTGCCATATCGTTCTCTCCTTCACACCCACTGTGTGAATTTCCTGTTGCTCCTGTTAACAAATTACCGCACATTTAGTGTCTTATAACAGCCAATTCCTTATAACGATTCTGCAGGTCACAAATCTAAAATCAAGGTGTTGGCAAGGCCATGAGCTCTTTGGAGACCCTAAGGGAGAATCTGGTTCCCTACCTTTTCTAGTTTCTAGAAGCTACCCGATTGCTTGGCTTGGGGCTCCTTCCTCTGTCTTAACAGCCAGCAGGGCAGTGTCTTCCCATCTTCCTCTGACCCTGAACCTCCTGCCTCCCTCTTATGGGACCCTCTTATGGATCATCGGGGATGCTGGGCCACGAGAACCCAGGGTCACCCCCATCTCAGGGTCTTTAACTTAATTCCCTCTGAAGAGTCCCTCTGCCATATGGGGAACATAGTCACAAGTTCCATGTGCCCCTTCAGGAGACTGTTATGCTGCTAGCCACACCTGTTCTTTTGTACTTTGTTTTATGATATGGGGTGGAAATGCTGCGAACCACATTCCTGCTTTGCCAGTGACTCTCCATTTATTGGGACCTGCTAACAGAGACACTGGAGGGAGGACGGAAGGCTGGAGGAGGGAGAAGGGGTTTGCTTCTTTCCGTTCCTATCTTGGCAGGTTGGAGAATGTCTTTGTTTACCTCTGAATGAAAACCATCCCAGTGTGACTTAAACACCTTGAATCACACTTCGTTCCCCTCAGATTGTTGTAGCTGTTATGCTTCTCTCTTATGGCAATGGATGTTTCCTGAAGATTCAGAGACCTACCTCGTTTTTCACCTTAATAAATGCAATGACATGTTCTTTATGTGTGACGTTCGCAGGATCTATCTCTGAACTCATAATGTCAGGCACACAGGAGTGCTGAGGTCCGTGCCAGGAATTCAATTTCCTTAGGGATATCACAACCTTTTGCGTTCCAAAATACCTAGGGACTCACTAAAAACTGGATTGACATAAATGTCTTTGCAGAGTAAAAAGCACACAGAATTCCAGGATCTCACACCTGTGGCTGTGCTGAGACAAGTCCTGTACCAGACTAGGGCCTGAGGTCCCATTCCCACAGGGTCAAAGTCCTGGGGCCTCGGTTTGCGGACCTCAAGCCCCAGACGTGGGGGCGGGGACGGACGGTGGGGCCTCCCGGTGTCAAAGGTCACACGTCAGGACCCTGTCGCGCGGGGTGACCTCACTGTTGAGGGTCTTTGTTTAACTAAAGCCACAGATCCACGGCGACCTCGCTCCCATGCCGACCGCTGATACCAGGGGTCAAAAGACCCTAACTGTCCTTCACTGTGACCTATCCCGGGTTCGGACACGTGGTGTTCCGCAGGGAAACTGAGTCAGGCTTCCCAGGAGGAGGACGCAGGTAGGGCGCCGAGCTGCGGGTGGTGGCCGGTAGGGCTGGGAGCGTTTCTGCTCCGAGATGACCACCTGTCGGACAACGGCCTGTCACTCAGGACAGGAGGGGGCGGGATCTGGGAGAAGTGTCCAGTTAGGGGCGATAGGGGCCATGTCTAGAGAGCAACCAAGGACGCACGGGCGGTGCCGGAGAATTAGCCAATCAGGGACGTAGGCTTGGGCACTACCCATTCAGGAGCGTCAGGGGCGGGTCTAGGAAAACTGTCCAACTAAAGGCCCCGGGAGGAGGAGTGCCCGGAGCGTCGTCCAATAAGGGTGCAGCGCCCCAGAGGGCCGCGCAATCATATCGCGGGATCTCAGAGCGTCGGCCTGTCAGGGCCGGAGGCGGGCGCGCTCCCAGGTGTGTGGACGTTGCTCTGGGCTGCAGCGTCTGCTGTGAGCACCCACCCGGTGCGGCCCCAGGTGAGCCGTCCGCACCTCTCTCACCTCCGGGAGGGCCCGGAACGGGGCCGCGAGATGGTGAGTGCGTGCGGCCGGGAGAGGGTGGAATAACCCGCGGGAATCCGCCGCGGCCCGGGTCCGCCCGCACCCCCCGGGTTCCGAAACCTCCTCGCGTGGGCCCGGGATCTCAGGACGGCCCTGGGTCATCCAGATGCGCACAGCTACTCTCCACCTGGGCTAGGGGGGCATCAGCCCCCATCGGCTCCTCGTAGCGCACAGCCCTGCGTGGCGGCGGGGGGGGGCGTGGGGAGGCCGCTTGGGGTCCCTGGGCTGGGAGCGCTCTCCTGACAGGTCCTCGTCCCTAAGTGACCCCAACTCCAGTTCTCGTTTCCCGGTGGGACGTTCGTTGTCGTGCAATCGGATGATAGTTTTGAGAGGAAAACACAGAAATGGGCCCTGTCCCTTGCGTTCTCACAGTGAAGGGAGAAAAACTAACCCGCAGGACAAGGAAGGCCACCCAGCGAGGTGACGCAGCGACCTGCAAAGCAGAATGCTCTGGAGACCCAGAGCTGACAGCAGGCAGTGTCCTTTGTTCAGGGAGCCCCTCTGGGAGCCGCGGAGGAGGGGTGTCCCACGTGGTAGGGTGGCCGGGCGTGACCGGAAGCCTTGGGTCTGCGTTGCAGTTCAGCACTGCCCCTCCCCGAGTTTGTCACCTGCGAAAGATGTATTCACTTATGGGAGCCTCAGGTATCCAGGACGTATAAAATATATTTAGTTAACAGAGCGTGAAGGATAAGACAAAATATTTCCAAAGGGGTGAATTTCAGAAAGAATAAAAAGGCAGTATCTTACATTCCATTTATTAAACATTCTTTTTGACACTTTACCCCCCACCTCACCCCTACCCTCGTCCAGGGTGCAATAAGCTTTTCAGCTCTGTTCTTTTGAGTGACAATGAATGGAATTGTCATGGCTTAGCCTTGAGAGCGAAATGTCAGGGAAATAGAGAAAAATCTCCTTTCCAATATGGTTGCAGAAAATGAATTTCCACAGTGTAATTGGTGAATTAGAAAGATTCACTAAATACTGTTCTTCCCCTTGGCAGGGTGGGGAATTTGTGGCGCTAGACAGTACTGGTGTTTCTATCACCTGCAACACACTTTGCTTTAATTTACAATAAATTGATTCTTGTCCATGGAAGAGGTGGGAATGCAAGCATCTTTCTTGTTTAGATAAGTTTGTCACTGTCTCTTGCATTCAAGTGTCTGTCCTTTCTGCCACTGCTCTGCAGTCGCTGCCCTGTAGTGAATCAGGTTTCCTAGGAGATATGGGCCTGTTTCAGGACTTGGTTCCTATCCACCCAACTGTTTTTCCCCTCCTCTGCTAATCCCATCCTGTCAGAATCCTATGGCTTTAAAGTCCTTGCTGTGTGATATGCAGGCCCCGGCCTGGTTCTCCAGAATATTCGGGCTCTTTTGCCTCATTGTTATTCCTGTTAGGTTTGTAAAATTAGTATTTGTCAAGTCCTAAAAAAATGTCTGGTTTGGGGATTTAATGGAATTTTATGAAGACTGTAGGTCTGCCTTGGGAGGGTCGATGTCTCAGTAACGGTGAGTTCTAAGGAGTTCCGTCTTTCCATTTATTTCATTTTGGTTATTTTCCCTGACACTTTCAAATTTCCATCCCATTCTTTTCATAGCCTTCACTGGACTTAGTACTAGTCAAATTTGGTTTTTGGCATAGTATGTGTTATCTTTTTGCAATGAATTTTCCAACTTGTTGCTATTCATTAGAAAGGTAATGAGATTTGTTTTTATGTTGAATCTTTATCCAGGAATCTCGTTAAATGTCCTACTCTGTGATTGTCTTTTTGTTGTACTGGTGTCCTACACATACAGTTGTTAGAAGGAGGCAGAAAGACAAGCGGGTTTCTTCTTGGCTAGCCTGGGACATCTGTTCACTTGTGGTAGTGCTGGCTGGGGATAGACAGCCAGTGAGGAGTGAGGTGTGGGCAGGCTTCATTTGTGCCTAACTGCTGTGGAGAAGACCATGAACTTCATAACACTCCTCCGTTCATTGTGCCTGTTTTGAACATTCCTCTATCAGTTTTCCTTTATTGGGTTATATGCACATTACCACCTGTACCCCAAAGCTAAGAGGTTGTTTTTTTTTTTTATGCTTGACTGTTGAATATCATAAAATAGTTTAGGCAACTCTAAAGATGATTACAGGTGCATTATATGAACAGACTTCGGAGTTTTCTGTTGTATAATATGAGTGCAGGAACGTGCATATGACATATGTACAGTTGACAAAAATGTTAAAAAATTATCCTCTGTGAAGTGAAATTCAGCCCTAAATGTAGGACAAGCTTTCACACTAGACACCCCACTTACAATGAACCCCAGCAGCAGGCTTCCTCACTCTCCAAATGTAACCAGTATATTGAATTATATGGAGACATATGTATACATATATTTGTAGTTCCAAAGAGTTATGCATATATGCACACTGTTATATATGTATGTATTTTTCTTATAATTTATTTTGGTATCATTAATCTACAATTACATGTGCAATATTATGGTGATTAAACTACCCCCTTCATCAGGTCCCTCCCACCAACCCTATTACAGTCACTGTCCATCAGTGTAGTGAGATGAGAATCACTACTTGTCTTCTCTGAGCTGTACAGTCTCCCCCGTACCCCCACACCCTATGTCTGCCAATCATAATGCCCCTTTTACCCTCTTATCCCTCCCTTCCCACCCATCTCCCCAGTCCCTTTCCCTTTGGTAACTATTAGTCCGTTCTTGGGTTCTGTGAGTCTGCTGCTGTTTTGTTCCTTCAGTTTTTTTTTTTCTTTATTCTTATACTCCACATATGAGTGAGATCATTTGGTACTTGTCTTTTTCGGCTTGGCTTATTTCACTGAGCATAATACCCTCCAGCTCCATCCATGTTGTTGCAAATGGTAGAATTTGTTTTTTTCTTATGGCTGCATAATATTCCATTGTGTATATGTACCACATCTTCTTAATCCAGTCATCTACTGATGGGCACTTAGGTTGCTTCCATTTCTTGGCTATTATAAATAGTGCTGCAATAAACATAGGGGTGCATCTGTCTTTTTGAAACTGGGCTGCTGCATTCTTGGGGTAAATTCCTAGGAGTGGAATTCCTGGGTCATATGGTATTTCTATTTTGAGTTTTTTGAGGAACCTCCATACTGCTTTCCACAATGGTAAACTAATTTGCATTCCCACCAGCAATGTAGGAGGGTTCCCCTCTCTCCACATCCTTTCCAACATTTGTTGTTGTTTGTGTTTTGGATGTTGGCCATCCTCACTGGTGTGAGGTGATAACTCATTGTGGTTTTAATCTGCATTTCTCTGATGATTAGCGATGTGGAGCATTTTTTCTTGTGCCTGTTGGCCATCTGAATTTCTTCTTTAGAGAAGTGTCTATTCATGTCCTGTGCCCATTTCTTAATTGGGTTATTTGCTTTTTGTTTGTTAAGGTGCGTGAGTTCTTTGTATATTTTGGATGTCAACCCCTTATCAGATACATCATTTATGAATATATTTTCCCATATTGTAGGATGTCTTTTTGTTCTACTGATGGTGTCCTTTGCTGTACAGAAGCTTTTCAGCTTGATATAGTCCCACTTGTTCATTTTTGCTTTTGTTTCCCTTGCCTGGGGAGATATGTTCATGAAGAAGTCGCTCATGTTTATGTCCAAGAGATTTTTGCCTATGTTTTTCTCTAAGAGTTTTATGGTTTCATGACTTACATTCAGGTCTTTGATCCACCTTGAGTTTACCTTTGTGTATGGGGCTAGACAGTAGTCCAGTTTCATTCTCTTACATGTAGCTGTCCAGTTTTTCCAACACCAGCTGCTGAAGAGGCTGTCATCTCCCCATTGTATATCCAAGGCTCCTTTATCAAATTTTAATTGACTGTATATTTCTGGGTTAATGTTTGGATTTTCTATTCTGTACCACTGGTCTGTGGGTCTGTTTTTGTGCCAATACCAAATTGTCTTGATTACTGTGGCTTTGTAGTAGAGCTTGAAGTCAGGGAGCATAATTCCCCCTGTTTGATTCCTCCTTCTCAGGATTGCTTTGACTATTTGGGGTCTTTTGTGGTTCCATATGAATTTTAGAGTTATTTGTTCCAGTTCATTGAAGAAAGCTGTTGGTAGTTTGATAGGGATTGCATTGAATCTGTAGATTGCTTTAGGTAGTATGGCCATTTTGACAATATTTATTCTTCCTAGCCAAGAGCATGGGATGCATTTCCATTTGTTAGTGTCCTCTTTAATTTCTCTTAGGAGTGTCTTATAGTTTTCAGAGTACAGGTCTTTCACTTCCTTCGTTAGGTTTATTCCTAGGTATTTTATTCTTTTTGATGCAATTGTGAATGGAATTGTTTTTCTGATTTCTCTTTCTGTTAGTTCATCGTTAGTGTATAGGAAAGCAACAGATTTCTGTGTGTTAATTTTGTATCCTGCAACTTTGCTGAATTCAGATATTAGTTGTAGTAGTTTTGGAGTGGAGTCTTTAGGGTTTTTTATATACAATATCATGTCATCTGCAAATAGTGAGAATTTGACTTCTTCTTTACCAATCTGGATGCCTTGTATGTCTTTGTTTTGTCTGATTGCCGTGGCTAGGACCTCCAGTACTATGTTGAATAACAGTGGAGAGAGCGGGCATCCCTGTCTTGTTCCTGATCTTAGATGAAAAGCTTTCAGCTTCTCGCTGTTAAGTATGATGTTAGCTGTGGGTTTGTCATATATAGCCTTTATGATGTTGAGGTACTTGCCGTCTGTACCCATTTTGTTGAGAGTTTTAATCATGAATGGATGCTGAATTTTGTTAAATGCTTTTTCAGCATCTATGGAGATGATCATGTGGTTTTTGTTCTCTTTGTTGATGTGGTGGATGATGTTGATGGATTTTCGAATGTTGTACCATCCTTGCATCCCTGGGATGAATCCCACTTGATCATGGTGTATGATCCTCTTGATGTATTTTTGAATTCGGTTTGCTAAAATATTCTTGAGTATTTTTGCATGTACGTTCATCAGGGATATTGGTCTGTAATTTTCTTTTTTGGTGAGATCTTTGCCCGGTTTTGGTATTAGAGTGATGCTTGCTTCATAGAAAGAGTTTGGAAGTATTCCCTCCTCTTCTATTTTTTGGAAAACTTTAAGGAGAATGGGTGTTATTTCTTCTCTATATGTCTGGTAGAATTCAGAGGTGAATCTCTCAGGTCCGGGGTTTTGTTCTTGGGTAGTTTTTTGATTACTGACTCAATTTTGTTGCTGGTGATTGGTCTGTTTAGTTTTTCTGTTTCTTGCTTGGTCAATCTTGGAAGGTTGTATTTTTCTAAGAAGTTGTCCATTTCTTCTATGTTTTCCAGCTTGTTAGCATATAGATGCTCATAATATTCTCTTATAATTCTTTGTATTTCTGTGGGGTCCGTTGTTATTTTTCCTCTCTCATTTCTGATTCTGTTTATGTGTGTAGATTCTCTTTTTCTCTTAATGAGTCTAGCTAGGGGTTTATCTATTTTGTTTATTTTTTTCAAAGAACCAGCTCTTGGTTTCATTGATTTTTTTCTATTGTTTTATTCTTCTCAATTTTATTTATTTCTTCTCTGATCTTTATTATGTCCCTCGTTCTGGTGACTTTGGGCCTCATTTGTTCTTCTTTTTCCAATTTCAGTAATTGTATCTTTAGACTGTTCATTTGGGAATGTTTTCCCTTCTTTAAATAGGCCTGGATTGCAATATACTTTCCTCTTAGAACTGCCTTTGCTGCATCCCACAGAAGTTGTGGCTTTGTGTTGTTGTTGTCATTAGTCTCCATATATTCTTTGATTTCTGTTTTCATTTGGTCGTTAACCCATTGATTCATTAGGAGAATGTTGTTAAACCTCCATGTATTTGTGAGCCTTTTTGATTTCTTTCCAAAATTTATTTTTAGTTTTATACCTTTGTGACCTGAGAAGTTGGTTGGTAGGATTTCAATATTTCTGAATTTACTGAGGTTCTTTTTGTGGCCTAGTGTGTGGTCTATTCTGGAAAATGTTCCATGTGCACTTGAGAAGAATGTGTATCCTGCTGCTTTTGGGTGCAGAGTTCTGTAGATATCTGTTAGGTCCATCTGTTCTAGTGTGTTGTTCAGTGCCTCTGTGTCTTTACTTTAATTTTCTGTCTGGTTGATCTATCCTTTGGAGTGAGTGGTGTGTTGAAGTCTCCTAAAATGAATTCATTGCTGTCTATTTCCTCCTTCAATTTTGTTAGTATTTGTTTCACATATGCTGACGCTCCTGTGTTGAGTGCATATATATTTATAATGGTTAAATCTTCTTGTTGGACTGACTCCTTTATCATTATGTCCTGTCCTTCTTTATCTCTTGCTACTTTCTTCATTTTGAAGTCTATTTTGTCTGATACAAGTACTGCAACACCTGCTTTTTTCTCTTTGTTGTTTGTATGAAATGTCTTTTTCCATCCCTTCACTTTTAGTATGTGTATATCTTTGGGTTTGAGGTGAGTCTCTTGTAAGCAACATATAGATGGGTCTTGCTTTTTTATCCACTCTGTTATTCTGTGTCTTTTGATTGGTGCATTCAGTCCATTTACATTTAGGGTGATTATTGATAAATATGTATTTATTGCCATTTCTGGCTTTAGATTCGTGGTTACCAAAGGTTCAAGGGTTGCTTCTTTACTATCTAACAATCTAACTTAATTTCTTGTTAAATTATTGTAAACACCATCTGTTGTTTCTTTATTTCTCTCCCTTCTTATTCTTCCTCCTCCATTCTTTATATACTAGGGGTTTTATTCTTTGCCTTTAGTTAATATTTGGATGTTTTGCTTTCTTTGCTATGATCTTATTTTCTCTGGTGACATCTTTTTAGCCTTAGGGGTTCTTCCCTCTAGAGCAGTCCGTTTAAGATATCCTGCAGTGGCAGTTTATGAGAGGCAAACTCTCTTAACTTTCGTTTTTCTGGAAATTGTTTAATCCCTCCATCATATTTAAATGATAATCATGCTGGATACAATATTCTTGGTTCGTGGCCCTTCTGTTTCATTACATTAAATATATCATGCCATTTTCTTCTGGCCTGTAAGGTTTCTGTTGAGAAGTCTGATGATAGTGTGATGGGTTTTCCTTTGTAGGTGATCTTTTTTCTCTCTCTAGCTGCCTTTACTACTCTGTCTTTATTTTTGACCTTTGCCATCTTAATTATTATGTGTCTTGGTGTTGTCTTCCTTGGGTCCCTTGTGTTGGGAGATCTGTGGGCTTCCGTGGACTGCGAAACTATTTCCTTCCCCAGCGTGAGGAAGTTTTCAGCAATTATTTCTTCAAAGACACTTTCTATCCCTTTTTCTCTCTCTTCTTTCTCTGGTACTCCTGTAATGCGAATATTGTTCCGTTTGGATTGGTCACAGAGTTCTCTTAATATTCTTTCATTCCTAGAGATCCTTTTATATCTCTCTGTCTCAGCTTCTCTGTATTCCTGTTCTCTGATTTCTCTTCCATTAACAGTCTCTTGCATCTCATCCAGTCTGCTGTTAAGCCCGTCGATGACTTGTCTGATTTCTGCATAGTCTTTCCTCACTTCCCTCACTTCCTCCCTCAGCTCTTGCACATTTCTCTGTTGATCCATCAGCATGGTTATGCCTTTTATTCTGAATTATTTTTCAGGAAGACGGTGCATATCCATCCCTTCAGGTTCCCTCTCTGAGGTTTTCTGGGCCTGGAGCTTTGTCTGTACCATATTCCTCTGTCTTTTCATGACTATAGAAGTGGTTGCTGGTAGTTGCCACATATGTCAGCTGGGCTCTTTATGACCGCCTCGCGGGGTGCCGAGTCCTCTCAGGTGTAGCTGCACGCAGTGCGCTTTCCTGTGTATTCTGGTCTCTCTTTTAGGAATAGTTGTATTTGCTGTGTTTTCGTGGATAAATATAGTGTTGGGAGGAGATTTCGCCGCCCTGCTCATGTCGCCATCTTCCCGGAAGTCATGTATATATATTTTAAAGCAACTTTTATATCAGTTTGCAGTGTTACGGCAAGTGGTTACTGCTCTCCTTTGCCCTGCATTCATTCATTCATATGAGTCCGTATTGATGTCAGTATCCCTCCTTGTTCCCTCACTGGGACATGTTCCCGTAGTACTTATATTTGATTTACTCATTTATCGTTTTCCTTCAAGAGAATTAAAGTCCACATAGTTCGGAACTTTTGTTCAGCACTGCGCCCTAGTGCCTGCAAGTAGTAGGGCCTGTGGATCTGGAACCTGAATACATTTTAGTAAATGGAAGAACCAGAGGTCAGATCTTCACACACACAAAGCGGCCTCCCATGAAACGCACAGCTTTGCCGGAAGAGCCAAGAGACGTAGGAATGGATAGGAGTCTTTGGTTGGCTACTCTTCGGAGGACCCTGCAAGATGGGCTTCTCTGCGGATCACATTGGGAAATACCAGTCACGAGCAAAACAGGGAGGGCGAAGGAAGTGCACACGTTAGGAGTTTGGGTGATGTTACTGGCTGTTTGCATTTCCTGTGCTGAGCCAGTTTTAATACTGTCTGCTCTGCAGTTACTGTAAAAATATATGTGCTTATATGTCTAAAGCTTTCTGCGGTCTTTCACTTATAATGGGTGTTCAGTAGCACATTTTAAGTGTTAATATTGTGTGTACTTGATGGTTTTGAGTGAGGTGTTTTGGGAGCCCGTGTCTTGGTCCATTTGGGCAGCTGTGACAAAAATACCACAGATGGGGTGGCTTAGAGACAACAGAAGTTTGTTTCTCGCAGTTCTGGAGTCTGGGAGATCCAAGATGGCAGGTTTGGTGTCTGGTGAGGGCCCCATCCTGGTTCATAGATGGTGGCTCCTTGCTGTGTCCTCGGGGTGGAAGGGTCGGGGGAGCTCTCTGGGGCCTCTGTTACAAGGGCACTGATCCCATCCTTGAAGGCTCTGCTCTTATGACCTTGTTACCTCTCAGGGGCCCCTCCTCCCAGTACCTTCCCTTTTGGGGTAGGATCTAACATATATTTTGGGGGGACATGAACTTTCAGTCTGTAGCAGTTCCTAAGAGCACCTCTAAGTTCAGAGATTCTCTAGAAGGACTAAACACATGGTTGTACTCACAACTGAGATTTATTACAGTAAAAACACCCAGCAACGTTAGCTGAGGGGATGGTGCCTGGGATGAAGTCCCGAGAAGGACAGGCACACGACTCCAGGGACATCGCAAAGGACATGCATAGTTCCCCAGCAGTCAAGTGGGAAGTGTCCCTTGGGAAGCCAACGGGAGCCTGTTACCAGGGTTTTTATTGCGCATGGTTACAGACACACCCTCTGCCTAGCACATGCCAAGATCCCAGATTCCCAGAAGGAAGGCTATTCTTGGGCATCAGCCATATCATTAGAGTTAAAAAGCACAGGGAGACACTCCTGTCAGGGGGGATCCTCCCCAACCCTATATCCCATGCACCAGCCCAGGGCCAACTTGGGGTAAGGCCTGGAGCTGCTCACAGGCTTTCCTGCTTGGATGAGGCGTCTTCACAGCAGAATAATTACCAGCTGGACCCTGTGCAGTCACGTGGGACCAGTTTTCAGTATCGGTTTTCAGCAGTCCTGGACCTTTAACCAGTTCACATAAATCCTATTAACAAAGGCCTTAGCAAGCTAAGTGGCTTTGTCTTCACATTCCTGTATTTTTTTCTCTGTATTCCTTTTCACTTAGCTCAGCTGTCCAGGCACGTGTGGCACAACTCCGGCCAGCAGCTGATGTGACCCTGGTGCCTCCCAGCAGTCATGGTGTCCTGATAGTGTGGACACTTGAAGTACAGTCCTAGAGGACACTGTCCCCCTGGAGATGTAGTGCTTACAGTTGGGGCATCCCAAGCAGGACATGCATTGTCAGGCAGCCCACTCAGTAGGGCCCAGTGGTGGCCTGAGGGGCCTCCTGCACTACAGACCGTTTAAAATAATCTGCCTCGTCCAGTTTCAGAGAGATTCCCAGAGGTCAGTTTCAGACGGTTTGTTGTCCACCTCCTGGTGTGCAAGACATCCCTTCCCCTCACCCTCCCTCCTCCCAGTGGCGCTGTTGCCTTATGTCAGAGCCTTCTAGCAATTCCACATCTGATGCCAACAGTGTCTCCAGGACCACTCCAGGCCCTGCTAGGACTCACACGACTCGGCAGACAGCTTTTCTCATGACTGATTAGTTACAACAGAAGGACATACATCGACATCAGCAGAGGGGAGAGACCTGCAAGGACCCCCGTGCAGTCTGTTGTGTCTTTGCCAGTGGTGTCACAGATTGCCCCCAGTGAGTCATGACCACACGTGGCTACCAGGGAGGCTCCTTAGAGACTCGGTGCCTGGAATTAACACTGGCCGCTAACCCTGCAAGCATCCTCTGCCCAGCAGGTGCCCACACTCCAGACGCCCAGAAGGAAAGCAGGTGTTCAGCATTAACACTGCTGTCTGCACACCTGAGACAGGGTGTGACCTCAGCCAGGGCGGTATGAAACCTTCTGAAATCCAAATCTCCAGCGACCCACCAAGGCCATCCTTGCCAGCAGTCGTTTCTGGGCATACAGGGAAGGCCTGCAGCGTCCACTCTTTCCGCACCCTGGGGAAGGGAACTTTATGGGAGGAGGTGCTACAGATGACGGTACCAAGTGGTTCGGCCCTGTTGTCCCCTGTGCCTAGAACAGAGATGTTCCTCCATTTGCTGCTCTGCGGAGGAGGTGAATTCTTGCATCAGAATAGTCCCATGAGAATATTTTCTCTGCCCACTGCTCCTGGATGTCAGTGGGTTGGTTAACTTTTTTTTTATATAATTTATTTTGGTATCATTAATCTACAATTACATGTGCAATAGTATGGCTATTAAACTACCCCCTTCATCAGGTCCCCCCCACCAACCCCATTTCAGTCACTGTCCATCGGCGTAGTGAGATGCTATAAAATCACTACTTGTCTTCTCTGAGTTGTACAGTCCTCCCCGTGCCCCCCCAACATTACATCTGCTAGTCGTAATGCCCCTTTTTCCCCCTTGTCCCTCCCTTCCCACCCATCCTCCTAAGTCCCTTTACCTTTGGTAACTGTTAGTCCGTTCTTGGGTTCTGTGAGTCTGCTGCTGTTTTGTTCCTTCAGTTTTTTCTTTGTTCTTATACTCCACACATGAGTGAAATCATTTGATACTTGTCTTTCTCCACCTGGCTTATTTCACTGAGCATAATACCCTCTAACTCCATCCATGTTGTTGCAAATGGTAGGATTTGTTTTCTTCTTATGGCTGAATAATATTCCATTGTGTATATGTACCACCTCTTCTTTATCCATTCATCTACTGATGCACACTTAGGTTGCTTCCATTTCTTGGCTATTGTAAATAGTGCTGCAGTAAACATAGGGGTGCATCTGTCTTTTTCAAACTGGGCTGCTGCATTCTTAGGGTAAATTCCTAGGAGTGGAATTCTTGAGTCAAATGGTATTTCTATTTTGAGTTTTTTGAGGAACCTCCATACCTCTTTCCACAATGGTTGAACTAATTTGCATTCCCACCAGCAGTGCAGGAGGGTTCCCTTTTCTCCACATCCTCGCCAACATTTGTTGTTGTTTGTGTTTTGGATGTTGGCCATCCTCACTGGTGTGAGGTGATATCTCATTGTGGTTTTAATCTGCATTTCTCTGATGATTAGCAATGTGGAGCATCTTTTCATGTGCCTGTTGGCCATCTGAATTTCTTCTTTGGAGAAGTGTCTATTCATGTCCTCTGCCCATTTCTTAATTGGATTATTTGCTTTTTGTTTGTTAAGGTGTGTGAGTTCTTTATATATTTTGGAGTCAACCCCTTATCAGATACGTCATTTATGAATATATTCTCCCATATTGTAGGATGTCTTTTTGTTCTACTGATGGTGTCCTTTGCTGTACAGAAGTCCCACTTGTTCATTTTTGCTTTTGTTTCCCTTGCCTGGGGAGATAAGCAATGAACTTTTTTTTTTAACCAGGGCCTACGGGAGCCACGCCGCCCTGTTGTCCTTGTGCTTAGGTGTTGTTCTGGCCCGCTTGCATGCCAACAGGTGGGGACGGGAGATGAAAGAGGTTCAGGGTGCAGCCTCTAGCATGACTTGTTGGGAGCCACTTCTTCCTGGAATTTGAGATGAGGGAGTGTTTCTTTTGTAGGAAGGCAGTGTCTCCCTTGTTAAGTATTATAATCAGGGGCAGATCCGCTGTCAGATCTTTGTGACTTCAATTAAGTCAACCTTCTCCTCAAGGCCAGCAGGAGAGCCCTTTTCTGTTTTGGCATCATCTGACCTTGCCGTGTGAGTGTGTGAACTCAAAAGTTGGTGGGCAGCCACACTGACCCTAGAGGGTAGGAGATGTGTGGGCATCTGCATCCTTATGTCTTTTTAGGACTTTTTAGCTTTGCTGAGCTCTGACTTCTCAGTAACTTCCCATCTTCATGAAAATGCAAGGAAAACAGTAGACACTGAGCCCCTGGTCACTATCACACAAATAAATTAGTATGGGTACTTCTTCAGAGCAGTTTTTCATCTGGGCGTTTGACCTGTCCTCATCAGGCCTGGAGTTCCTTAGGCCTGGAGGCGAGCTGGGCCTGTGGCAAGTTGGATTCCACCAGGCCTTGCATGTTTGGTGAGGTGAACGGAAGGAAAGGCTCCTGGTCCTCCTGTGTTATTTCTTTTTTTTTTTTTTTTTTTAATAATTTATTTTATTTTAGTATCATTAACCTACAATTACATGGGCAATACCGTGATGATTGAACTCCCCCCATCACCAGGTCCCCCCCACCAACCCCACCACAGTCACTGTCCATCAGCGTAGTGAGATGAGAATCGCTACTTGTCTTCTCTGAGCTGTACAGTACCCCCCGTGCCCCCCCACCCTATGTCTGCCAATCGTAATGCCCCTTTTACCCTCTTATCCCTCCCTTCCCATCCATCTCCCCAGTCCCTTTCCCTTTGGTAACT
>JAQQAC010023519.1:2215269-2313668 GCA_029783875.1 Phataginus tricuspis
TGAATAACAGTGGAGAGAGTGGGCACCCCTGTCTTGTTCCCGATCTTAGATGAAAAGCTTTCAGCTTCTCGCTGTTAAGTATGATGTTAGCTGTGGGTTTGTCATATATGGCCTTTATGATGTTGACTGTGTTATTTCTTAAAATCTCATCCAGGTTGGTCTTGGGCTTCCTTCCCATGGTGCTGAGTGATGTGGTGGGCAGCAGGAAAGGGTCTGGGATCATTTGTGTCACAAGGGATCGCTGGGTCTTAAGATGCAATTATTTGTTCTATCTTTGTAGCATTTCATTGAATTCTCCAATGTGGTCTGTCTGAAACCTTTGGTTAGAGAAGAACAAGACATGACCAGGTCACAGTGAAAACGTAGATAATTCCGTGTGTTCATGGTGCTGTTAAATGTAGGAGGGTTTGGCCAGAGAGGAGGAGGTCTGATGACTACTTCATAGAGTAGGTGTTGGGGGGCCACCAAATCCCGTGTGAGCTTCCTGTGAATTGAGTTCAGGTGCTCAGTGGGTCTTGCCCTCCCTCCTGCACATTTGTGGGATGTTTCAGGACTCGGTGGTCTTTGAGGACGTGGCGGTGGCCTTCTCCTGGGAGGAGTGGGCTTTGCTGGATGCTGCGCAGAGGGAGCTCTACAGAGACGTGATGCTGGAGACCTTCCAGAACCTGGCCTCCGTGGGTAAGGACAGAGTCGTGCCTTCTCTTAGTCACTTAGACAAGCACTTGCACATCAAACCTGTTCTGAGATTTTGAATGTGGAAAGGGAATAATTTAACAAGAGACATGGTCACAACCACCGTAACATTAGAATATAACAGTTTCTCCCTGAGAAATGAGAATATGTATATTACACTGAGTTTTTCTTTCTGTAAAGAAAACTCCCTTAGTGTCATCAGTGGATATGGGTGGCATAGGGGATATAGGGGACCTAGTGAAATTTGTTTTGGTGACCTTGTGAGACTTTTACTGTGTTTATTAAATTGCTTATGGTTGTTGATGACATCCCAGTGCAGCTAAACTACTTGGTGTCTTTTCGGCTTACAGGTGCCTTCTTGTAAAATTCATTTCCTTTTGCTTTCAGATGATGAGACTCAATTTAAGGCCACTGGGTCAGTTTCCCAGCAGGATATTTATGGGAATAATATATCCATGGAACATAAAACAGCAAAGTTCACCAAAAACAATTCCTGGACCTCTGTTTTAGGAAAAATTTGGGAAGAACTTAGCATTGAAGATCTCCACAAAGACCAGGGGAGACACCTGAGGTGAGTTGCACTCATAAGGGAAAGCAGTATTTCAGAGAAAATTGAAGTCGTGAAATTTAAAAAGCAAAAGAACAAAAAAACCCATAGAAGCCTAGACCAAATTTGTTTATTCACAGAGATTTTTCTCAAAAAAAAAAAAACCTTAAATGTAAATGTTGAGTGTTAGAAACATAATTCAATTGAAAATAATTACAAGGAAAGCCCGTTTAAGAAACACTCTTCTAGTAATGGCTGTGATCATGGCTTCTTCTGTGGCATTCCATTTATTGGACTTTAAACCAAGTCAGATAAGGTAGAAAACCTACACGTTCTCTGAAATTGGTGAAAATGTAATCCTAATTCTAATAATTATTAAATCATTAATCAAACCTTCGATAACATGCTTCTGGTTTTTAACAGAAATCACGTGGTGGAGAGACTCTATAAAAGTAATGGTCCATGTGGGGAGGGCTCTAGTCAGATTCCCAGTCTCAGCCTGTACCAGAAAACTCTGACTGGAGTAAAACAGCACGAGCACAGTACATTTGGCACTCGATACAGACTATGCCAGTGTCAGCAGTGCCGGCAGGCCTACAGTCATCATCCACACCTGAGAGCACATATGAGAACCCACAATGGAGAGAGACCCTATGTGTGTAAATTATGTGGGAAAACCTTTCCTCGTACTTCTTCCCTCAACCGGCATGTAAGAATTCACACGGCTGAGAAAACCTACAGGTGTCAGCAGTGTGGGAAAGCCTTCATTGATTTCTCCAGTCTTAGCAGCCATGTGAGAACTCACACAGGCGAGAAGCCCTACAAATGTAAGGAGTGTGGGAAGGCCTTCAGCTACTCCTCTACATTCCGAAGGCACATGATCACTCACACCGGGGAGAAGCCCTTCAAATGCAAGGACTGTGGGGAGGCCTTCAGCTACTCCTCCACATTCCGAAGACATGTGATATCACACACTGGGGAGACACCCCATAAATGTAAGGAATGTGGGGAAGCCTTCAGTTACTCCTCAGCTTTTCGAAGGCACATGATCACACACACTGGGGAGAAGCCCTATGAGTGTAAACAATGTGGGAAAACCTTCATTTATCTCCAGTCCTTTCGAAGGCATGAAAGGATTCACACTGGGGAGAAGCCCTATGAATGTAGCCAGTGTGGGAAAGCCTTCATTTATCCCCAGTCCTTTCGAAGGCATGAAAGGACTCATGGTGGAGAGAAGCCGTATGAATGTAGCCACTGTGGGAAAGCTTTCAGCCACCCCTCATCCTTCCGAGGACACCTGCGCATGCACACTGGGGAGAAGCCCTACAAGTGCCACCAATGCGGGAAGACCTTCAACTGGCCCATATCCTTACGAAAACATATGCGTACCCACACCAGAGAGAAGCCCTATGAATGCAAGCAGTGTGGGAAGGCCTTCAACTTGTCGGCTTGCTTTCGAGACCATGTGAGGATGCATCCTGGAGATGAAGCATTTGAATGCAAGCTGTGTGGAAAAGCCTTCTATTGCCACACATCCTTACAAAAACACATGAGAAGGCACACTGCAGAGAAGCTCTATGAGTGCAAGCAGTGTGGGAAAGCCTTCAGCTGGCCTGAACTTTTGCAGCAGCATGTGCGGACACACACCACAGGGAAGCCCTATGAATGCAGGGAATGTGGGAAAGTCTTCAAGTGGCCCTCGTCCTTACCGATTCACATGAGGACCCATACAGGAGAGAAACCCTATGAGTGCAAGCAGTGTGGGAAGGCCTTCAGCTGTTCCTCCTCCTTAAGAAGACACATGAGAACACACACTACAGAAAAACACAGCCTATGTCATGCAGTAAATGCTGCTTCAGGTGAATTCATGCCAAGTACCTCAGAAAGTTCACATCAGGAGAGAAATCTTAGAAAAGTCATAAATGTGGTATCACCTGTATTAGTTGCTCATCATTAAAGTGGACCCACAGGAAGTATATTTCCTGTTCTTTTGCACTTAAACAGTTAAAAGCTCCAAGTGCTCTTTTAGTGAGACTTTAAATTTGGCAGATAGTGTTCTTCTCTACATTTCAATAAATAAAACTTTAATCTTTACAGTTGGAGTCATGGGTGTCTTTTAAATATGCAGTCTTTATGTTTTCTTTAAATTTTTCATTAAGAGGTTATTGGACCAATGACACTTTGGTGTTTGTTGGGATTTTCTTACTGGCTTAGTGTGGCAGATACTGGACATCACCCATGTGTATGTTTTGCCTTATTAAGAGAGTACTTACTCATTTTGGCCAGGGGAGTCTTTCTGTTTTTCTTACAAACAGTTGGCAGAGGTTTGTAATTAGGCAGAGTTCTTCGAAACATAATCTCATGTGAGTTGTTGTTTTCCACTTTTTCTGCTTGCTGTTTGTCCTTGTTATTGGGAATTGGACAATAGGCTTTTAAGAGACCTTCTGTGACCATGAGATCCAGAGCTTGAGACGGCTCTTCTGGAATGCGTTATGGCAGCATGGTTAATCCAGGAACTCCATTTCCCTTTAGGATTCCATTTTTGAATTTCCCACAAGCCTAACTTGACATGAGATTCAGAAGGCAGAAGCGAATAAACCATTTCTAAGTTTTGGGAGCCACATTGAAGTGTAGCAGTTGAATAAGGGCTTTTTGGACACCCAGCTTTCAATCCGTTTTCCTGATTTTTAGCCCTGCTAATCCACAGTATCAACAGAAAAATGTTAAGTGCTTGATTTCCACTTTTCTCTGCAGCGTAGGCGCCCACAAACATCTCTGTGAGCTCCTGTCAAGCCCCACTTGTGTGGTCAGACACCCGCAATTTGGATTGGTCACTAATGGCGTGTGATCTCTGATACAATGATTCTCTTGTTCTCTAAACGTTAACTCATTTGCGTGGGTCTAACTGGGATAGGGAACACTTTCTTATTGATACTTATACTGATCTTGATTCTGCCACAAAAGCTAGTCTTGCGGTGAAGCAAAGCCACATGGGGCTCTGTCACCTATTCCATTTTTAAGTGTGCCGACTGAGCCCTTCTGTGGGAGAAAAGACACCTCCCCCATGTATTAGATTTTGGGAGATTTCAATTCGAGCTGAATGCTGTTCTTTGATCATGGGTTTCACTATTATGTTTGATTATGTGTTATCAAAAGCAATGTGTATTTTATTTTCAAAGAAAATGTTTTGTAGCTATTTCTTAGAAGAACCTAGTTGCTGTGTTTTCCTGTATACTGACTGTATTAGTTTCCTAGGGCTGCTCTAACAAAGTACCACAAATGAGGGGCTTAGATCTACAGAAAATTTTGTCTTGGTCCTGGAGGCAGAAGTTCAAAATCAAGGTGTGGGCCAGATCATGCCTCTTCCGAAGGTGCGAGGTAGGGAAGGCTCTGTTCCAGCCATCAGGCAGCCTCTTGAAGCTCACTGGCTGTGGCACCCTAATTCTAATCTTTACATGGTGTCCTCCTCAAATGCACATCTCTCTCCCACTATGGCACTATTTTATGAGGATGCCACACATGCTGAGTTAGGACCCGCCTGACTCCAGTGTGATCCCGTCTCATTTTGTCACCTTCAACACTATTTCCAGATAAGCTCACACTCCGAGGTACTGGGCTTAGGACTCCCACAGGCAGACTATGGGGGGACATGAGTCCAGCCATAACAGTACCAAATGTTGCTCTCTAATTTACTGAGAGGAGATTAAAATATTCCATTGCAGTTATAGATTTCAAGTCAACTGTAATTTTGTTAACTTAAGCATTGTACATTCAGAGTCAATGTTACCATGTTACACAAGTTAAGGTATTTTTCTGAGTGTAAATTCTTTTTTATTGTTATATACTTCAACATGTCAGTAGGCTGATTTATTGTTATAATAAAAGAGGAAATGTTTTTTTCAAGGCACTGTAACCAAAATCCACCGGGATCACACTGGTAGTCAACACTGGGTGTGTCCCCTAGACCAGTGGAGAGAATTCTAGAACAGTGGGCAGAGCTGACTGGCTCTGGATTGATTAGGGCAGATTCCAGAACCACTCAGTGGGTTGATTATAGTTCCAAAATGTTGTCAGCTTTAGAAGTAGGCCCTCCTGCCCCACCTGTGTCCCCTCCCAGGTGTGAATTGGGGCCTGCCATTGGACAGTGGTATAGGGCCACAGTGCAGGACCAGGTGTGGGGTGGACAGCCTAAGCGTGGTCCCCTCCAGACCTGCAGGCTCCTCCAGGGCCACACTGCTGGTCAGGAGCATCTGAGTGCCTCACACCACATCACCGAGCGGCTTTCAACAAGCTGTGCAGGCGGTGGGGGGACTCAAAGGGGTTCCCCTGCCAGCCCAGTGCTGCCCCAAACCGCCTCCCTCCTCTCCTGCCCCCAGATCCACAAGACAATGCCAGCCTGCTCACAGGCCCGGAGCAGCCCGTATACCTGGGCCTGGCCATGCCCCCCCACGCCCCTGCCCCTACCGTGCCTGCAACTCCATCTCCAGTGCGTCCTTGGCTGGTTAGGGCCCCAAAGGATTCCTGGCCTTAGTTTATTTTCTGAAGGAAACATTAAGGTTATTGAATGGACAGAGTCTCAGAACAGGATCTGGGGTTGAGAGAGGAAATGCAGGCCCTGGCTTTTGCCCCTTGTCTTTCCTGGAAGCCACTAGAAGCCAGTGCTGTGAAAATACTCTATTTATTAAAGACCAGAGGAGAGAGGCAGGGTTCCAGATTCTCTCTGAGACCAAGTCCCAGCTCCAAGGAGAAAAAGGGAGGACGGGCCAGCTGGCCACCCAGGAGGGGTCACACGTCAGTGGCCGGGCCCCAGTCATAGCTGTCTTCATCAGAGGACTCCACATCTTGGGCTCTTGTAAACTTTTTCCTGAGAGCTTCCTGCTCATATGTCCTGGGGATCAGGAATAGAGGCTGTGGGTGGGGAGGGTGTGAACTTACCTACCAATACTCAAGGCTGACTCTGCTAGGGTGTGGACAGAGATAAGTAAGACTGGGTATTTAGGGGTCATGCCCTGTGTTGTGGTTTTTTTTTTTAACTCCTACACATCCTTCAAAGCCCTAGCTCCAGTGTCCCAACCTTCAGGACACCTTCCCAGGCCTCCTAGGAAGAAGATTCTTACTTCCTTGGCCCTGATTACAGTGGGGCTTGGAGGAGTTCTGTCTGGTTTTATCTTGCCCACTAAGCCAGGAGCACCATGAAGGCATAGCTTAGTTTGAGGTCACTTCACCCCCAAAGCCTGAGTCCCAGGGAAAGGGATTCACCCAATCTGGAGTGCAGGGGCTCTTACCGCATGATGTCCTGTTGCCACTGACCCTGGGGGTGGTGACCATCCACCTTGGGGAGGGAGGAAGGAGGTCAACACTTCCCCCACAAGTGTGATGTCCTGGGTTGAATCACCACACCCATCTACCTCCCCACACCCTTGTCCAGGCAGTGCTGCCCATGGGCTTTCTTGCCCCCACACAAGTCTGCAACTCAGTCTCAGATTGGAATGAGAAAAAAGGCTGAGATCCTCTAGCCCGTCAGCCAAGGGGGAAGTGGGGCTCCTGTCTAAGCTCCCTCAGAGGGGTGTCACTGGGAGTTCATGCATGAGTTAGTTTATGGCAAGTGCTCAGAATAGGGCCTGCCTGTAAGCAGGCTGCTGTGGACAGTTGAGCAGGTCAGGCACTGAACAAATCCAGGAGCACCATTCTAACCAGGGGTGTTACAGATTTGTGCATCTCGACATTTACGTGGAGAGGGTCTAGAGGAAGGGGTGCTTCTTGTCGGATTCACAGAAAGGCACTGGGGAGCTGAGGCAGCCCCATACAGAGTAAGTGCTAAGTAAATATGTTATTTAAAACCCCCCAACTACTACGGGCTGGGACTTGGCCAAAGTGCATTGAGCTTCAACAACCACCCTGTGAGGTCAGGACTGTTACCATTTATTCCTGTATCCCAATAAGGAAACTCCTGCAGGGGGGTCCAAACGTTTGCTTTAAGTTGTTCAGTGACTCAGTGGGTCACATACCCTAAGTCTGGGTCCCAGACACTGATCTGACCAGAGAAGTTCCATTTGCTGACATCCTGGCAGGAGACGGGTTCCTAAGTATGTCTCTGCCCTGGCCCAAGACTCTCTCCAGGTCACCCCCAGGCCCTGCTCACCCGGGCCCCTCGGTGACCTGAGGATTTCCTGTGATCCCATGGACTCTGGGGCTCGTCCACCAGCACGGGCTCTGAGGACCGGGCCAGAGCTGGCGCTGGGGGCCCTTCGTCCACGTCCGTGTGAGGCCCGCCTTCACCGTCTGTGTAGCCCTCGCCGTCAGTGTAGATGCCACCCTCGCAATCTGTCTCGTAGTCGCTGTTGACCCGGCTGTCACAACTCAGATCTGCAGAGCTGTCAGCCAGGCCGGGGTGAGGGAGGTCCAGGGTGTCCTCCGAGGGGCCGTCCACCTGCGGGGTGGGTGTGACTGGGCTGGCCAAGACCCCGCAGTCCGGGCCCATCCTGATCTCAGAGCAAGCCCAGGCCTGGGACACTCGACCTCCGGTCCCAAACCAGGTTAAGGACCCATGAGCTTCACCTCAAGTTGACCCTGACCCTCAAGCCTCAAGTTATGTCTGCACCCTGGATATGAGGATGAGTTCTGACCACTGACGCTTGCTTGACTCGAGGCTGAGCCCCCAACCCCAAAACCTGTCCACAGCATCAAGAGAAGACCCCGATAACCACGTCCACATCCCATCCCACCCCGCGGACCAGGTCAGGACTGTAACCTCAGGTCAGATCTTGACCTTGACCAAGCCCCTGACCCTACCTAGCCCTCACTCCAAACTGGCCTGGGTACCTGGTCCTCAGCCGTCCAGATGGGCCGCGTCTGCTGCTCACAGATGATGGCCTTGAGCTCCTGGTACCAGGCGTCACTCGTGCCGCACAGGGGGATGTTGGCTGTGGGGAGTGGGCGTCAGCACAGCCGAGAATCGCCACCTACCCCAGGACCCCCGTCCTGTCCTACCTGTGAAGAGGTGGTCGCTGTGCTTTTGCAGCTTCTGGGCTTGGGCGTAGAGGCGGCGACTGCTACGGCGGGAGGCGGGTGCCAGCCACTGGCGCAGTGCCTTGAGGGCTGTCCGGCTTTCGGGGGCACAAAAGACCACGATGGGGTAGTACTGCACGTAGTTGAGACGCTCAATTGCCGAGGGTGTCACGTCCAGGAGAGCGAACTTGTCCTGGGCCAGGCCCGCAGTGGGGGCAGTGGGCAAGGGAGAGGGAGAGAGACACACAGAGCAGAGAGATACCCGGGGCCAGAGCGTCAGAGACAGGCCAGAAGAATCCAAGAGAAATGGAGTTGAAGAGTCTATGGTCAGAGTGGACTCCAGCCTCTCACATCCACAGCCCAGGCCACTGTGTCTTGGGAACCAGAGCCCCAGTGTGAATCTCTCTGCCTTTCCCCAGGGCTTGTTACTGTGACCCTGGGCAGGCTCTGTCCCTCCCAACCCCCCGTGTCACAAAGCCTCCAAGCGGGGCTCTGTGGGAGACTACACTTGAGGAGTATGGGGGGTGAGGACAGGCTGGATTCCTGGGCCTCGGTTTCCCAATCCATGAAATGAGACCCACGGCAGGGCCCTGCTTACTTTCTCGGCGATCACCCGCACGGTGTCCAGTTTGATGATCCTGGAGGGGCTGTCTGCCCTCAACACGCTACCTGTGGGAAGGGAGAGGCGACTGCAGCTCAGGGGGACGGGCCCTCCCCGGCTCCTCCAGTCCACGTCTACCTGCCCCCCCTCTGCTCAAGAACCCACAGAGAGAAATCCTCGCCTCTGGGTGCTCCCGTTGGTCGCATGCCCGGCAGCGTGCTCGGTGCCCCCCCGACCGCACCCCACACATCCTCCCGAGGAGGCGGCTGCTACTCGCCCATCTGGCAGATGCAGAAACTGAGAATCAGGATCCCAGCCAACGAGTGGCACACTCAGGAGACAGAAGCAGAGTCTGTGGTCCAGATGCTCCTCCAGGCTCGGCCCCACCTCAGGGCCTTTGCTCGAGTCTGCGACCCAAAGCAAGGGGCTCTCCCGTCCCCCACCGTCCTCCTGGACCTGAGGTGGAACACTGCCTGCTCTAGGAGGCCCTCTCGGACAGCCTGGTGGCTAATGCAGGAGCCACACACCGTCTCGGTGGCCTAAATGGGAGGTGAGGATGCAACCTCGCCCGCTTTTGTATCGTAAAGTGCGTGTAACATAAAACATAAAATGTGCCACCATGACCATTTCTAAGTGCACAGCTCAGCTGCAGTAAGTACACGCACGGCGTGCAGCCAACCCCACCATCATCTCCAGGCCCTCCTCGCTCCCCTCTCTCCCCGGCTCACCGCCTCCTGTGGGTTCCCGTTGCCCTCAGAAGCAGACCCAACCCGTCCCGAGGCCCCCAGGGTGCTGCACCCTCGCCCTGCTTCCCATCTGTCCTTGTCCCCCTCTCCTCCTCTTACGTCTTCCACTGTCTGTCCCAGGGTACGGGGGTTTGTCCCACTGTGCACGTGCTGTCCCTCCTCCTGCAAGCCTTCTTCTGGCTTCTTCGCGAACTTGAAGGCCCAGCTGAACCACTGCCTCCTCCAAGAACCATCTCAGGACGCCCCCAGCCCCGTCTCACCCTCCTTCTGCTTTGTTCCCAGCATTCCCAGCTGGCTCTAGCTCAGGGCTCGGCAACCCTTTCCTGGAAAGGACCGAATAGTAGACGTATTCGGCCCTGGGCTTCTCTGTCGAGACTACTTACCTCTGCGGGAGCTGAAAAGCAGCCACAGGTGTGGCTCTGTCCCAATAAAACTCCATTCATGAAAGCTGGAGTTGGAATTTCATGTCATTTGCACATGTCACATAATTTTTTCTTAACTTCTTCTCAACCATGTAAACTGTGTAAATTCCATTCTTAGCTCCTGGGCTGTGTATGGAAACATAGCTGATGGGCCAAGAGCTGTAATTTGCTGACCCCCCACTCTACCTTCATTGTTTCTAGTTGCTAATTTCTGGTGTCCTCAGGGGACCTCCTGTGTGTTCCCTATCTTGCTGGGTCGTAGCCCAGTAAACATCTCTTGAACAAATGAAGGAACAGGTGGCCCGCTGGCTCGGCTGGCAATGACTGCCTGGCCAACTGTGTTAAGAAGGATTCTGAGGCTCTCTCCAGAGGGCCAAGCTTTGGTTGAGAATGTCTGGCCCCGGCACCGGAGGACATGATGGCGGCTCAAGTGCCTCATGTTTGCCGCGGTGGTTCTACCTCTTTCCCCAAAACAGCATCACTAGCAGGACCCTCATCAAGCTGCCTCAGCCCCCGGGCCTGGGTGAGGCTTGGGAAACGATTCGCCAGCAAGGTTGCTACGGGACCTGGCTTCTCACCTGCAATCTCAAACTGGTCAGGCATCTCAGCCGTCAGCTTCTGCATAGCGATGTCTGCCACGGGCCCCAGGATCACCACAGGGCGCTTGAAGCTGGCTGAGGGGCAGGGAAACAAAAATAAGAGTCAGGAGACTGAGCGTCTTGCCTGGCCACATCCTCTAGATCAGTATCCCATCTAGCCAGACCCACGGTGGCCCCGCTGAGGACGATGTCTCCCAGCCCCCCTGGCAGCTAGGGGATGGCCACGCGGCTACACCCCAGCCAGTGGGGTGCAGACGGAACTGCAATCCTGGGTCATATCCTTCAAGGAAAGGTGGGAGCCCTTTTCACCTCCTTTCCCCCAGCCGGAATGCAGGTATGGGTGCACGAACTTGGACCACATGGTAAGGCCAAAATACAAGATGAGAGAGGCTTACATCACTGAAACTACAGCAGCCGGACCACCCTCACCCACTCACACTGGAATTGTTGCTTGAAAAATAAGCTTCTAGACAGATGCGCCCCATTGTCTATCGCAGCACTATTTACAATAGCCAAGAAATGGAAGCAACCTAAGTGTCCATGAGTAGATGAATGGATAAAGAAGAGGTGGTACATATACACCATGGAATATTATTCAGCCATAAGAAGAAAACAAATCCTACCATTTGCAACAACATGGATGGAGCTAGAGGGTATTATGCTCAGTGATAAGCCAGGCGGAGAAAGACAAGTACCAAACGATTCCCCTCATTTGTGGAGCATAACAATAAAGCAAAACTGAAGGAACAAAACAGCAGCAGACTCACAGACCCCAAGAAGGGACTAGCCGTTACCAAAGGGGAGGGGTGGGGAGGGAGGGAGAAGGGGATTCAGGGACACTGTAATTAGCACACACAATATAGGCAGGTCACAGGGACGGCAGCACAGCACAGAGAAGACAAGTAATGACTCTATAGCATCTCCCTGTGCTGATGGACAGTGACTGCAATGGGGTGTGTGGGGCGGACTCGATAATATGGGTGAATGTTGAAACCATAATGTTCATGTGAAACCTTCATAAGATTGTTTATCAATGATACCTTAATTTAAAAAAAAAAAAGAAGAAGCTTCTAGTTTGTTTCTGCAGTTGTCTCTTGGAGTCTGTTGTAGCAGGCCAACTAACTACAGTGGTCCACCCACTACAACCCGAGGGCCACACCCGGCCCACTGCCTGTTCTTGTAAGTAAAGTTTTATTGGAAGAGCCACATCCGTATGTCTATGTCTTCCTCTGGCTGCCTCCCTGCAGAGTTGAGTAGCTTCAAAACAAACCATCTGGCCCACAAAGCCTACACAGTGACTGCCTGGCCCTTTGTAGGAAGAGTTTGCTAACCCCTGCGCTAACCCATATACCCACTTGCCGGGGACGAAATGAAGGCAACGCATCATGCCAGGAGGAAAGTGGGCAGCCAGCCCTCTCTGCACCCGGACCCTGCTCTCTCTCTCCTGTCCTTACAGGCCTCTCTTGCTGAAAGCCTGATACATTCACATGTCTACGTTTTCATTGGCTGGGGGTAGGAATTAAGTATGTGGCCTTTTAAATGTTTTTTCTTTGGATGTTGGACTGCAGCTAAGAGCAGCTCAGTGCGTCCCTGGCCCAGGGGACATGCTCCTCCCATACATCCCTTCTGCAGGCTTTAGTGAGAGGCCTCAGTGCTGGATTTATATCCCATTTCCCAAGGCTGTGGGCAAGGGCTTAATTTTCTCCATCCTGAAGTCGGGGTGAGGTTGTTCCCCACCCCCTGGTGCTCAGGGAGGGAAAGGATCTATGACTTTGGGATGGTTTCATGTGCATGTATTTAGTTTTGTTTTTTTTTATAATTTATTTTGGCATCATTAATCTACAATTACATGTGCAATATTATGGTGATTAAACCACCCCCTTCATCAGGTCCCCTCCACCAGCCCCATTACAGTCACTGTCCATCAGCGTAGTGAGATGCTATAGAATCACTACTTGTCCTCTCTGTGTTGTACAGCCCTCCCCATGCCCCCCCAACACTGTATCTGCTAATCGTAATGCCCCTTTTTCCCCCTTGTCCCTCCCTTCCCACCCATCCTCCCCAGTCCCTTTCCCTTTGGTAACTATTAGTCCGTTCTTGGGTTCTGTGAGTCTGCTGCTGTCTTGTTCCTTCAGTTTTTTCCTTTGTTCTTATACTCCACAGATGAGTGAAATCATTTGATACTTGTCTTTTTCGGCCTGGCTTATTTCACTGAGCATAATACCCTCTAGCTCCATCCATGTTGTTGCAAATGGTAGGATTTGTTTTCTTCTTATGGCTGAATAATATTCCATTGTGTAATATGTACCACATCTTCTTTATCCATTCATCTACTGATGGACACTTAGATTGCTTCCATTTCTTGGCTAGTATAAATGATGCTGCAATAAACATAGGGGTGCATCTGTCTTTTTCAAATTGGGCTGCTGCATTCTTAGGGTAAATTCCTAGGAGTGGGATTCCTGGGTCAAATGGTATTTCTATTTTGAGTTTTTTGAGGAACCTCCATACTGCTTTCCACAATGGCTGAACTAATTTGCATTCCCACCAGCAGCGTAGGAGGGTTCCCTTTTCTCCACATCCTCGCCAACATTTGTTGTTGTTTGAGTTTTGGATGTTGGCCATCCTCACTGGTGTGAGGTGATATCTCATTGTGGTTTTAATCTGCATTTCTCTGATGATTAGCGATGTGGAGCATCTTTTCATGTGCCTGTTGGCCATCTGAATTTCTTCTTTGAAGAAGTGTCTATTCATGTCCTGTGCCCATTTCTTAATTGGATTATTTGCTTATTGTTTGTTGAGGTGCATGAGTTCTTTATACATTTTGGGTGTCAACCCCTTATCGGATATGTCATTTATGAATATATTTTCCCATACTGTAGGATCTCTTCTTGTTCTACTGATGGTGTCCTTTGCTGTACAGAAGCTTTTCAGCTTGATACAGACCAACTTGTTCATTTTTGCTTTTGTTTCCCTTGCCCAGGGAGATATGTTCATGAAGAAGTCGCTCATGTTTATGTCCAAGAGATTTTTGCCTATATTGTTTTCTAAGAGTTTTATGATAGGTTTCATGACTTACATTCAGGTCTTTGATCCACCTTGAGTTTACCTTTGTGTATGGGGCTAGACAGTAGTCCAGTTTCATTCTCTTACATGTAGCTGTCCAGTATTGCCAACACCAGCTGCTGAAGAGGTTGTCATCTCCCCATTGTATATCCAAGGCTCCTTTATCAAATATTAATTGACTATATATGTTTGGGTTAATGTTTGGATTGTCTATTCTGTTCCACTGGTCTGTGGGTCTGTTTTTGTGCCAATACCAAATTGTCTTGATTACTGTGGCTTTGTAGTAGAGCTTGAAGTCAGGGAGCATAAGTCCCCCTGTTTTTCTCCTCCTTCTCAGGATTGCTTTGGCTATTCGGGGTCTTTTGTGGTTCCATATGAATTTTAGAGTTATTTGTTCCAGTTCATTGAAGAAAGCTGCTCATAGTTTTATAGGGATTGCGTTGAATCTGTAGATTGCTTTAGGTAATATAGCCATTTTGACAAAATTTATTCTACCTAGCCAAGAGCATGGGATGAATTTCCATTTGTTAGTGTCTTCTTTAATTTCTCTCAGGAGTGTCTTATAGTTTTCAGAGTATAGGTCTTTCACTTCCTTCATTAGGTTTATTCTTAGGTATTTTATTCTTTTTGATGCAATTGTGAAAGGAATTGTTTTTCTTATTTCTCTTTCTGATAGTTCATCATTAGTGTATAGGAAAGCAACAGATTTCTGTCTGTTAATTTTGTATCCTGCAACTTTGCTGAATTCCGATATTAGTTCTAGTAGTTTTGGAGTGGAGTCTTTTGGGGTTTTTATGTCAATATCATGTCATCTGCAAATAGTGAGAATTTGACTTCTTCTTTACCAATATGGATGCCTTGTATGTCTTTGTTTTGTCTGATTGCCGTGGCTAGGACCTCCAGTACTATGTTGAATAACAGTGGAGAGAATGGGCATCCCTGTCTTGTTCCCGATCTTAGATGAAAAGCTTTCAGCTTCTCGCCGTTAAGTATGATGTTAGCTGTGGGTTTGTCACATATAGCCTTTATGATGTTGAGGTACATGCCCTCTATACCCATTTTGTTGAGAGTTTTAATCATGAATGGATGCTGTATTTTGTCAAATGCTTTTTCAGCATCTATAGAGATGATCATGTGGTTTTTGTTCTTCTTTTTGTTGATGTGGTGGATGATGTTGATGGATTTTCAAATGTTGTCCCATCCTTGCATCCCTGGGATGAATTCCACTTGATCATGGTGTATGATCCTCTTGATGTATTTTTGAATTCGATTTGCTAATATTTTGTTGAGTATTTTTGCATGTACGTTCATCAGGGATATTGGTCTGTAATTTTTTTTTTTGGTAAGGTCTTTGCCTGGTTTTGGTATTAGAGTGATGTTGGCTTCATAGAATGAGTTTGGAAGTATTCCCTCCTCTTCTATTTTTTGGAAAACTATAAGGAGAATGAGTATTATTTCTTCTCTATATGTCTGGTAGAATTCAGAGGTGAATCCACCTGGTCCAGGGGTTTTGTTCTTGGGTAGTTTTTTGATTACTGATTCAATTTCGTTGCTGGTGATTGGTCTGTTAAGGTTTTCTGTATCTTGTTTGGTCAGTCTTGGAAGGTTGTATTTTTCGAAGAAGTTGTCCATTTCTTCTAGGTTTTCCAGCTTGTTAGCATATAGATTCTCATAATATTCTCTTATAATTCTTTGTATTTCTGTGGGGTCCGTCGTTATTTTTCCTTTCTCATTTCTGATTCTGTTTATGTGTGTAGATTCTATTTTTCTCTTAATGAGTCTGGCTAGGGGTTATCTATTTTGTTTATTTTTTCAAAGAACCAGCTCTTGGTTTCATTGATTTTTTCTTTTGTTTTATTCTTCTCAATTTTATATATTTCTTCTCTGATCTTTATTATATCCCTCCTTCTGTTCACTTTGGGCCTCAATGTATTTAATTTTTTAATTTAATTAATTAACTTAAAATTTTTTAAGGTTAACATTTTTTAAAATTAATTTTTACTACATTGAACATGAAACTGACTGTTTTAACCTGTACATTTTAGGGTGTACAATTCAGTGGCGTTCAGTGTTGTGCAAGCACCACTTCTACTTCTAGAACATTCCACCACCCCACACGTAAACCCCGTCTGCACCAGCTGTCACCCCCACCCCGTCCCCAGCCCACGTTCTGTCTGTGGATTCGCCTGCTGTGGACGTTGTCACAGAAATGGGGTTACACACCAGGGGGCCTTGGGTGTCTGACCTCTCTGAGCGCTGTGCACTCACGGTGTGTCCGTGTGTAGCACCTGCCAGGGCCTCACCCCTGGGGCTCTGCCCAGGGCCAGGGTACAGCGTGTCCAGCCGAGTGTTTCTCCATTTATGAGTAGACACATTTTATTATCCATTCGCCCGCTACAGACATCTGGGCTGTTTCTACCTTTTGACTGCTTGGATCCTGCTGAATATGTGTGTGCAGGTTTTGGTCTGGATGGCTGTTCAGGGTGCACACATTTTCAACGGGGTCTCTAGACCTCACGCTGACCACCCGGCAGAAGCAGCGCCCACTAAATGTATAAGCCCCCTCACTGTGCTGTCCAGCAGCCGCTGGCCACATGAGGCTTCTGAGCACTTGAAACATGGCTCATCTGAACAGAAATGTGCTCTTGAGTGCAAAACACATGCTACATTTTGATGACTTAGTTAGGAAATATCTCATTAATAACATGGATTAATAACTTACACTAATGGATTATCTGTTGGAATAACATGATATAGCATGATATAGATATAGCATGTTTAAAAAATAAATCATTAAAATTATTTTCAACCATCTCTTTTTCAAGATTATATGTGTAGCCTGCATATTTCAATTAGAAATAGAAATTCAGTTTTAAGGATTGATTTTACCCAACAATGGAATGGATAAGCAAACATGGGCCACCCACACACAGAGCATCCCTCAGCCATGAAAAGGAGCAGAGCCCTGACACACGCCATAACGTGGACAGACCCTGACCACACGGTGCTCAGTGAGACGCCAGACAGGCCACGCAGCGTGTGACTCCATTTCTGTGACACGTCCACAACAGGCAAATCCACAGACAGAAATGTAATCTTCCTGTCTCCTTCTATGCCCCAAAATAACTAAAAGTGGGTATTTTTGCTAGAGGAGAGGTATGGACTGTGGCTTCCGAGGGAGGGCCGGGGGTGGATACTGGCTCGGGATTTCCTAAGGCTCCTGTGTGAGGCCTCCCCGGCCACTCTGACCTGGGCCCCACCTTCTCGCAGCACCACACGTTCATAGGGCGGGTAGTGCCCCTGTCTGGTCAGAGCTGACAGGTCCTCGCGGCTCCGATGGGTGGTCTTCCTGGCTCCCCGACGAAGACCCCGCAGCCGCCAGAACTCAGCCCGCGCGCCGGAGCCCACCGAGGCACCAGGCCCGGCCCCCACGGCCCGCTGGGCAGCCTCCAGACTGGCCAGCTGCTCTGCCCTGGGGAGAGAGGAGACTGAGCGCTGGGGTCGGCCAAGTGATGGCCCAAAGGCGTCCCTAACCTGGCACCCCCACATGGCTGAGGGACTCACAGAGGGAATTCGATGAAGACCCCCGAGATGGGGGAGACCCTGGATTCCCAGGGGCCCAGGGTCCTCACAAGGGTCCCTATGAGGGGGGCAAGAGGTCAGAGAGACAGGAAGGTGCGGCGCCTCTAGAAGCTGGAAGGGGGACACGGTTCTCCCAGGGCCCCCGGAGGAGCCGGCCCTGCCCGCCTGGATTTAGGGGTTCTGAACCCGGAACGTGGGGTGACAAATGCATGCTGCTTTAGCCACCAGGCTGGTATCTTGCGGCAGCGGCCCCGCGAGCCCACACAGGCACCAGGTGCCCTGTCGGGGCGCTCTGCCCGCGCCTGGTGGGGCCGTGGCCGCGCACCTGCCCTGGCTGGGGATGACGCCGCGCTCCAGCTCCCGGCAGTCCCGGCCCAGGCGCACCGCCAGCCAGTGGCCCCCGCGGGCGCGGCTGTGCCCGGGGCCGGGGTACAGCGTGTCCAGCACGTGGAAGACGTCCCCGCGGGTGAAGCCCAAGCAGGCCGGCGGGCTGGGCTCCAGCTCGAAGTGCGTGCGGATGTAGAAGGAGTCGCCGGCGCGGCCCTGCACCACCTGCCGGAAGACTGCAGGGCGGCCCGTGAGCCGCCCGCGGGTCCCTGCGCGCCCGCCTCCCCGGTCACGCCACACTCACAGTCCTGCCTCCGTTGCGTCACCAGCGCCACCTCCGCGCCCGGTGTCAGCCCCAGGAGGACCTGCACAGCCTCCTCCCGGGTCAGGCTGCGCATCGGCGTGTCGTTCACCTGCCAGGACAGGGCGCGGGTGGGACACGCCCCGTAAGCGAGGCGGGGATCCCAGCTCCTCGGGACCAAGCCCACCCCGGGAGAGGGGCAGTGGGGCCAGGGCGCAGTGCAAACGCTCACAGGGGAACAGATGGTGACCCGGTCAGCAAGGACAAGACCCAGCTGTGGTCCCAGGGGAGGACCGGCAGGATGTACCTGACGTGGGGGCCCCCGGCACTCTGACACACCCCGTCAGGCTGGCCAGCCGCCCTGTTCACCTGCAGAATCTCGTCTCCCTCCTGGATGCCCTGCCCGTCCGCCGGGCTGCCTTCCTGCACACCGGACACAAAGATGCCCACATCATTGCCTCCGGCCACCCGCAGCCCGATAGTTGTGCCCTTGACGAAGCGGACCACCCTGGAGTCGGGGCTGTACCTGTCGGGAGAGGCAGAAGCTGAGTCAGGCCGGAGTGGGCAGACGGGAGGCTGAACGTCCTTGGGAGAGCCCCCGCCCCCCACCCTGTTTCCCAGGCAGCCCCTCGCTGCGGTCCCCTCCACACACTGGTGCAGAAGGGCAGGGTTATGGTGCCCCAGGGGGCAGAAGTCTCCTGCTGGGGGGCTTTTCTCTGGGGCACATACCGGTTGTCTTCCACGCTCTGACTGCTGGGCACCCTGTAGATGTCATAAGCGCTTTGCCTGGGGGACTCTGAAAGGGAAGAGCCAGTCTCTCCCAGACACCCCCAGGGCAGATCCGGGTGCCAAACTGTGGCATTAGGGTGTCTGTGCCCCAGGCCTTGATCTTCCCAGGGAACTGGTCCTGACCTCTCAGGCCCATGCCAACCTCTCCCATGCTGCCTGGAAACACCTCACTGGCTGGGATCAGAAAAGGCAGAGGAGGGGTCCTCAGTCACCACCCACCCGCCCTCTGCTCACCCGGTTCCGAGATGGTTCTGGAATCCACCCGGCTCTCCTGCCAAAGCAGGGGGCTCTCCCTGGTGGGGAACATGTTTGGGGTGAGATGGGAGGGAGTAGGTGCGATGTTTAGAATTTTAATGTGTACTCCGCCCCTCACCTCTCCCTCTTGGGGCAGGAGGGCATCAGAGCAGCCCATCGAGTTCTTTGGGTGCACAGACCCTCCTGTGTGCAGGTGGAATGCCTGGGATGGCTTCCAAGAGTCCCCAAAACCCCTTGAGAAATGCCACCGGGGTCATTCTACAGTCCGGTCCATTCAGCCCACATGATGCCACGTCCCCGTTGTTGTAAATACACATTCCAGACATCCGTGTTCGTGGCTGTCTAGTGTTCCCGAGTGAGGGTATGTTCTAATGCTGACAGTAGGGATGAGAATCTCACCTAGCATTTACTAGGGGCTCAGAACACACACCCCATCTCCTTCTGTCACTGTCAATTAGCGCCCTAAGAGCTGGGGCTTTGGGGGTAGCCCTTCTCTGGCCTCATGACTGCCCCCCACCTGCCTGGCAGTCCCGGCCTGCATGTCCTCCCCGCACCCTGGGCCGGGTCGGTCTGTGCGAACAGAGCCCAGGGGGCGTGCAGATCTGTCGTGTCTGCGGAGAGGTGCTGAGGATGCGGGCTGCGGTCCCGGCCGCCCCGCTGGTGTGCCAGCCTCTCTGGCACCACCCCCTCCTGAGGGGGCAAGCTTGCAAGGGGCTCACCCACCCCCAAATCCTACAGCCCTAGACATCTCAGTGGGAATGCCGTGAGACCATGGATCAGCACCACCCGGTGAAGCCACCCCGATTCCTGATTCTGAGAAACAGCGCGAGGTGGTCACGGCGGGCTGCTGGGTCCCGCGGTCCTGTGCTCCACAGCCCTTGTCAGCAGGTGCGGCCGCCACCTGTCAGGGGCTGAAGGCCTAAGTGAGGTGCCTGTTCCCTAATCCCCAACTGCTGAGCACTTACGTGTTTTAGGCATTGAATTGTGTCCCCTCAAAATTTCTACACTGAAGTCCTAAATTGCCCCCCCGCCCCCGGTATCTCAGAATGCGAATGTTTGGAAATAGGTTTGTCACAGATGTAGGTAGTAAAGAAGAGGTCATCCTGCAGAAAGATGGGCCCCCAACCCAACAGGACTGATGTCCTTAAAAAGCAGGAAACTGTGGACACAGACAGACGGGCAGAGGCCCGGGACAGGCTCTCCCCTGGCGCCTGCAGAGGGGGCGTGGCTCTGCCCACACCCTGATCTGGGACCTCTGGCCTCCAGGACCGGGAGGGAGATTTTGTTTCAAGCTACCGAGTGTGTGGCACTTTGTCACGGTAGCCACAGGACACTCATGCAAGGGACCGTCAGTTGTTCCCGTGTATAGACATCAGTGTAATGAACAGGCACCATCCAATCCACACACACTTGGGGCTATTTTGCCCCGAGGAGAAAACCCCAGAAGAGGCCTTACTGGGCCAAGGGACTGATGCATATGGAAGTCGGCTAGGAAGTGTCGTGAAGTTCACTTCCCACGGCTTGAAGGTGATGCATACCAGGTTCTCCCCGGACTAAGAAGCCAGAGCCGCAACCTGGGGGCTGGAAGGCCTGGGTGTGGACGGGGGGGGGGGGGGCTTCTTCCAAGCAGGCCACCTGGACTGCACCCTCAAGGTTATCCCACATTGGAGAAGACAGGCCCAGATTCTCTGCCTGCTCGGCCACTCTGGAAGATGGAGGTACGTACATGGGGGAGTTGGCTTGGCTGGTTCTGGGACGCGGCTGCCAGGGCTGGGGTGGCGGTGGGATGTGGGACGGTGGCATTTGAGACAGTTCCGAGCCAAGGTCTGAGATGTCTGTGGGGAGAGGGCATCCCATCAGCCACGGTCATGCCTTCCAGACTGGACTCATCTCACAGAGGGGACCATCAAGGCCCCTCTAAACAAAGGGGCCCAGCCGGGAACCTCCACCTCAACTTGCTGTGTGGCCTTAGGCAGGTGTCTATCCCTCTCTGAGCCTCTCACAGCCAGGTTATGAATATATAATACAATATAATATATATCAATCCGACTCCTGTTTGGCTCTCTGTTCAAGCCCCGGGGCCTCCCTCCCAGCCCCTCACCGTCCAGGAGGGAGCTGTCACTGTCACTGACAGCCGGCGGGATGTTCACCAGGAACTGCCCTTGGTCCCTAAGCACCAGCAGGGTCAGCTTCCCTTCTGACTTCTCAATCAGGCGGCGCGTGTCGCTCAGCGACAGAGTCTCGCTGGACACCCCATTGATCTGAAATGGACCACGAAGGAAAAGAGGACGTAGGTTAATGAGAGGGGATACTAGAAACAGACAACTGCTCAGGGTCCCTGGAAACAGATTTTCAGGAGAGGAGTCTGAAGAGAAACCAGCTCTTCAGGCAGAGCCACTCCTCTGAGCCCGGTTCTGGACCGTTTAGCATCAACCACGTAGGGCAGGTCTGGGAATTGCTGTTGTAACCAGCTCATCACGTGACTCTGAGGACACTAGAAACAGCCCAGAGGTGGACCTAGAAATGGACATTCGGCAGTGGATTCACGGCAGATGGGAAGAGGGGAGTCCTGCGGAGTCATCGCCGGCCTCTGGGCGAAGGCCACACCGCAGAGGGCAGACGGCCCAGGGCCGGCTCTGCTGACCCAGCCACCTGGCCGCCCTCCGGCCTCGGTCTCCCTGCCCCGCCTGAGGGGAAGCCCGGACTCACCCGGAGGACCAGGTCGCCTTCCTGCAGTCCTCGGGTGCGGGCAGCCAGGCCCGATTCTGTGATGTGCTTGATGAAGATCTGACTGCCCAGTTTGACTCCGAACTCTGGAGGGAAGGAGGGAAACTGAGGCAGGGCCTGGGAACGGGGCCACCAGCCCATCGCGGAGTTCAGCCTTCTGGGCCGCTATCCCACAGGGAGTCAGTCCAGCTCCCTCCATGTCACACTAGGGCCGTCCCGACACGAGCAGCCGATGTGATGTCACCACAAGGACTCTGACGTCATTGCAGGGAGGTCAGCGTAGGGCCTGAGAGCACAGACCCGCTCCCGGCCCCCCCGACAATATCACCTTAGGGATTTCGATGTCACACCACCAATACTCTTAGTGACATCATCATTAAAATGACAGCATGAGGGCAGGTGGCCCGGTGCAGTTTGTCACATCGTGACCAGAAGTCTAAGGTCACGTGCTGCCAAAGAACAGAGGTGGGCCAGAGGTCATGTCCATGTTGTTGATGTCGTGAAGGCAACTGTAACGCACGACATCCTGTTGATGTCATGGTGTGAATTTCTTGGGGCCCCTATGACCAGCTGCCCCAACATAGCGGATTTAAAACACACACGGATGCTCTCGTGGTTGTGAGGTCAGGAGCCTGTCTCGGGCCTCACGGGGCTAAATCCAGGCAGGCAGGGCCGGCTCCTCCGGGGGCCCTGGGAGAACTGTGACCTCTTCCAGCTTCTAGAGGCCCCGCGGCCTTGGCTGGGGCCCCGTCCTCCGTCTGCACAGCCGGCAGGGCCGTGTCTTCCCGTCTCTCTGACCCTGACCTCCCGCCCCCTCATAGGGACCCTTGTGAGGACCTGGGGCCCCGGGAGCCCAGGGTCACCCCCATCTCATCTCAGGGGCTTTGACTACCCCTCTGCCACATGAGGGGACACACCCTCAGGTCCCGGGACCAGGATGTGGACGTCCCTAGGGGCCAATATGCTGCTGACCACACACCATGCAGGACTGGATGTCAGGGACGCCCGGCCGCTCACCCTCATTCTCCCTCCTCCGCACCAGCACCGACTTCACCGGCCTCATGTGCACGTCCTGCCGAGGCAGCCGCTTAAAGCCAGACACCAGGGCCAGCCCTTGGGCCTCAGAGCCACTGCCCGGGCTCCTGCGCCCGTGGCTGCTGGCCCGGCTCCGGTGGCCAGCTTTCGGCCGGCGGGAGTGCTCATCCCAGGAGTGGCCAGAGCCACTGGACGTGTCACCTTCGTAGCCCCGGCCATGGTCGACCTCGTCCAGCCTCCGTGGCCCGTCCTCCTCATCGGAGTCCTGGTGTCTCGGGCCAGGGGAGCTGGCCTCGGGGGCAGGCAGCTGGATTTTTCGGGGACGCTTTACCGTCTGTGAAGGGAGGCAGAGTTGGGCCCAGCTCAAGGCCATGCTCCACCCACTGGGTAGCCCTGGGGGACCCTGGCCCCTCTCTGGGCCTCCACATGCCAGCTGTGAAGTGGGGACAGGGTCCCCCTCGCTTGCCGAAGCATACACTGACAGCACCTGCAGGCAGTGGGACCGGGTGGGGCTCAGCTAGGGCGGGGGATCGGCCTGGGCCAGGGGCTGTCCCCCAGTCAGGCCCCCACTCACAATGTTGGCCAACTTGGCGCAGGTCTTGAGTATCTGAATGGCAAAGGAGGAGCTGATGTTCTCCATGGAGACCCCGTTCACCATGACAATGTGGTCCCCTGTCCTGAAGGGGCAGGTCAGGTCTCAGGGAAGAGTCCCCCCACAGGGCCCCCTCTCTCCGGCCTCCTCTGGGGCCCCAGGCACCTCCCCGAGTGCCCACCTTTGGCGAGGGCACCCCCGGGTCTGCAAGGCCTGGCTCCCATTCTCTGGCGTCCCCTGGGTCACTAAGACATTTATCCTCCTGGGCCTCAGTTTCCTCATGTGTAAAATGGGGCCAATCATAGAACCACTATAATAATAAAATGTGATCACGGGACAAAACCTGTGATTTCACCCGGCATCTCCAAACCCCTCACACTTTTCTTTCAGACCCCTTTTCCTGCTTTTCTCCCCCTCTCTACCTGTTTCATACACTTTCATACACTCTCTCTCTCCGAAGTGGGTCCTTGATTCTGGGCTGAGCCCTGTCATCTGTTAGCCATTCAGGTCCCAGAACCATTTTTCCAGCATAACTCCCAGGAGCCTCGTGCCAGCAAGCTCAGAACACCGAGTTTCCTCTCCCCTGGCCAGAAACAGGTTTCCAGGACTTTTCATTCCAGGAGTGCCCTGGGGCCACTAGGACCCCGAGAACCACAGAGCAGGGCCAGGAAATGCCTCAGGGAGGGTGAGGGCCACATGATGCCTCTGGCCGGCTTCCAGCTCCAAGCCCTGTGTTGACAGAGCTGGAAGGCGCCAGGTGCTCTCCAGCCTCCTAGCCGTGGCCCACAGAGGTCCCTCCCCGACATGCCCTCGTGCTGCCATCCCGGACCGCCCTGATACTCACTGTAGCCTGCCGTCAGCCGGCCCTCCGGGCACTACATCAGACACCACCACGGTGCCACTGGGCCGGTCTCGGCCGCCAGAGATGGCAATGCCAAAGCCCCGGCGGGGGTCCTAAGAAGGGATGAGAAACAGGCGAGCTTTGGCTTCCCACCAGGATAAAACCTCTCCCCTCTGGTTGGGCGGGATGGACCAAGCCCCCCAATCTTGCTGGTGCACATGCCACGGAGAGAGGGGGAGCCTCACCTTGCAGAGCGTGGCTGTGTGCTGTTCCCAGATGGTCAGCTCCTCCATGTCCAACACCTGCTGGGAAGGGACAGCGTGGTGAGCGGGAAGCCACAGTGGGTCCACGGGAACAATTAGGGTCCCCAGCCTTGGGTGGGGAGCCTGGCTCTGACACCCGTGGTTGGAGGCTGTGGGCAAGTTGCAAGCTTTCTTGAGACCTCAGTTTTTTCATCTGCAAAATGGATTTAAGTCAGTGGTTCTTGACTAGGGGTAGCCCGCCAGGACATACATTCAGCAGTGGGTGGGGACATCTGTGGTCATCATGACTGGGGGGCCTCCTGGCATGGAGCGGGTAGGGGCCAGGGAAGCTGCTCAGCCCCCCACAGTGCCCAATAAGGCCCCCCCAAAGAGAATGGCCCGGCCCCAAATACTGATAGTGCCAAAGCCCAGAAAGCCCTGGTTAGGTTGAGCCAATGAGCAGAAGCTGAGAACAGGGGAGTTCTTGGCCCCTTTTCCTCTGGGAGGTCTGGCTCAGTCCCTGGGGGATCCGGTCAAGCCCGCCAGACAGAATTCCCTCTGCTCCAGCCACATGGGCCTCCTGGCTATTCTCCAACACGCCATGCCCAGTCCTGACCCAGGGCCTTTGCACAGGATGCTCTTCCCACCGAACTCATTTAATCCAGCCGTTGCAGGGGCACTCTGCTATCCCCTGTCACAGATGAGGAAACTGAGGCCCAAGGAAGAAGCCACTTGCTGATGGAGGGGATGGGAGGGTGAGGACCTGGGTTCTGCTACTTCCATGCCCATGGAAGAGGTAAGAGCCCAGGTTCTGGGAATGCAAGGTCAAACAGCCAGGAGACCCTGGGAGAAGGGGGGAGCCCCCACCCCATCCCTGAACTTCAGCCTGGACGGCTCTGCTCCCTGGGGGGTCCTGCAGACATGACACTCCCCTCCTGGCCCGTCTCCCCAGCTGGGCTCAGCAGAGTGGGTGACCACCCCCACCCAAGAACCTCCACGGGCGTGCCTCCCTGCCTCTGCTCCCAGGCTCCCGGGAGAGCAGCACTCCTGGCCCCCAGGGAGTGGGGAGGGGGCTGAGGACAGAGCAACAAAGCCGGGGGACAGGGCCTCACTTGCCCTCCTGGCTCTGTGGTCACCAGGGAGCGAGGGCAGCTCACACCCGAGACTCAGACCCTTTTGCTGGCTGTGCTCCCGCCTCTCCAGCTCGGCTTCCCCCGGTGCAACGGGCACCCCCTCAGCACCCCGCTGCCCTGTCTTTCAGGACCCAGGCGCGGGAGGAGGCCAGAGAGGGTCGGTAACTTGCCCGAGGTTGCACAGCTGCGGGGGAGCCTGGCGCACACCCTTGCTCTCAGCCACTGTGCCCCAGCATCTTTCTGCTTATTTTTTTCTTCTGAACTTATTTTTCAAAACAAAATTTATCTACTTGCTTTGACTTTATACTCTGGGTCATCAAATGGCCTCCTGAAAATTTGATTTCCTGGCTTTATTTTAAGAAACTGCCCTCAGGGAACCAAGGGATCTCAGGGGAGGGGCGGCAGTGAGCGGCAGGTGGCCCGGGCAAGCCCCGACTCCTGTGGGTTCGCCTCCATGGACCCTGGAGGCCTTGTGTGAAACCCGCCGGGCTCCCCGGCAGCAGGGGTCAAGCCTAACCCCACAGCCGGCCTCCAAACCTTTGCGTGCTTAGGACCCCCTCCCAGATTTACACACGGCTAGCCCCTGCCCCTGGGGTGTCCTCAGGGGACCAGTTGGCTAGCCAATCTTCCCTGGTGCCCAGCACTCCATTTTGTTTACAGCATCCAAAACCATCTTGAAGGATCCTATTTAATCAGTTTGCACCTGTCTGATCTTTCCTCTTGGGCTGTGAAAGCTGGGTCTGTCTGCGAACCCTGGTGACGGCCATCAGCACCTCCTGGGCCCTCCATCATCGGCCAGCTTTCTGGGCCTTTATATGCCTCTGGCAAACTCCTATTCATCCTTCAGAGCCCTAGTGCCACTGTCTCTTCCGCCAGGACATAGCCCTCAAAGCCTCTCCCAGACATGATTATTGGACCGGTATTGTCCCAGTCAGCCTCTCTCCCATACACCCCTCCAGTCTCGGGGTTCCTGATGGGCAGAGCAGGGACCCTGGAACCCCAGCGTTGGAGTTTGAGGACTGCGTGGTGGGACAAAAGGCATATACATACACGCAGGAACTCAACCAGGTGTGCCCAGCGCTCCTAGGCCTCTCGGCGCCGCACATCAAGGTAAATTCCGAGACTGAGCCTGGCCCCTGCCCCGCGCCAGACACAAACAGCGGAGAAGAACCGGTCCCCACGGGACTGGTAGTACCGAGTCACACCGCCGCTGGCATGTGCCTCAGGGGCTGCGGTCCTCCCCGCCCCGCCCCCACCCCCGGGAACAAGGGCGGGGGCGGGGGGAGCGGGCAGAGAGGGCGAGGGGGCTCTGGGAGCTGCTCCTGGTGTCCAGGAACCTGAACTGCCGGCTCCAGAGCCCCGGGCGCAGTGGCCAGGGGCGAGCCACGTACCCCTACGACCTCAGTTTACCCCCGGGCCTGATGTAAGACCCAGTGTGCTGGGTGTGAGGGTCCCAGCTCCATCCCTGGAGGTGAGGTCCTCCCAGTAGAGACGCAGGGAGTATACAGTAGGCACCCACTAAATGGTGGTCCCCCATCCAGCAGCCTTGCGCATCCCCCAAAGCCGCCCCAGCCCACGGGCGAGGCCAATGCCTACCGACCACATCAGTGGTCAGGCTTCACCCGGAGCAGGACCCCCAGGAGGCGGGTCCCGGGCACCCGCTACGTGCCAAGCGCTGAAGACCCATTTTCCCCTGGGAACCCTCCCTACTCCCTCCTTTAAAAGGACGGTCGCGCCTTGGCAGATGAGGTGCGGGGAGGCACTGACTCGCTGGCCCTAACTGACAGAAAAATCACGACTTGAACCCATTTCTACCGAGTAGCAGAGGCAGACCCCGGGACGGAGAAGCCCCCCGAAGCAGCCTGTGGAGGCGGCCGGCGCGGGCTACCCGCCGCAAACCCCTGGGCCTGTTTCCCCATCTGTTCTATAGGCAGGGGGTGACCTGGAGTCCTGGGGCCAGCCGCCAACGGTGCCCCATCTCCGTCCCCTCCCCCTCCGCCCTCGGCGGGCTACTCGCCTGGAATCTCACCGCCATGGTGCACCCCGGGGCTCTCCAGCGCCCCCGCCCCGGTGGGGCCAGGAAACGATCAGTCGGCCCCCACCCTGGGTGAGGGGACAGGCTGGGAGGGGTGCGCGGCGGAGGGTGCCGGGTGCCCCCCTCCTCCCGCCGGCCGCGCCGCTCGGGGCTGCACCTGCCCCTCTTCCTCCTCCGCGTCCCCGGCCGGCCCCGCCCCCGCCGCGACACGCCTTCGGGACGCGGCGAGGGCCCTCCGCCCCCGCCCCCCCGTCGCCGGATCCCGGCCCCGGGGCGGGGATTCCAGGCCGGGTTCCCCACCCAGCTGAGCACCAGCCCGCGGCCCCGGCTGGAGACTCGCCAGGCACGGCTGCAGGCTGCTTCCAGAGCCGAGCCCGCGATGCCTCCGCGTTTCCGTCCGCGAAGCGGGCACGCTTTTAGGTTCATTTGGGAGGTCTGTGGGGTCGGGAACAAGTCGAGGGCCAGAGGCCTCTGCTGGTCTTTCTCGGGTCACCCCATCTCCAGGTTACCCCATTTTGCAGAGGGGAAACTGAGGCTCAGAGAGGCATGCCTTTCTGAAGATGCACAGCTGCCAGCACTGGGGCCCGGCCCTAACCCGGGGCTGCGGGCCAGGCTCCGTCTGCACACCCAGCTCTGGGCCAGGCCCCGAGGTGAGGAGGGCGGGGGCGGGGCCGCAGGAAATTCTTGGAGCTCCTGGGAGTAAAGGCGGGGCTTTATTCTCCTCACCCACCCTGAAGGTGACACCTGGGATTCAGCGGACCGGGGCCAGAAACCCTCCACCTGGTGGTAAGTAAAGGAGGAAGTCACCTGGATGGGCGGAGCTGACAGGGTCTCCACCCACGCAGTACTTCCTGCTTGACCAAGAAGTACACCGAAGGGCCCAGCCTCTCCTGTGTCCCACCCCAGAATAAGGTTGAAGGGGCACATCTGGACAGCCGGCCTTTCCCAGCCTCATCCAATCAGGACTGGGCAGAGAGGAACCCCAGGCTGTGGGAAGGGAAGAGGCAGAGAGGACCCGGGGGATCAGGAAAGGCTTCCTGGAAGAGTGCACATGCCACCTAGGGTTTTGAAAGTTGGCCAAGTGAACAAGGGAGACAATATAATCAAAATCTTTGAGGTCCCCAAAGCTGACTTCTCACCCCTCACCACTGCAGTTCTCCCCAAAACACTAGTCCAAAGACCCCAGTTAGCCAGAATCAGCCCCTCGAAGGTCCTCATGGGTCCCCCCAAGGCAATAAACCTTGGCAGGCGCCCCTTCTGAGGACCTATCTGAAACCTCAGAGCTGGAGAGGGGCAGCTCAGCCTTTCCCAACTTGTTTTTTAAATGATTTCAGCTAGAACGAGGTCAGATGTTTTTTTAAATAGCTGTGTATTTGTTTTAATGAGTCATAGGAAAAACATAAAGTTCCCAACGGGCACGTGCACATAGGTGTCTGTAGCTCCGATTACTTGGGCATATCACTGATTGGGTGTGAGCACAGCTGGGGGGCACATCCCACTGGACTCATCACCATGAGCAACAGAATAAATGGGTTGAATGGTGGGAATGAGGTGCCCGACTCATGTTCGTTGAGCATCACCCTTCAATATCTGGAGACATTTTTAGTTATCAAAACTGGGAGGTGCTCCTGACATGGAGGGACTGGAAACCAGGAACATTGCTCAACACCACACAGTGCCCAGGCCGGCCCCATAGAGGATGGTCAGCCCCAAAGGTCCAGAGCAGTGAGGTGGAGAAAGCCCATTCTCAACTCCGAGAAGGGGGCAGCTGTCCCAGGACACAGTCTTCCTCCCGCCACACAACACCGCCCTCACATATTTACACCCTGCTCAAGAACGCTCAATGGCTCCCTAGTGCCCATGGGACGACTCTGTGCTTAAGTGCAGGGCTTTGGAGAAGGGCATGGTCAGGCCTCAGGAGCAGGCCTTGAGCCCACCATTCCTTCCATCCCAGACCTCCAGATCACTTTTAGGAATTAAAAATCTGCTTTTCTTCAATCTGATTCACTTAAGCATTCATTTTTCCATCCATCCAGTCATTAACTAAGCAAAAATGCTTTAAGCCCCTGCTATGAGCCAAGTACATGAATGACAGGCCCTGGCTCGGCACTGGAAATGGCAGCGCCCTCTTCAACCAGGAGGGGGCAGTGCGGCTCCGCGTGAGGGACTGAGGGAGGGGAGGATGCAGGGGAAGGCAGGGTCCTGGGGATAACCCTGCTCCGCCCCTTCTGAGCGCCTCCCGGGGCACTGAGGCCCGGGGGTCGGTCGGGGGAGACGGGGACCTGGGCTGAGGTCCCCCAGGGGCAGGTGGGAGCCAGTGGGGTCCGCGCAGGCGGCCAGGGGGCCCCCTGGTGGACGCTGTTTTGCTGGGCTGCGGGAGGCTGAGGTCATACGTGGTCTACTGTCCGACCGAAGCAGCTCTGCTACGTCAGAGGCGGGGCTGTACCTCAGTCATCAGCATTTGGCGAGCGCCCACTGGGTGCACACAGGACCCATGAGAGAGGCCCGGTCCCTGCCCTAATGGAAGCTCAGGGTCCTCGGGGAGACCAGACAATAACTGAATCATCACTTAACGGAAATAAAAAGTGCAACCTACGCTTCTGAGAGCGTCTGCACAGAGCACACCCTGGGCTGGGGGCTCAAGGAGGGCTTCCCTGTGGAGTGGCACCAAAGATGAGAACTGAGTTCAGCGGGACTGGCCTAGGTGAGAGACATCTGGACAGAGGGAACAATTAAACCTGAAGGAGTTGAGGGAGGGGGAGATCTGGGTGTTTGGGTGGACTGGACAGTCGGTGCAAAGGCCCGGGGCCGCACCAGGCTGGGCCTGTGGGAGGAACAGTGAGGACGTCCCTGTAGCTGGAGCAGAGCAAGTAAGGGGGCATGGGGGGAGGGAAGGGCAGGGAGGAGACAGGCGTCACGCAGGGCCTCAGGGACTGCTGGGAGGACCTGGGCTTTGTCCCAATGGAGTTGGGAGCCCTGGAGGGCTGTGGGCAGAGGGGGAACTGACTCCGGGGCTCCCGGGCGCCCCCTGGTGGCAGCTGGGGTGGGAGGGCAGACCTCTGCGGGAAAGGAAGGACTGGGGCAAGATGTTGCTTTTTTTCCTTTTTTAAAAATAAACATCTTATTTCAGAGTCATTTTAAGGTGACAGAAAAGCCGGGCTGTAATTCAGAGTTCCCCTGTGCTTCTCACCGGGTTCCTTCCACATTAACATTTCCGTGGCCACAGTACGTTTGTCGAAACTAAGAAAGCGCCTACTCGTCACCATTCACTAAACTGCAGGCGACTCAGACGTCCTGCGGCCCCACAGCGCTTTCAGGGCGCAGGGCTCCCTCCCGCTACCCGCGTTCCATCCCCTTCAGCACCCCGAGGAGGCGGCCCGGGATTTTGCAGAATGCGCCTCCTTGGGGGTGCGCCCGACGCTCTCGTCGGCACGGGCCTGGGGCTCTGCGTTTGCGGACAGCGGGTGCCGCGGCGGCGCCAGCCCGGGGAGAGGCGGGCGCTGGGGTGGGAGGAAGGGCAGATTCTGGGTGTTTTTGGGCAAGCACGAGAGGACAGAGAAACTCCCGGGGTCCCTGGGCTGCCTCAGTGGGAGCGCTTTGAGGGAGGAGCGCAGGGAAGGTGAGGGGGGCGTGCAGACCCCTCCAGCAGCTTGGCGTGTGGGACGCAGCTGGAGGGGCAGGTGAGGGTGTTCCCCCCACGCCCCAGGTGGGAGGGAGCTAGAGCTTTAGAAGAGCGGATCCCCGGGGGGATTCCAGCCTCTCTACTTCCTGCCTCAGTGGCCTCGTCTGTGGGACGGGGACCTGGTTCCGACTTTGAGCAGTACGGTTGGGAAGGTTCAAAAGCCGGGGCGTAGCAGGTGCACAGAAAGGTTTGCTTGGGGGCCCCTTGTCTTTCCACTCTAGGCCGGAGGAGAGAGACAAGCTCCCAGTGGGGAAAAAAATGAAGAGGAATGAGTGTCCCCAGAGCTGGAGGGGACCCACCATGACACGGTCTATATATCAAGACTTGTCATTTTGTGCAACAGCAGGGGTTCAGACCCAGACCCCTGACACCTTCCTTACAGTCCCTGTCTTCAGTCTGTATTCCAGGCCATCCCCCATCAAAGGCCCCGCCAACGGCTCTATTGCCAATCGTAATCTGCTTCGTGGCTGGGGCTACCGCCCCCAGATCTGTCATTCTAGCATACACACCACTGCCATTCCTGCTCTGTTCAGAATCCACGTGCTTCCCAGGAGCTATTCATTCATTTATGAGCGCCTACTGCCTACCAGGCACTGTGCTAGACACAGGATACCACAGTTGATAAGCCTCACGGCGTGGAGCAGAGACGTTCAACAAATACTCCCAAAAACGGCTATGCAGTTAATAAGGCGTGGCTTTAGCTCAAGAACATTCAATAGCTCCCTAGCAGATTTATCAGGCGCCTGATCCATTCCAGGCTCTGGGGCAACCTCCTAAATTATCCGTGCTTCTTATCCCCTTTGAACCAGTCTACCGTCCTGTAAAGTATAGGAACCCGATGGCACTGCAGCAATTCTGGTCCATAGAATTTTGAACGAATGAATTCTGTCCTTTGAGACCATTGGTTATTGCCCTACGGATATTGACCACCTTTGCGTCTATTTTGTAAATTCATTTCAACATTCTTCATACCTCTGTGTGTGGGTGTGTGTTCTTTAACTTCTCCTTTGAACAGGCTGTAAAATCTTACTGTTCCCCAGATTAATTGATGAGTTAAGTACTCATAAAGCACCTGCTTGTTTTATATTAGTATGAGAATCAAAACTGTACCCTTTTGGGGGAAAAAATTATCCTTTAACACCATAACACTGAAAGACCTCGCTTGGCAGTCAAGGTTCCCACCTCAGGAGATTTCCACCTACCTGTCTCTCTCACCTATTCTAGTCTTCAAGCCCCAGAACATTCTTATCATGTTTCTTCCTAATCACCCTGGACCCCAGTCTGTGCTGTTGGTGCTTTTGAAATCTTTCCGGAATCTGTCCACTATCCCTCCTTCTCCTCCCTCACCTGGACCACCAACCCTCACCTGCCTAGACCAGCCCAGTCTCCTCCTTGTCCCCCAGTCTGTCCTCCCCTAAGTGGCCACCAGAGGGCGCCAGCGAGACCCTGAGTCAGGTCCCCCTCTGCCCACAGCCCCTCCAGGGCTCCCACCAAACTTGGGGTCAAAGCGCAAGTCCTCCCAGCTGCCCACAAGGCCCTGCATGACCTGCCCGGTCCCCTCCCTCCCCTCCCCTCGTCCCTCTCTCCCCGTCACCCACTCTACTCCAGCCTCCCACCTGCCAGGCCCAGTGCTGCCCCAGGGCCTTTGCATGTGCGGTGCCCCTCTGCCTGGAGTACTCACTTCCTTCAAGTCGGCTCCGATGTCGCCTTCTCGGTAAGCCCTCACCTTGTCTAAGGTTAAAAAATGCCTCCTGTTTTGGTACCTCTTTTATTTTTTTCTCCGTAAGACCACCCACCCTCTAACCCAGGATACCCTTTTAGGATCCAATTTACTTCCTCACTATGGCTCTTGTGTCTCTTTGGTCTTCCACCAAAATACAAGCCCCACGGGAGCAGGGACCTTGGTCTGTCCCGTTGCCTGGTGAATCCCCAAGGCCCGCAGCAGCGCTGGAACATAGCAGGCACTTGATGAATGCGGGTTCACTCCCCGGGCAGCCCTTCCCATGTCTCTCGCTAACCTCAGCCCATTCCAAAGGCTGTCAGGCTCCACCTGAGCAAACACTGCTCCCCTGGCGCCAGGCCAGGCCCGGGAGGAAGGACAGGAACCCAAACTTCCCCCTGCGGACTTTCCCCAGAACTCAGGGCCACGCGGAAACCCTGAGCCAGGGAGGCAGGACTTTTACGAGATGCTGAGCCTGGGGCGTTGGCTGGGGGGTGGGGGCAGCCCCCAGACCTCCCCACTCACCTATATGCCTGACAGCCCTGTTTTGCTGTGCATCCCTGGGCAAGTGGCTGCTCCTCCCTGAGCCTGAGTTCAACCTTCATCAGACAGGAAGGCAGACGGGACACTGTGAGTGGCCATACACATTCTGAGCTCTGGGTTTGGGTGGGACAGCTTTCCCAGACCCACTGTGTGCCCGAGAATCTGTTACCCAGCCAATCATCATTCACTGCTCTTAGCAGCCCTGCGACTCAGTGACTCTTACTGTACCCATTTTGCAGAGGGGAAAGCGGGGGTCCAGGTAGGTGAGGTCACTGGGGGTGGAATGGATTTCACTCTGTGGGTTTTCTTTCCAAACCCCAGGCAGGGTGGGATCTGACAGCTGAGACACATCCTCTTCTTCCAACCCACAAATCCCAGATCTCAAGCCTCTCTGTTCCCCAGGAGGGATCCCAGATGCCAGGCGGGCTCTGTACCTGACACCCAGACACCCGCTCCTCCTTGGCCCCAGGGAGCCCTCTCTGTCCCACACAAAGAGACGTGAGGTGCTATCGGACACTTGGCTGCCTGGAAAGCACTCCTTGTCCTGCACTTCTGGGAACAAATGACCCAAAAAACACTCTTGCCACCCAGCCCCTGTCCTGTGCAGGTTCTGAGCTGCTGGGGACACTTGTGACAACCGTCCAGCCACCCCCGTCCCTTCCTGCATTTCTCCACTGGGAGATTTTGCCTAGAGAAGAAATCAAGGTAAAAGGGATAGGCCCATCCCGGACCCGTCGCCCAGCTCCTGCATGCCCGGCAGCGGGGAGAAGGCGGAAGTGGCCTCGGAAAACCCGAGAGCCTCCGAGAAGCTCCCAGAGGCCCACACACTGACCGGGCACCAGGCTGCCTCACCTGCGTCCTCCCTTCCCGGGCCTCCCCGCCGCAGTTTGGAGGTTCAGAGACCAGCCTGTAACCCTCCGGCCCCCTGGCACCACCTGGTGCCAGCAGTGACCCTTTTAAGACTCTGGCTCTGGGGTCCTGGGCAGGCTGCCAGGGGCAGTCACTGCCAGCGAGATAATCCCTCAGGAATTATGTCAGATGCCCACGCAGGAGTGGCAGTTTCCTGGTTTCCAGGGAATGGGGGAGACTGGGGGTCCCAGGACGCCGTGGTGGAGAGCCCCCGGTCCTGGCACAGCAGGGTGGGGACTTACCTGTCTAGGAGGCTGGGTGGCCTCTGGGCAGGCGGCAGGAGCTGGGGCCCCGGTGCCTGCCTGGCATGCGGGGGTGGGGAGGAACCTGAGGTTTGAGCTCTGGCCTCCCCACCTGTTTGACCAACTTTTCCTCCCTTGTGGTGGCAACAGGCTGGTAGGTCCCCGGCCAGGTGGCACAGCAGACAAACGTGCAGGGCTGAAGCGGAGAGCATGAGAGAGGCCAGGCAGGAGGCCAGTGGGGTGTGTGGCTCTGTCGTAAGGTGTCCTCACGTGGGAGCAGCTGGCCTTAACCCCTGCTCTCCCAGAAGCCAGGGACGCCTGGCGCCTCAGCACAGGGACTAGGACGTTCAAGCACGTCCTGGGCAGCATTTGGTGAGTAAATTAAGGACCGAATAGATGGAAAACCTCCTGGCTCCCCCCCCCCTCCGCCGCCGCCCCCCGCCGCCTGCCGTGCCCCTGGGCTGGCCAAGCTTCCGCACTTGCTGCGTCTTCCACCAGGCGCGCCGTCTGTCCAGTTGTGGCAGAGCCGGCTCCTTCCCACCTTGCAGATCCGGGCGCATATTCGGCCTCCATGCCGCTACATGACGGACCAGCCGGATTCCTGTGCCGAGAATCTTCAGCCACTGCCCAGCGGGGTAGCTCTGGGGAAGCCACTGGGAAAAACACTGTGTTTTTTACATTTAAAAATACGATTACGAGGACATTTTAAATGACATTTGGAATTTTAAGTTTTAATCGGCTTGTTTGATAGTTGTAACAGGCCACGCGGGAGCAGGCGCGAAGACATATCGACACATTCTCTGTTGAGCGTCTTTGCGGATCGCCTACTGTCACACTGGTCCCCACCTGTACTATTTTCCAAGTATTTATTAGCATCTGGAACTACCTTGGGTCTTTGTGTGTTTGTCCCCTCTAGAATGTCACGTCGTTGAGACTTTGCCTCGGTCGCCCCGTGTCCCTGTGGCCTGGAACAGTGTCCGGTACACAGTAAATATCTATGGCATGAATGAGTGGTTGGATGGAGGGATGAATGGAGGATGCGTTAAGTCCCTCTTACCTGCAGACTACCCAGTGCTGGAGGTAGTAGCCGCTATAGGCACCAGGGGACGCCAGAAACCAGGCAAGTGGACCCAGCCGGGCAGCCTCAGTTTCCCATTCTGCAAACTGGGAACAAACTGGGAGCAGGGATGTAGGAAGAGGGGAACAAGAGGACCAGAACCACTGTGCCACCAGGCCCCTGGCCCCAACTCTCCTGTCCCTGAGGGTCCTCTTCAGTCCCCACTCTGGCAACAACTCAGGGATTTTTTTTTTTTTTTAACATGCGTGCCCTTGGGAAGAAATTCTCACCCGGCTTCTTTGAACTGCTTGTTTAGACATTCACTTCTGCGCCTCTACAGCAAGCCTGTTTTGCCACGTTTGATTTTTCTGTTTAGTACTGACTTCCCGCCCGGACAGATTCAGAATCAACCCAGAAGTCTGTTTTTTTTTTTATTTGCTTCGTTTTCACCATCCGCATCATGGATCCGATTCCCAGCTCTTCTTCGGTTGTCTGAGCCGGTGGTTTCAAACTCAGACATCGGAACGGCCCTGGGGTCTCATTGGAAGCCGGATGGCTGGTCACCACCCGCTGAGGCAGGAAGGGCCGCTGGGGCCCAAGAACCTGCGTTTCTAACAAGACCCTGGATAATGCTGCCGCTGTTCCAGGGACCACGCTTTGAGGACCACAGGTCTAAATCTTCCCTCAAGACAGAGTCCAATAACATTTACTGTATTAGCCATTGTAGGTACACAGCTCAGCAGCGTGAAACACATTCACATGCTGTGCAGCCGTCCCCACCCCGTCTCCAGAACGTCCCACCTTCCGAACTGAAGCTCTGTCCCCTGAAACATGAACCCCCAGCCCCGCCACCCACTTTCTGTCTCTGTGGATGGGGCTCCCCTAGGGACCTCCTGGGAGGGGGATCAGACAGGGTCTGTCCTTCTGTGTCTGGCTTATGTCCCTGAGCACCGTGTCCTTGAGGTCCACCCATGCTGTAAGCAGGTGTCACGCTGAGTACTCTTCCAGGGTGTGGATGGAGCACCCTGTACTCATCCATGCACCCATCAGTTCCTTGGAGCCTTTCGACTTCTCTGCTCTGGCTCGGCTCTCTTGTGACTGGGCACGCCTCACCCGGGGGCTCCCTTCACCCCGATTCTCGGTCTTATTCCCCATCTCTTTCCTTTCTTGACTTGTCTCCTTGTTTTGAAGGAGAGCATTTCTGAAGCATCTTTCTGACCCTTGGGTCTGAGTGTGACCCGCTCCATCTTCCTAATTCCCCATCATCCCAGCACCCCAAAGCCCGGTCTTGCCAGCTTCCCACCGACCTCACCAGCACCCCAGACACTGAGGAGGGGCCACATGTCTTGAGTCAGAGAGGCCTGGGTGAAAACATCCCAGCCCCTCAGTAGCTGAGGGCCCAGATTCCTGCACTTGCCCCCCAGCAGAAATAATTAGTAATAAATAATGCTACCAAGAGCAACATTTATTACTCCCCAAATCATGACCTCAGAATTAATAACCACCTAGCCATATCATTAATAAATGTACCATCAGAGTTTAATGGCACTACTAATGCAATTGTTCTTAGTACGATACATAGATCACTGATTCACTGCTTGGATCTTTGTGAGTCCCAGAAAATGGCTTCAGCTGTCTGAGTTCCTGTTTTCTGGTTTGTAAAATGGGAATAATAGTTCCCATCTGGTTGATCAATATTATCAAATATTTATTGTCTTTTAGGTGTTATGTTCTGTGTTAAGTACTGGGAATACATTAGTAGTAAAAAAAAAAAAGCAAACAAAAAAATAGGTCCCTAACTTTTGAAGATACTGCATGAAAAAGCTTTAACACAGAGCCTGGAACTTCATAATATGATTATTACTTGTATCTTACTTATCATTACAGTGTACATCATATATATTATATAATATTCGTAGGTTACATGGTAATATCGTTTATGCTGTAATAATGCCATATTAATTTTTGTTTAACAATGACATTGTCTATATTATTATTTATAATGGATATATTGTGCACAATAAAAATTAAGCCTATGTATTATTATATTACAATTATTATTTATACTGAAATACGTAACACTAGTGTAGGCGTTATTGTAATACGATGGTACGTAGTTTCCTAGTTGTAGTATTTATTATTGGTGGTTATGCATAACGTTAGTACAGAGATAGTTCCCAGGACCCACACAGGCGCTGCCCTTCCAGCCCTGAACGCGTGGTGGCGCTGGAGGCGCTCCCGGCTGGGGAGCACGCAGGACCCGCCCTCTTCCCCTGATTGGCGGTGCGTGCGGTGCGCGAGGCGCCGACCCCGCCCGCTGCCCCGCCCTCTGGCCACCGGAGGTTGTTATTCGGCGGCGGCGGCCGCAGCCTGGCTTACCGCCTCGGGCCGCCAGCCCGCCCTCCCTACCGGCCGGTGCGCGCAGCCATGGAGCTGGAGGTGCCGGACGAGGCGGACAGCGCCGAGGCAGGTGCCGGGACCGTGGAGGCGGCCTGTGCCGCGGAGAGCGGGGAGGCGGCAGGTAACGGTTCCGGTCTTCCCCCGCTCCCCGAATGGGCCGGCCTGACGCCCCCACTCTGGGCCGCCCGGTGGGCCCGTCCTAGCGCCGGGGGCGTCGGGACCCGCGGCGCGGGTAGGAGCGTTCCACTCGGGGCTGTCCGCGGGGGGGACAGGGCGCGCCGCGCCGGGGCCGGGGGAGGGGGGGACGGGGCTCCCGCCTGGAGGTTCCTGGGAGGGGCCGGGGCGCCCCACGCCGGGCCCGGGAGGATGGGGCGCCCGCCTGGGGGCTTCTGGGCGGCTCCGGTCCAGGGGCGGGAGGCGCAGGGCCCGGTTACGGGCGGCTGTGGGTGGAGCATCCGCCTTTGGAGGCAGGCGGGCAGGACCGATCCTTTTGTCCGCGGGGGTCGGCGGGTGAAACCCCCACTTAGGACCTCCTGCTGGGGACGCTCGGCGAGGGGCTCTTCATGGGCGTGGGATGGTGGAGGACCCTGCTCCTAGGAGAGGCCCTGCGTCCAAGGCGGGGCCTGGCAGGGGGGCGACACTGCCCCAGACGCGGCCCGTGCCTGGACCGCTCCTCTAGGCCGCCCACCCCGGGGGTACAGGCTTCCGGGCCTCTCGCCTCCCCCCCACATCTTATTAATCGCGGAGGGAGGAGGTGGGGTCTTTGAGGCCATATGGGTTAACCTCCTGCCGACGATCTCATCCCTTTGTGGAAGTCACCAGACCTGGTTTCCAGTGCACTGGCCATCCCTTGCCTCTCTGGGCCTCAGTTTACCGCCCTCTAACAGGAGGGGGCTAGGGCATGGCATCTGGGGGTGCCTGCAGTGCCAGGGTTGTAAGCAGGTGTGGAGGAGGCCCCGGAAGCCTTCTCCCTGGACGCTGGGGGCTGCGGTGGCTCTGCTCCCCGCAGAGCAGGTGTGGGAGTGGGAGGCCTCGCCCAGCCCTCTGGGCTGTGGCCGGCCTTTCCCTGGGGCCACTGCAGAGCTGAGCCTCTGCGAGGGGTGGGGGGTGCGGGTGGGGGGGGGGTGGGAACCGCTCCCTCTCTGTCGAGGTCGCTCGCTCCCAGACGTCATCTTCTGCAGTTCTCTGCTTCCCCCAGGTGTCCCTTGCCTGCAGGGTCCCTGGAGACACCCACAGGGGCATCCATCCTCCTCCTGGCCCTGGCCCTTCTGAAGCTTCCTTGGCAGGAAGAAAAGGATATGCCGTGCTGCTGGGGATTTGGGAGAAATGAAAGAGAGAGAGAGAGAGAGCGAGAAAGAGAGAGAGAGAGAGAGCGCGAGCACGCATGCGAGCACCGAGCCAGAGCAAGAGCTAGCTTCCCCACTGCCATCTGGAACCGCTTGGTGGATGACCTGGTTCACTGCCTCCATCCAGTCCCCTCGCCCTCGTTCTTGGCCGGCCCTGTGCCCTGGCCTGGCCAACAGCAGGTGCCGTTGAGAGGCCTGGCTGAGGTCTTTTCTCAGACCCCTGACCTCCACCGTCAGCCCTCTGGCTTGGGCTGGTCACAGGCCCAACGGCCCAAGGATCAGTGAGCCCAGGGAAGCTGTGCAGCACGCACTTGCTTAACCAGGGGGCTCGGGGAGCCGACAGGGCGGGGCGGGTGACGTGGCCGGGTCCTGCTGTGGCTGGGCCTGCCCTCCTGCGCTGTCACCTGCATACACAACCTGCACAAATCCGACTCCCTTGCTGATCACTGGTCTCCTCCGCATAACTTTGAGAGCTGCCTCTTCCCCGCAGACCTGCTCCTGATGGCCGTCCCGATAAGTCCCGGGAGACAGCTGGGCGCTTTACCTGCAGCTTGTGCAAATGTTTAAGTCCCTCCACAGGCCTACTTATCACCGTGATGGCTGGTGCCACGCTGGGGCTCCTCCGTCTCGGCACTGCCACATTTTGGGCCAGAAAATTCCTTGTTTTTGGGGTGGGGAGCCGTCCCGGGCACTGTGGGAGCTAAGCAGTCTCCCTAGCCCCTCGAAGCCAGGAGCCTCCCCTCCGCCCAGATGACCACAAACGTCGCCACGCATCACCAGTGTCCCCGGGAGATATATGGTCCCACCAGGTGAGAGCCACTGAACTGTACCTATTCTATGACCTGCTTGCTTTTTATCCCGAGTAATCTGGATTCTCTCTCCCCACATCAGGATCAGTTATTTTTTTAGAATACGGAGCCATGGCTAAGAGGGTGAAAACCCTGCTTATCCTGCCGGGTTCCACTCCCCTGCTGTGCGACCTTGAAGGGCAGCCACCGTGGCCTCTCTGAGCCTCAGTGTCCCGGTCTGTGCCTGTGTCTGGCAGGGGCATGTCGGGGTGTGGGGGCAGCCACTGTAGGCCTGAGCCACTGCTGACTGCGATGCTGGGACCGCCTTTTGCTGTTACTCGCCAGGTCCCGGGAGGCTTCTCAGACTCAGAGCAACCGCAGTCCTGCCTACAAATGGCTGGGTCAGGGGCAGACAGGTTGAAAGTCACTGTCTGATGCCCGATGGCTTTCCAGAAATGTCTGATCGGACTGAGAAACTGTCTCCCCACCGTGCTGCCAGCCCAAATGCTATCAGCCGGGGTAATTTTGGCCACTCTGATGGGAGGTGAAGTGGTATCATGTTGGTGTTAGAATCTGGTTTCTTTACACAGCTTGGCCCCTTGATCGCAGCGCCTGGTCCAGAAAAGGCTTGCCGGGTTCTTCAGCCTCTGGGGACTGGATCTTGGGAGGGCTGGGGGCCCGCTGTGGGGGCCTGAGCTGCGTCTCTCCCGTCCCTCCTGCTTCCCGGGTATTTCGGAACAGTCGGCTTCGCTCCGAACCCCCGGCCCCGCCCACGTGTAATCTGGTGACGAATCATGTTGGCTCCGCCTTTAGAATGGACCCGGAATCCACCCACCTCCCCCTCCTCTGCTCCACCTGGCCGGGTCCCACTCTTCCTGGGCTCTCTGCAACTCATTCCAAAAGGCTTCCATTAAGCACTGACTCAGGCCTCTACCCAGAGCCCTCCAGGGCTCCCACCTCCCTGGGGCCAAAGCCCAGGTCCTCCCCGCAGCCCACCGGCCCTGCACGACCTGCCTGACCCCTTCCAGTCCTTCCCTCCGCCCTCTCCCGCCTCACTCACTCTGTTCCAGCCCCGCAGGCCTCCTTGCTGTTCCTCCCACGTGCCAGCCCAGTGTTGCCCCGTGGCCTGTGCACTCAGCCTCAGTCTCTGTGTCCTTTGCTTCCTTAGCTCTCTCAGGTTTTGCTCACATATGGCCTCCTCAGTGACCTCCTCTGTTATCTGGGGGAGCCTGAAGGAGGGGCAAGAAGACGCACAGCCTCCACCCCGTGTGCTCAGTGTGCTTGGAGAACAGCTGGGCGCGGGGCTGGGGCCGGGCGCCCCTGCAGGCCTCTGTAGCTGTGAATGGTAACGGGGGAGCCGAAACGCCCTCCTTCCGTCATCACGGGAGCCGTGGTCTTGGCTGCAGAGAGCTCCCACGTGGAACTCTGCCCTGGCTGCGTCCTCACAATGCAACGTCAGGCACTTTGACCCCTGGGAGCTGGATCCCAGATGCATCGCCTCCCGGCTGGGCACCGCGCCTCCGTGCCTCTACCTGACAGGGGCGTGATGGCTGCAGGTGGGGTTGCGGTGTGGACACCCTTGGAGGGGCGCTGGCCGATGGCATGTGGGTCTGGGGTCCGCGTAGGAGCTCGGGCGTTCCACACTGTAGCTGCCTCCCCAGACCCGGGCACATGCTGCATTCTGCTGTGGGCGTGAGGGCGTGCGGCTGCCTCCTGTCTAGGCCTAGGACATGCGTCTTACACGACTGTCAGCAGTTGCCATGGGCGGGCGGGGTTCTGGGTGTGTGGGTCACTCAGTGACCCGGGGGACTCCCTCTCTGCTCTCATGGGCCTCTCAGATTCAGGGGGACCAGGGTGCGGGTGGCGGAACAGGTAAAAAGACAAGGCCAGGGGTCAGCAGACTGGTCCCAGGCCAAATCTGGTCCACGGCCTGTTTCTGTCAATAAAGCTTTATTGGCACGCGGCCCATTCACCCTCCTGTCCACGGTGCCTTTCCTGCTGCAGCGGCAGAGCCGAGTATGAGGGGCAGAGACCTTGTGGCCTGGGAAGTCGGATGTGTTTGCTGTCTAGTCCTTTTTGGAACATGCTTGCGGACCCCTGAACGAGACCGTATGTTCATAGAGGGGCCCAGGCCCCAGGGGGTTCCCAGCCCTCAGGTTTTCCTGCTCCCACAGTCTCCATGGAGACAAGGCAGGTGAAAATCCCACTGGGATTTGCTGTCTGTGCTTGCTGGACAGCGGGGCCAAGTGCAGGCTGCCCAGGTGTGGGGATTCCTGACCTCGGGGATTAGTCATGCCCCCCCCCACACACTGTGCTCCCAGGCCGCCCTGGAGGGCACGGGCTCACCCCGAGGAGCCTCGGGCCTGGGCCAGTGGGAGCTGTTTGGGGACCTGGCCGCAGGCTTTGACTGGAGAAAGGAACCCCAGCATTTTGTCCCAGCTGCTCTCTGCTCCGTCTCCCACACGCACATGTTCACAGCCCTTATTCTGGAGGCGTGGGGTGGCCTTGAAGGTTTGGGGAAGAGGGGTGCAGCTTGGGCACTCGTGTACAAAGTACACACTCAGCCACGCTCCCGCCAGGCCCTGGGGAGCAGCCGGAATGAGGCAGGCGAGGTCCCTGCGTGTGTGTGCGCGGTTATGCAGATGCAAACGAAGAACGGAGACATGTAACGGTACCAGGGCAGATGAGAGCAGAGCAGAGAAGGGGCGAGACGGGCGTCAGGGGGCCAGAGAGGGGCTGTGCGTTGCAGGAATGGGAGGGCGTCCAGACTGAGGGCACGTCTGAGCAAAGGCCCTGGGGCAGGGCCAGGCCTGGCATACTGGGGACCAGAGTGAGGAGGGAGGGGCGGGCAGGTGACACAGGGCATGGGGCTGCAGGGAGGTGGGAGCCTGCAGGGCTGTGGCAGAGGGGGACCTGGCGCGGGTGCTCGTGGGTGCCTCTGGTCACTATGGGAACTGCTGGGTGCAGCATTGGGAAGAAGTTTGGGAAGAGTGGAGGTCGTGTGGTGAGGAGTCGGGCGGGGCATTGGGACTTGGGCCGTGCTCTGGGTAGGAGGCTGCTATGTCCTCCCTGGGGTGTCAGCAGGAGATGGAAGTGACCTGTGGCGACCACACGGGGGAGGCGACAGGTGGGCCCCAGCCGCTGCAGAAGGCAGTTGCTCATCTGCTCCAAGCCTGTGTCCTCGTTTGTAAAGTGGGGTCAGGGCGCCCTGCCCTTGGAGTCATGTGGGGACCAGGTGAGTCAGCGGTCAGAATGGCCAGGCCCCTTGGTGCAGCTCACATGAGAGTCTGAGGTGGTGGCCGGGCTGGGCCTGGGCTGCATGCTCTGCTCTTCGGGTGCTTCTGGGGAGCCGTCTGACCCCTGGGAGTTGGTCACCTAGGGACTCCTGAGGCGTCAGAATGCCACACAGTACAGGAAACGTGCAGGTGACGCCACCCCAGCACAGGACAAGGCGTCCTGAGTTCCAGCCTGCAGCGCCGGAGTGCCTTCTTGGGTGTTTGTGTGTCTTGGGTGCAGTGACATCTCACGATTTGTGTTTATCCTACGTCAGTCAGAGGAGAAACTCTTCGTGTGTCTTTTCCTTGTTAATGTTTCCTCTTTGTTTTATTAAAAATGTGATCCAGCAAAGGGAGCAGCAAATGTGAGATGTAGTTGCTCCCTGCCCTGGTCCCATGGGGCCACACGGGGAGGCTGGCTGGGTCTCTCCCCTGCTTGGTCACCCTGACAGTGTTTTCATCAGAGCTGGAAAATGGAGCGCCTCCCGCTCTGGAGTCAGGGCCATGGCAGTGGCTGGCCCTGCTGCCGCCTTTGCTTGAGCCCGTGTTGTGGGGCTTGTTTCCCGCCCATCACGATTCCACCCCGACTGTCACACCTACACTAACCACACACGCCTTAGAGCCCCTGTTTAATTTCCTGGGAACTATATAAGTGTATCTTTCCCATTGCATTTGATTGTCTGTCTTTTTCTTATTGATTTGTAGGAGCTCTTTACATATTAAGAAAGGATTTTTTTTTTAATCTGTGACTCCCTGGCCAAGTGGTTTTTTTTTTCATCTTTTCATGCGATGATTATTAATGCCAGCAGGGTTTTTTTTTTAATGTCACGTGTATCAATCTCTCCTTTTATGGTTTCCAGGGTGGAAAAGGGTCCCTGCTCTGAGGTCACAGGTTCTTCTTAGGTTTTGATAGTTCCGCATATTTTTTAGCGTTTAAAGCCTTGCTTTATTTGGAATTCATCCTGCCATGAGTGTGAGGGTTTCATTGTTCCAGGTCTTCCCAGGTGGCTCAGAGTTGCCCCAGCCCTGCTTGCTGGTAATCTGCTTTGCTCCCTTTTGCTGCACGCCAGATTCTGTACGTGGATGGTCTATTTCTGGACTTCCCATTCTGTCCTACTCCTCTGCCTGTGCTGTCTTGCAGCTGGTGTGTCTTAAACTACAAGTAATAACAGGCTTTCTGCAAGAAAGCAACAGTCAGACCTGCCATCAGGAGAAGCCATGATTTCTGTCTCGCCCTCTGTTGCTGTGGAGGTTATGACCGCTATCCCAGATGTGTTTCTGGGGTCATACATACTTTCTCCCTGTATATTGACCTTCTTTTTTTAACACTGTATTTTGAAAACTTTTGAGCCTGCAGAAGTTGCGGGAGCAGTATTGACCCCCAGACCCATCCCTGGCATGCCGGCTGTCAGTGCTCGGCCTTCTCCTGCCCTCTGGGCATGTCTGGGGTTTTGCTAGGCCGTTTGAGAGGCGGGTGCCGGCAAGATGCCCCCTTGTCCCTGAATATGGAAGCGTTGCCAATCCTCACTCACGGGAGGCCTGTCTTCTGACGTCGCCGCACGCCCTGAATGGGACAATACCGAAGCTCCAGGCGGAAAGGCGGCGCTGGTACTAGCCAGCCTCTGATCTCCACCAATCAGTACGTCGTAGCCTTGGGTCACGTGTGGTTCTGTTTGAAGCGCCTGATTTTAATACACGCTGTGGACCCTGACTCCCGGCAGCAGCGCTATAACTCACGCCTGATTGAAGCGGATCTGACGCGGCATATTCTCTGGGGCACGTCACAGCCTCCCAGGCTCCGGTGCCAGCCAGCCCCTGGGCCCTAGCCTGGGCCCCTTCCATCAGCAACCTCTCCCACGAAAGCATACTTGGACCACAGGAGACCCTGGGACGGACACCTGTGTAGAGACAAGGGCAGCAGCCTGGCGGCGGGGCATCCCCTGGCCGACCCCAGCAGGTAGCGTGTGGGGTGACCCCGTTCGTTGCTCCCTGTGTGTGCCTGCAGACCAGCGTGACCGCCTCGTGAGCATTGATTTGAGGCTACACACCGGTGGGTTTGCAGACTGAGAGTCGCTGAGTAATGGGTGTCGACTGCATATCCTGCAAACAGATGTTCTCTAGGGCGGTGGCCAGGCAGGGTAAGCTGCAGCGGTCCGCCATGGTGCGTACGGTTTCCTGCGTGGGTTCACCATCTAATCCCATGTGTCCTTATGGCATCCTTTGCTCCCTCGCTAGGATTCGGTTCAGGATCACTGTGGTGGTTGGAGACCCGAGGGGGGCCTCTGAGGGCTGGAGACCGGACCGGCATACTTCCGGGGCTGATGGTCCCTGTGGACCCTGACCCGCCTGAGTCCCTCCCCCGTGCGGGGTTGAGAATGAGCCGCCCTCCCCACCTTGCCTGCTTCCACCCCGCACAGGCCCCACCTGCTCCCCAGGTGCGCCCTCCCTCTGCACTATCCCGTGCTGGTCCCCGCAGGCATCCTGTCCTGTTACCAGGTGGCCTTGGCACATGCCCCAACCTTCCTCTGTCCTCTGGGGCCTGCCCAGGAAACTCGTGTGACCTTTCCCTTCTTTTCCCTCCTTGGGAAATGGCACAGACGCAGCCCAGGCCCATCCCCTCTGTCACCAGCTCCCTGTGCGTGAGGGCTCTGATTTCTCCCCGTCCTCGCCAACACGTGTCATTGTCTTCGGCTGTAGCCATCCTGGAGGAGGCGGATGGTGTCCCATGGTGGCTGTGATTCGCAAATCTCTGGGGACCAGTGACACCGATATCTTTTCACTGGCCTCTGGGCCGTCTGTGTGGCTTCTGTGGAGAAGCGTCCGTTAGGACCCTCTGCCCATCTTCCCGTTGGGTCGTTTTTCTTTCTATTATTGGATTGTAGGTGCTCTGCGTGTTTCTAGATAAGATTCCCCCACCAGATGTGTGAGTTGCAAATGCCGTCTTCCGTCCTGGGTGGCCCCTTGCTATCGCCCTGGTGGCAGTGAAGCCCGAACGCCTCGATGTGCGGATGTCCTCTCTGCTTCTTTGCCACCTGTGAGCTTGTTGTTCCTGAGGCCACTGCCGTCCGAAGCCCGTGGCGACCCGCCCTTCTCTGCTGCGCGAGTACAGACGCAGGCTTCCCGTGGGGGTGGTCCTGTACGCGGGGCCCAGCCTGTCTGTGGACACCCGTCATCCCGTCCTTCCCGTTTCGGCCCTGGCGCCCCGTCACCAGGGGGCAGTGAGCGTGCCGGTCTGCGTCGGGACTCCGAGTCGTGAGCTCTGGGTGGATCCACGGCTGGTGGCCGTGCAGGGCCGTGTTGAGGTGGCTTCGCGTTAGGTTCCGAGTGGGCAGGTGTGAGCCCTCTGGTTCTGATCTGTGCTTTGCCTTTTAGTGTTGAGTCTGGCTTGGCTCTTGGCCTCTGTCGGTGTAGCCCAGCGCCATGTCCATTTTTAAATGCTGTGTGATTGTCCACTGTACGCATTCTAGTCACCGGGCCTCTGGCTCTTCGGCTCCCGTTTGAGCGCCTGCCGTGTGCCAGGCCTGGGGTGAAGCTTACAGGTGCTGGAGCTTGGAAGGATTTCAGGCAGAGGCCAGTCCTCTGCTGGGCATCGCGGGTGAACATTCACCCAACACCCGGATCGAACACCAGCCCGGCCCGGCTCCAGGAAGCGCCCAGCTGGGAGAGGCTGCAGACAACCTGGGCACCAGCCATGTGAGTCCTTGTGACAGTGGTACAGGCCTGTCCCCTCCCCGCTCCAGCCACATGGGCCTCTTGCTGACCCCCAGCTCCACACACAGATCCTGGCCCAGACTTTCCAACACCTTCCCTCTGCAGGGCGGCTGTGCTGGCCTGGGCGCCCCCTCCATCTGTGACCCCTGGGGATCAGGTCCGCGCAGCCCCACTTTTCCCAGGCGACCTCGGGCAAATGACCGGGCTGCTCGGAGCCTCCGCTTCCACCTCCGTTCCGTGGAGGCAGTTGTGGCCGCTGGGGTGTGAGGTGAGCGCGCACAGAGGAGGTCAGAGGTTAGACGTGCTGGCCCCATGCGGCACTGGGTGGGCGCTGGCTCCCGTCCGGGGCGCGTTTGGGCTGCTTTCTTCCTGGCCCTGGAGCCTTAGCCATGGGGCAAGGTGGATGGGTCACAGCATCTGGCTGGGAGAGGAGCTGCCGCCTCACGAAAGAGGCAGTTGTGGCCCAGGCCCCCTGCTGGCGTGAGGGGCGAGGCCGCAGGGGCCTCCAGCTGAGTGCCCCGCCTGCCCCAGTGGCTCCTGGGGTTGTGAACCCAGGTGTGGTGTCTGTGGCCCAGCCCAGGCTGCTGTGGAGTAAAAATACATCTGGGAAGGAAACTGGGCCAAGAAACCTCACACGTTGGTCCTGAGGCAGCGCATGACCCTCTGTCAGCGCCTGGGGGTGCAGGTGCACCCCTGACAAGGGTCCTCCGACCGGGCTCCAGCCTGCCGGCGCTTCTGGGTGGAGGTGCGTCTGGCCACCTGCTGTCCCTCGGCCCCGTCCCCGTGCCTAGGCAGGTGCTGCCAGGGTGTGGGGACTAAGCCTCAGCCCGGGACCTGCGGGCCCTGCCCTGGGACTTGGGAGTGTCGGCAGGGAGAAAGCGACCCTCAGAGGTGGGGAGACTGAGTCCTGTGGCCCCTCAGGTCCAGCTGGGCGTGAAGCCCGTCACCCCTGACCTCTTCAGTTATGCTGGAAACAGCAGGGTCAGCGGGCTTTTTCTGGGAGTGTCGGGTGGTCAGGTCTGCATCAGAGACTCGCAAATGGCTGGGTGTGCCCATTGCCAATGCAACTTTATTTATAAAAACAGGTGGGCAGGTCTGGTCCGCAGGGCGGTTTGCTGGCCTGGGTCACGGAGCCACACTAACCAATACCCTCCCCCCACACACACACCTTTTTGCTTTAAGCAGCATGAGTTGGCTTTTCTGTCTCAACACAAAACATCTAAACACAGCTTCTCAGCCTCCTTTTGCCCCTCCGGAGAAGAGAGGCGCAGGACAGGCATTGCCTGGAGCAGCACTGTGGGTCACTTGCCAGGCATGCGGCCTTCGTGGGACGTGCGGCTCGTCCCCACCGCCCTCCCCCTGAGGCTCCGGCATGGCTTGCCCTCGGCCCCCTCCAGGCAGCCCTCCGGGTTTCTTGCTCTGTGGGCGCTCACTGAAGTCTGCTTCGTGACCATTGCTGGGCTGGTGCTGGGAGGCAGGGAGAGGGGCCCTGCTGCGTGGAGCTCTCACTGAAGGTGGCATTGCCGCGTGGCGTGTGGGAGGGAGAGGCCCAGGTGCAAGAGAGGGCCCATACCGGGTCTCCTGGGTCCCAGGACTTGCTAGGGAAGGTGTGTCCCCGGAAGGCAGTGCCCCGGGCAGGCATTCGCCAAGCAGAAGGCAGGTGGGGAGGCGGCGTGCCCAGGCCTGGGGCGGAGTGCAGTGAGCGGGAGTGGGGCACTAGGCTGGAGGGGCCGCTGGGAGCCGCTGGGTGACTGCTGGGGGCCCCGGTGTGGCCTGGATGCGGGTTGCCCTTTCCCCGGTGTCCCGTGGCATGGGCAGCATTGGGCAGCGTGCCCGTCAGAGGCCAGGGGCTCTGTGGGAGGCTGCGCCAGCTCAGGCATAGTGGGCCACCTGGCGTGGTCGCGCCGAGCAGAGCGGAAGTCCATCAGCCGACGTAGTGGGTCAGCCCTCTGCCAGGCCCTTGCCGGGCCAGCTGGGACACTGTCCTTGAGCACAGGTGACAGGTGCCTGGGGGCATGGTTGGGGGCAGAGCCCCACCTGGGCTGAGGGAAGCCAAGAAGTGCTTTGGGAGGAAGCTGCAGGCTCCCCGTGGGGGCAGCCCACCGGGCTGTGTGAGCACGTCCAGAGCCCCTCTTGGCATGGTGAGCCTGTGGGACCCTGCACGCATGCCAGGCGCCCTGCAGCCCCGAGGCCCTGGACTCGCGAGCTCTGAGCCTCAGTCTCCCCAGTTATACCCGCCTGCTGCCAATGGCGGGGTTGGGTGCGCAGCTTGCAGGGCACAGCCCAGTGAGGGAACGTGCATGTGTCGTAGCTGTTATTATGGGAACTTCAGAGTAGCCAGGATCGTACAATTAAATATATATTTATTTACCAGGAAATATTTTAAATACCCAGAGAACAATGTAGCAGAGACCCACGCAACACCCTTCCCCTCATTGGACGTGTAGTCCAGGCGTCCCCTGCCCCCTGCCCCGGCGCTGCTGACCTGGGGGCCGGCTCAGCCTCTGGGGGCCGTCCTGGGCACTGTGTGGGTGTTCAGCACCCCTGGCCTCACCCACTCAGTGCCAGGAGCTCCCTCACTGTGACAGCCACAGGTGTCCCCAGACATCACCCAGTGTCCCCTGGGGGCGGGATGATCTGGGTGAGACCACCTACAGATCTCTCCCCTCTGCCCCAGGTGCCTGCCCCGGCCTCTGCGGGTCCCCTCTGGCCCTTCAGAGAAAGGGTTTTGCTGACCTGTGACTTAAAGGATAATAAGCAAAAGATTTGTTTAAACTAATAGTAATATGTCAGTGTCTTTTATATTATTCTGTGCTCTCCTGGGCACTTAAAATCTTTTCTTATTAAACTCATTTAGATGGAGAGCCGTTCCCCCCTGGAATATTTTATCCCCGAAACAGGGCCCAGCACCCCAGAAACCCTCACTGAGTTATGAGTGAATAAACGAACGGAATGTCGTTCAGGAGTTGGTTATGGGGCAGTTTGCTGTTCCTTACCTGCCCCTGCGCACCGTTCCAGGCAGGCGGGGATAGATGCGAAGCCATAGAGAAAAAAGGATCCTACAGGAATGAAATGGCTTGTAGCCCTCAAACGTTTTCTGAGACGTTCCCTCTTTTCTGGCGTTCTAGACCCGTGCCCGAGGTGGCTGGCAGGTGGGGACGCTGCCGGCCGTGGTGGGAGCGTCCTCCTCCGGTCGTGGGGTCACCCGCCTGTGGGTTTCTTACTGGGCCCAGCTCGGAGCCCCTCTGGGCCAGGGCGATGTTTCCCCAGGCTGCTTCCTCCTCGTAGGTGGGAAACGTTGACTGGGCACCGACTGCATGCTGGGTACTGCCCTAGGTTCTGGTCGTCACCCGCAGAGCGTCTGGCCCCCTGCCTCTGTGTCGGGGCCCCTATGTGCAGCCCCAGGGCAGGGTGGGAGGGGTCTGAGCTGCCCCTCCCCTCTGGCAGCAGGGACCTCCTCTCCTGGCCTCGCCCCGCGAGGCCCCTCCTGCATCTGCTCTGCCTCCAGTCCGTTGCCTTTCCACCTGTTCTGTCTCCTCCCCACCACATTCCAGGAGGCGGCCTGGCTCCAGCCTGCTGGCCCTTCTGGGTGGAGGTGCGCCAGGAAGGAGCAGGCTGTGAAGAGGTGAGCTTCTGATGCCAGCGGGCGCCATGAGGGAGTAAAGCCGGCGGGCCGTGGGCGTGCGGGGGCCCTGCTGTAGCCAGTGTGGCCAGAGAAGGTCTCTGGGAGGGGGCGTTGGAGCCGAGAAATGATGGCAGAGCCCAGGAGCGGGCCGCGTGGACGTGCAGGGGTAGCGTGCTCCAGGCAGAGGGCACAGCGAGCACGCAGGCCCCGCGGCGGGAGCCCTCTGAGGTGTGGGGCTCCGGCGTGTCTGCCTGCTGCCTGTGGGTTCCCTCACGCTCCTCGGCAGAATCGGCTCAAAAAATGTGTTTCTACAAAATACCTGGCATTGGAGGTCAAAATCCACCTTTAACCTGGAGGAAAAAGATGTTTTTAAGAACATTTTCAACTACTGAAACGCTGAAAGAATCGGACAGCCGACACTCACTGCTACGTCTTGCCTCTCCAGGTAGTGTTTTGCTGTGTTACTTCCCCCACCCCTGCCCTCCTGCCCACACGCCCCCCCCCCTGCCACCTCCCTCCATGTGACCGCTCGGATTCTGCGCACCCCCTGCGGACACTTCAGGGCACATCATTAACTAGAGTTTGGTGCTTTCAGCGTTTTTTGAAATGTTAACTACGCCAATCAGCTATTAAGTCCAGAATTCTTCGCCTTTCCCGTCCCGTGCGGGTGGTCACAGTCAGACAATGCAGGAATACGAATGCTCTTTCCTCCCGCCACTGCACAGCCGCGACCCCCAGGTTCACACCTATTTGGTAGTATCACACGAGGTGTGACCCTGGCGAAGGAAGGGTTCGCAGGCCACGGGGTTTGTGCAGCCCTGGAGTCCAGGGGACTGGCCGAGGTTCAAGTTAACATCTGCCAGGTACAAGTTAACCGAGTGTGTGAAGCCAGCTGTGTAAGAGCAGCTGGCAGGTTCAAAGGGCAGAAACTCCCGTCCTACTTCTTCTCGAGGCACTTGCGGTGTGACCTTGGGTCAGCTGCCGGCCACCTTGCTCCAGGCCATTTAGTTCTCGTGGTTGGTCAGTTGGTGCTCTTGGATTTCCTGAAATGTTTATCTTTTTCTTTCCAGTCTCCATGGCTTTCCCTTTTCTTGTCTTACTGCTTTGGCCAGCAGACCGTGCTGAGCTCGGGCCGCACTTTCATGCCGACGCACCTGCCACAGGGTTTGCTTGACACTGACTTTCAAAGGCAGTACTTACCCTGGTTTTCTTTTTTTTCCTTTGTGTAGTTTCTTAACAGTTTTCTTGACATGATATTCATGTTGAATTTTGTTGAATGTTTTTCTGGGTTTTGAGATATGATGATAGGATTTTACACGTTTGATTGTGGGTGACTTCCTGAATTTCTCCAAACCCTGGATTCCCCGTCTGCCCGGCAGCAGTAATGGAATGAGATCATTAAATCAGCGGTCAGGCTCACAGGCGCCCTTTGGCCATCCAGGCGAGCGAGGATGCTGGCCTTCTACTTGTAGACCTGCTTGTTTTTCAGGAAACCCAGGTTTTTCTCCAAGATGTTGTGATTTTTAAAGTTGGCTCAATTGACACCAGCACTGTCAGGCTAGAAGGGAAGCCCAGAGCGTGCCGGGTGGCAGGACCCAGCCAGGTCCTCGCTGAGCACGGGCTGTTTCCACCACTGCCTGTCACTCCAGACTGGGGAGGCTGGCCCCATGGCACCCGGTCAGCGTGGAGGCCTGGCATGGGCGTTCTCAGCAGTGGTGTCTGAGTCCCCTGCCTCTCCAAGCCTCAGTCTCCCCATCTGCAAGCGAGGCCTCTGTGGGATCTCCTTGCGGGGTGTGTCCGGCCCCCCCTAGGAGCTCAGGTCTGGATGGTGTTGCTGTTTTCAACACTTAATGGAAGGGTTTTTTACCAAAGGATTAGGGTAGGGGGTTTCTTCTAGGGGCGATTCGGTCCTCAAGGGGATGCTGGGCAGCGTTTGGGGACGTCTGTGGTTGTCGCAATAGGGGGCTCCTGGCAGTGAGTGGCTGGGCCCAGGGAGGCTGCTCAGCCCCCACGGTGCCCAGGGCGGCCCCAGAGAACGACCCGGCCCGTGTCCACAGAGCTCATGGGGAGTGGGTGAGCTCTGGGGGTGCCTGTGGCCCCCAAACTGTGTTTCAAGCTCTTCTCTTGGGAGGAGAGGCCTGGACCCGGCTTCCTGGAGGGTCATAGCATGGGACTGCTGGTGGGTCATTCTGCATGTGTGGGATCGGATCGTCGAAACCTTGGACTCGGCCTTGTAGGCTTTTTTCATCGCTCCGGAAGGTGGTTCAGCCTGTGTTTTATGCAAGTCTTGGTGGAGGACGGGTTGGAAGTAAAGGGTAAACCGGGTCCTCCCCAGCCCAGGGACTGCAGCCCCCTCAAGGGCCAAAGCCTCCCTGTGGTCTGGGCCTCATGTCAGAAGTGTTCCCGTTTCCAGCCATGCCCGCCAAGAGGGCTGGAGCCCCAGAAGGTTCCGGGTGGCGTATGTCCCTGGACAGAGAGTTTGTGATGGAAGAGTTACATCTTTGTTATTTTTTTGAGATAACATTCATATACAAAATTCACCACCTTAAAGTAAACAGCCGTGATTTTTAGTAGATTGACACAGCTGTGTCACTGTTGCCACTGTCTAGTTCCAGAGCATTCCATCCCCCAAAGCAGCCCCCCACCCCGTCCCCAGCCCCCACGAGCCCATGCTGTCTGTGCATCCGCCTGCTGTGGACGTCCCACGGGAGTGGGGCCACGCCGTGTCTGGCGTCTCACCGAGCGCCATGCGTGCAGGGCCCGTTCGCGCGCACTGGGGCTCCGCGCTCCTCCGTGGCTGCATGGTGCTCTGGGTGTGGATGTGTCTGATGCTTTTTTGAATGTAGGAAATCCCCGCTGGACACAGGAGTTGAAAACTCTAACTCCTTCCGCTCTCCCCAGAGAGGCCCCTGGCAACAGGTCCTTCCATTTCTTTCAGAAATGGTCTTGTCGTGTGGACGTGGCCGCTGCTCCGGTCAGCTATTGCCACGTAACAAAGCGCCCCGGGGCTTAGTGGCTTCAGACAGCTGTTGGCCCTGGCTTTGTACCTGGGTCGGTGAGGGTCGGCTGGGCACCTCCCCTGCGCTGTCCCTCTGCTGTGGTCAGCAGTGGGCATGGAGTCCAGGCCGGCCTCTGCGCCCACCGGCCCGGAGCCTCAGCTGCCCCGCCCCGCCCAGCCCCTGCCCCAGGGGCCCTGCCTGGAGCTCAGGCCTCAGGGCTCCCGAGGGTGGACTTAGAAGCTGCCAGCCGCTCGGGCCCTCCCCCCACTTCCCGCTGCTCAGAGCTTGCCACGTGCCCACAGAGACGCCCGCGGGCCCCTCCGGTCAGCCCGAGAGGATCTCAGGCGCGGCTCGTGTGTGTCCCGCCCACCCTGGTCCTGGCGGCCGGCCTACGGGTCCCTAGTCCCGCCGTCCGGAGTGCGCAACCTCCCGTCACAGCCTCCACACCGGCGGTCAGAGGCCCGCGTAGCGGGGGGCCCGGGCCCAGCCGAGCAAGCCGGCCGTGCTCCCGCTGCTCCCTGTCTGCCGCCTCCTGGGTCCTCTTTTGCTCTGAGCCGCGGGGCGCCGGCCGCATCCTCGGCACCGGGCGCCTCCCACCTGGGCAGCGGCCCCCCGCGGGGGCTTGGCCCTGCTCCGTCCTGACAGCCTCATGTGGCCCCGAGTCGCACCGCGTCTGCCCGTCGGTGCAGCCCACCTGGTCTCCCGGCAGAGGGGACGCCCTGGAGGGCTGTGGCCCGCGACCTGACTCGGGTGCTCACTGGCGCCCTCTGGTGGGCGCTGTGGGGAGGGCACGCTGTGGTCAGGGTCTGCCCTGCGCTGGTGCAGGCGGGGTGATGGGGCTGAGGTGGGTGGATTCCACATAGATTGAAGGTACAGGCAGGCGGTTTTGCTGAAGGACAGACGTTAGGGCCCCTTCCCTGGGTCCTGGGGCCCGCAGACCTTTGGGAACTCCCCCTGCCTCAGTTTCCACATCGAGTAGACCCTGCTCCTGTGGGAAGACAGACATTGATGTCGCAGGGTGGGGAGGGACGGTCTGCAGGAAGGTGGCTGTGGGGGGTATGCCCAGGTGGGGGCTGCGTGTGGGCAGGAAGAGCTGGGCTAGGAGGAGGCCCTGGGCTGCGCCCACCCTGCAAACTGAGGAATTAGGGCTCAGAATGGAGCCCGAGTGAGACGGCCGTTGTGTCCCTAGGGGAGCTGGGGCGGCTGAGGTCACTGGACACAAGGGGTCAGAGCAGCCAGCCGAGGGCTGCGGGTGGCCGCGGAGGGGAGCCTGGCTCCAGAGCCCCCTGCCTGGCAGCTCGGTGAGATCTGAGGACACCTGCTCAGGGAGGCAGGGGCACTTGCCTGAGGTCCCACGTGGTGGGAGGCGGGGGTCGGGGGCCAGTTCCTGCCCCTCATGGCTGCACTGCAGGAGCGGCAGGGGTGGGTCTCGCCCGGGCAGCCGGCCTGGGCCTGGCGGGAACTTCCGTGGGCCCCTGCGCGCCCTGCGCAGACCTGGCTCTGCCTGGGCGGGGCCCCCGCCTCCCGGAAGAGGGCTGCCCAGCCTGCTCCCCATCCCCCAGGCTATTTTTAAAACAATTTCCTGGAAAACAGGGTGGCTCACTCTGAAGATAATTGGTCAGCCCTGGCCTGGGAGGAGCCGCCTTCCTGGCTGGCTGGATGGCCTGTGGAGGGGCAGAGGGACTAGGTGCCGAAAAGGATTTCAGAGCGGGTGGGGGGGGGGTGACCAGGGAGGCGCCGCTGGGGACACTGGGCCGAGACCCAGAACTGTGGACTCGCTGAGGACTTGCCTCAAGGCCCCCCAGGCCCTGCCCGGCCCTCCTGTTCACTCCGCTGTGCTCACACCCAGGACCGGCCCATGTGGGGGTGACAGGAATGAGGCAGGGTGACCCTGAGGGGCACAGTTTGGCTGTGGGGTGGTGGCCGTGTCCCCAGGCAGGGCAGATCCCCTGGGATGTCGAATGGGATGCTGGTGTTGGGGTGGCCCCGGGCGTGCAGGGTGAGCTTTAGAGCGGGAGGGCCCTGGGGGCGTGGATGGGGTGGGCCAGGCCTTTGGGCAGAAAGTCTGGGAGGATGCAGAGGGTGCAGAAGGTGTGCCTGTGGGCTCTGGCCCGGGGCTCCCGACAGCTGGTCTAGAACATGCTTCCCTGGCCCCCCACTGGCCTCCTGCCATCTCCCCTCTTCCTTTCCTCACACCCCAGACGCTAAGCCATGAATTGTTCTGTTGTTGGGTGGCCAACAGAAATGCTGTCAGCTTTCCTGCACCTTTCCCCGCCCGCTTGCCACCGTCCAGCCCTTGGGATGAGCCCCAGGGTCGGCCCTGAGGCTGGGGTTGGGGTCATCACACGTCTGCCAGGGGCACGTGGGGCCGGCGCGACCCACGCGTGGATGGGGTGTCTGGTGCGCCCTGAAGCCTTGACCATGGCCACGGCCAGCCGAGGGAGCGAGGCCCCAGCCCTGCTGGCCCTGCCACACCTGTGGTCTAGGATCGCCTGGGGTTGGTTTTGGTCCGAGGTAGAGCTCCTGTACTGCGGGTTCACAGCTCTAAGTGCGCGCGTCACCTTGGTGGAGGCCTCAGCACCTGCTGAACTCTCCAGTCAAAGTCCTGATATCCTGACTCCCCCGTCACTGCGTCTCCCGGGAAGACAGCCTGTCTGTCCTAATTTCAGACCTTTCCCGAGTCTGCCACCTAAGCCCCTCCTCCATCCCCGCCCCGTCCACCCCACGATCCCTCGCCTGGACCGGCTCAGTTCCCCTGCTCCAGGCCTTCTCCCACCCTCACCCCAGGTCCTCCTGCAGTGGCCACCAGAGGGCGCACGCGAGCACCTGCGTCAGGTCCCCCTCTACCTGCAGCCCTCCAGGCTCCCACCTGCCCCGCCACCCAGGTCAGAGCCCAGGTCTGCCCTTGCTGATTGGAGCCCCCCACCAGCAGTCACCCCACCGGAAGCCCTTGAGGGCTGGGGCCAGGTCTGCCCTGGCCACCACTTGCCTCCCTGCAGCCTGGCGCGTGGTAGACACCCAGGGTGTGTTTCCTCTTGCAGCTGTAACAAGTGTGCACAACCTGGCCTAAGACCACACACAGTTATTGTCTCACGTTCCGGGGTCAGAGGTCCTGGATCCAAGCAGGCAGGGCCGGCTCCTCTGGGGGCCCCGGCTTGGGCTTCCTCCATGGCCAGCAGGGCCGCGCCTTCCTGTCTCTGACCGTGACCTCCTGCCCCCCTCACAGGGACCTTGGGTCACCCCATTTCAAGATGGTTAATCCCACGGGCAGGGCCCTTCACCTCTGGGGTCATACCGACCTCCACGTCATTGAGGTAAGGCTCAGCCAGGGCCGGTGGTCGGCTTGAGGCCTCCCCGCAGGAGCCCGGATGGCGGGCTGTCTTGCCAATGGGTTTCAGCCCCAGGCAAGTTTGCTATACATTCACTGTGACCAAAGAAATTTACAGCAAAGGGTTCTTGGGGTGAAAGGGTTATACCCAACTTTATTTGCAGGTGGCAGGTCAGTCACTAAAATCCCATTCTCTCAGAGCGAGTCTGTATGCAGCAAGCTGGTCTCTGCCTCTGGGCCCCTCTGTCCGCACAGCCATCCTCTGGGCCTCTCTGCACAGTCCAGCACAGCCGCCCTCTGGGCCTCTGTCCTCGGTGCTGCCACCACTCCAGCCTCTGCTCTGCTCTCCCGCAGCCTTGCAGCCCTGCCACCCCATCACGCACAGAGCACTGTTATATATATATTTATATAACACAATAATGGCTTATTGCCTAAAGGTGTGGAAACGGTAGCCTAACAACAGGCCAGTTGCATCATCAGGTGGTGTAAGTTCAGTGAGGATCCTGGCGTAGGAACCCCAGAGCGGTGGGGCCTCCTTGGGGGGTGTGGGCAGGAGCCGGGGAGCTGTCCTAGGCTGGCGGGCACCATCGCTCCAGCCTGGCCCCTGGCCACACGGACCCTCCAGGTGCGCCCTGTCCACTGTCCCTGCCCACCCCGTCCCCCGAGTCCTTTGGGGGAAGCCCTGCCCCTGCTGGCCAGGGGGCGCTGTTCTTTGTCACTCAGAGGCACCAAGGGCCCGGTCTTGGGGGCAAACGGGGGGTCAGTGCCTGGTCCCGCTGCTGCGCATCAGCCTGCCCTTTTCCTGAGCCCGTTTCCCCCACTCGGCTGTCACGCTCTCAGCGGGGGCGCCAGGAGCTGTGGGGAGGGTGTCGGTGGCCACATTCTTGGGGCCCCACCCAGGCGGGTGGCCTTGCAGCTGAGGTGGGGCTGGCCGGGTCGGGTCTCCAGTCTGAAGTGTCTCTCTTCTCTCCCTCAGGTTTGGCCCCGAAAAAGACGGCCCCAACAGAGGTGAGAGTCCCGCGGGCCCCACCTGCCCCTCCTGCCCAGCTCAGGGACGTCAGGATTGTGCCCGGCCTTCCGTGCCCTCCTGCCGTGCCCTGCCCGCACCCTTCGGGGAGGGCCGTTGTGGGGAGGGCAGAGGCTGAGGACCCAGCTCTGTGGACCAGTGTGGCCTCCTGCGTGTCCCATGTCCCCTTGGGTCCTGGCCTCCTCTCCCAGGAAGCCCCCAGACATGCTGGCTCCTTCTGAGGCTTCGTGGGGCCCCAGGGGCGTCCTGGCCGCAGGGTGGTGGGCATTGCAGGAGGGCTGCAGAGCAGGCCACCAATTCCCGAGGACAGCCCTCCAGGTGGCCGGTGCACAGAGCACAGGCATCCCGGGGCTTCCTAGAGCTGGGAGGGGGGCAGCACGGCTGGGCTGGCGGCCAGAGGCCCACGTGGCTCTTTGGACGGTGGCAGGGGCACAATGAGGGGCATGGTGGGTGCTTCTTAAATGTCAGTGACAGGCACAGCCACCAGAGGGACGCCAGCCAGACCCTGCCTACCACCATCCCACTGTGTCCGCCCACAGGCCAGTCCCGCCACATGTGTGTTTTGGGGTGGCCCCTGACATGCCTGCCTCCGCCATCCCTGTAGAGCTCACAGGAGCCGGGCCTGTTCCCACCAGCGGGGCCTCTCCTCTCAGGAGTCACACCGGGGAGCGCTGGCATGGAGCAGGGGGCTGGGGAGGGAGCTCGCCTGCCATGGCGCCCAGGACGCCCCGGTGCCAGCAGAGCCCAGGGACACCCCGACGTCAGGGTGTGCTCCTGTGCATGTAGGGGGCCGCAGCTGCTGACCCGCTTCGCTCGGGGGCTGGAAGTCTGGTCTGGGCGTGGGCCCTTCTCGACGTGCAGGGCCACGCTGTGCCCTGGAGCCCACCGGTCCCTGCCCCCACTCCGCACGTAGCCCAGCCCTGGCCCAGCTGGGCACGGTGACTAAGCCCTTTTCTCGCCAGGATGTCCTGAGCTCTCTGGCCTTGTAGTGCCTCCCAGCCAGCGCTTAATGCTTCTTGCCTCCTCTTCCCCAGGCCCCGTCGGTGACTGGACAGCCCGGCGCTGGCCATGGGAGGAAGCTGGGTCATCGGAGTGTGGACGCGTCTGGTGAAACCACATACAAAAAGGTTTCTCCTCTGCCCCCAGTGCCCCTGCATGCACAAGGCCCTGAGGGTTGGGGGGCAGTGCCACCTCTCCAGGCAGGACCCCCGTCCTGGCGAGGTCCCCGCTGTCCTGGTGGCGTCCAGGCCATGTGCTTCTCCAGTCACCCGCCACCTTGGGCGAGCCCTCAACCCCCAGCCCTGCTGGGTCATCTGGAGAGAGGAGACACGGTTCCCCCTCTCCAGAGGGGAGGCGCCCATGGGAAGCTCCAAGGCCAGGCCAGGGGTGCCGATGGAGCCCACGTAGGGCGGCGGCTTTGTGGAGAGAGCACACGCACCCTGCGGGTCAGGCTTTTGAAGCGCAGTTGGATGGTGTGCATGATGGCATGCAGCCGTCACCACTGCTGGTCTTAGAACATCCCATGGCCCCAAGAGGAAGTCCGTCCCCACCGTCCCCAGCCCCTGGCACGCAGGAACCCATGTTGTGTGTGGCTTTGCCTACGTGCGCATGTCACAGAAATGGGGTCATGCCATGTGGTGTCTCACGGAGCCCATCCATGTGCGCCACGTGTCAGCCCCGCCCCTGTTGGTGGCTGAGCGGTGCTCTAACCTGTGGTTGGATGTCCGGGGTGGCTTTCTGCTTATCGGTTATGAATCACCACCGTGAGCGACCCCGACAAGTGTCTGTGCAGACACGTGTTTGCATTTCTCTCGGGCCTGTTAGGAGGGGTTCACTAGGTCAGGTGGAAACGGCTTAACCCTCCGAGGAGCCACCAGGCTGCCATCCACAGCGGCCACACCATGTGCTCTCCCCACCAGCGGTGCGCAGGGACCCACTTTCCTCCCGTCCTCGACAGTCTCATTCGTGCCCATCTGTCTGATGATACCAGCCTGGGCGGGTGGGAAGTGGTGTCTGCGGGGCTGTGATCAGCATCCCTGGTGGTTGATGGTGCTGAGTGCCTTCCGTGCTGGCCGCCCATCGGTGTGGCTCCCTGGTGGGAACTCGTGTCTAGCGGTGGCATCTGGAGGGAGGCCAGTGCTTGGGGGAGGCCAGCTGGGAGGCCGGGCCTGCACATGGGACGGGGCTGGCTCCGGGGCAGAGGCTGGCGGCCGCCCTTCCTTGCGTCTGTGACGGGGTGCTGGGGACAAGGCCAGGGACCTGAGGGCAGAGGTGTCCTTCCCCAGCTTAGCCACGCACACCGGGGATGACGGCCGGCGGGGAGAGGACGGGCAGCTCACGTGAGCCAGGGCACAGCAGCCCTGGGGGCCCCACACTGTCATCTCTGTCCCTGCAATGGCCGGGAAACCGAGGCACGGAAGGCCGTGTGGTTCGCCCAGTGTGACAGCAAGAATCCCCTAGAAAGTAGGGAGAAGGAACCGGCTTTGCCCCGATGCAGCTCGGCGTCAGTCTAAATTGGTGCCTTGTCAGAATGAGTCCTGTCGGTGGCTGGGCCCCTGCTGAGGCAGGGCAGTTTGGAGATGTTAGAACCTTGATGGAAAATAGGCCTTGGGGCGGTGCGTGGCGTTGTTAGCGTCCTGGCCAGGCCAGTTCCGCACCGTGCGGTCGTGTGCTCAGGTCGGTCGAGGCCAGCGGGCGCCAGGGTCCTTCGGCCTCCTGCTGTGGCGGCCGACCTGTGGGGCCAGGCCCACTGCCGGGGTCCGGACGCCGCTCTCTCCCACAGACCACCTCCTCCACCCTGAAGGGGGCCATCCAGCTGGGCATCGGCTACACTGTGGGGAACCTGAGCTCCAAGCCCGAGCGCGATGTGCTCATGCAGGACTTCTACGTGGTGGAGAGCATCTTCTTCCCCAGGTGGGCCTGGCCCCACGCTGCAGGGGGCGCCCCTGTGCCCGGGGATCCCTTTGCCGAAAACAGCACAGGCCTCTCCTGGCGTCCTGGCTCTGGGCACTGGCCCTGCATCAGCCAGGATGTTAGTTTGTTGCTGAATGGGAGGGACACAATATAATAATGGTTTTTAGAAAACATAGAGAGGGAAGGTAGTCATTTTTCTTTCACACACACAGAACTGGTCGGCTCTCCCCGGCTGTCAGGTGGCTGTGCGGTGTTGGGGTCCCAGGTGCCTCTAGTTGACCATCCCCGATAGGCAGCTGTTGTGCTCAGCGGTCTCAGATGGCTGCCCAGGTGCCTGCCATCATGTCTGCATTCCAGCAGCAGAAAGGAGAAGGGGCTGCATGTTCCTTCCCTTTAGGACAGGACCGGGAAGTGCTCCCCTCAGCTCAGTGGCCCTGTCCTGTCGGGCGGGGTGTGGCCCTTTTGGGAGGCCCTGGGGGCTGGGGCAGAAGGCGTGCAGCCGGCCCTCACAGCCCCCTCTCCCGCAGTGAAGGCAGCAACCTCACGCCGGCCCACCACTTCCAGGACTTCAGATTCAAGACCTACGCGCCCGTCGCCTTCCGCTACTTCCGGGAGCTCTTTGGGATCCGCCCGGACGATTACCTGGTGAGCGTGTCTCCCTGCCCCGCTGCCCAGCGGGTCACCACACACTCTGGCTCGGGTCGGCAGCTGGCCAGGTTCTTTGCTCACGCATGTCACCTGGGGGTGCACTGGGGCCGGGGCCTCCCGTCAGGGCCTGCTCCCAAGCTCGTGCCGTCTGCAGGGACTCAGCTCCCCACCGGCTGTCGGCCTCCACGGGGCAGGGGGGTGTTGGGTGTGCAGCCTGGTGGCTCTGCCGCAGAAACATGCCCAGGACCCAGGTTCCAGGTCCCCACGGCTGACAGCAGAAACCTGCGGCAGTGTTTGTAAGAGTGGGGACTCTGCCCTGACGTCCACTAGTGAGGGGCGTCCACACAGACGGCTGGGACCGCAGCTCGGACTTTGTCAGAGCAGGAGTGGGGTCATCGGAGGCCTGGGTGACCCGGGTGTGTGCAGGGCCTGCCCACCCATCCTCCATCACCCATTACAGTCTGTCTGTGCCCAGGTAGTTAAGCCAGCCTCTTCCCCTCCCTGTCTCTCAGTTTCACCCTCTGTAAGTAGTACAGATCCTCACAAAACTGACGCACACAGTCCAGAGCCCCGTACGTGGTTGGCGCTCAGCCGAGGCCTCGCATCTCCTCCCTGAGGCTCTGCACGGGCCTGAATGATGGGGTGGGGGGGGGGGATCAGGCGAGGCTGAATCCAGTTCCCCTCCTCCAGCCCCAGCCTTGGCCCCCTTTGCAGGGTCCAGCGCCCAGCACTGGGGCTTCCTGGGGCCTCACTCACTCTCACCACTCCTGGCACCCCCGGGTTAGCTGGCCGGGGTTAGATACCATTTTAGCCTCAGGACAGCAGGCATGAGGAGGGATGTGGGGGCCGTTTCCCCCCTAAATCAGGTGCTCTCATGTAGAGCGGCAGCTGCAGCTGGCCCTGGGCCCAGAGGAGCGTGGGGTCCACCTGGGGTGTCTGCCGGTGACCCCGGCCTGCTCAGAGGTCTGTGCATGTTGCCTGTCTCCCCACCAGCAGCCAGGAGCCCGTGAGGCCAGGTCCTGCATCCCTGACCCAGCTACTCCTCAGGGGCGTCTGTGAGCCGCTGGGTACAGAGCTGAGCGCGCCCCGTCTGTTTCCCTCAGCCCACTTCTTCCCTGCCGCTCAGGCTCACCGCGACCTGCCACTCCCCTGGCCAAGGCGACGACTGTGTCTGTGGGTTCTGGGGGCCCAGCACGCCGGCCCCGGAAGGGTGGCTCCCCAGACGCGCTGCCGTCTGCCTCCAGGAGAGAGTGGAGGGCTTGCTGCCTCGGTGGGGAGGGGCTGGGAGCCAGGGTGTGGGCTTCGGGCCTCGTGGCTGCGGACAGAGCAGGGATGGACGGTTGGCCGAGCTGGCGAGGGCTGCAGCTTGGCACGCCCCCTCCAGGGATGGCCTGGCCAGGCCCCTGACCCCCGCCCCACAGTGCAGAGGGCGCCCCTTAAAGCAGAGACTGCGTCACGTCCCACATTACATCCAGCGTTCAGGGCGGGGCCTGGGCATCCCCGGGGCTCATGGAAAACGTGGGCTGTTGGTGTGAGCCCCTCAGGGGTGGCACCGGCCTGGGTCCCTGAGCGACCAGAGTGAAGCCCCCAGCCAGCCCCAGTGGATACAGAGTGTGAGGAATCTTCCTAAGCCCCTGAGATCTGGGGGTTGTTAGCATAATCTGGCCCCTGCTGACGGACGCATGATGTGGTTTCTTGACCCACCGCCTCTCAGGGCTCCATTCCCTGCATGGTGGGGAGGGGTGGTGATAACACTGCTGGTTCCGGCCCCCTGAGGCTGAGGTCAGACACCACCAGACCACGGGAGGCCTGTAAACATGCTTGGGGATCAGATAATACTGGGAAAGCATCAGGTGGCTTGTAGCCAGGGGACCCAGGATGTCCCCAGTCCTCCCTTGGCTTTGAGTCTGCTTCCCCTTGTAGTCCCGCAGGGGAAGGGGCAGTGCTGTTGTGATCACGTGTCAGTCAGCACGGACCAGACTTGGCTGGGTAACAAACATCCCCCTTAAAATAACAGGGGTTGGTTTCTTGCTCACACTTTGTGTCCACTGTGGGTTGTCTGGGGCTGCACCCAAATTGCTGTCACTCAGGATCTAGGCGACAAGGGAGCCCCGAGCCCAAACGCTGCCATTCTCCAGGGCGGAGGCAGAGCCCTGGGGGTGTCTCATAGCAGCATTGAAATACTGACCTGGAAATGACCCACCTCTTCTGCTCACAGCCCCACCCAATCACAAAGGGGCCAGACGTGCCCGGAAGGCACCTTTTCTTGTGCCTTATGGACGGAAGATAGTCTTTGGCTCAGGGGCCTGGAAGTCCCAGGGCAGCTCTGGCTTCAGGCATGGCCGGGTCTGGGAGCTGAGCTCAGGTGCCAGTCAGGGCTCTGTGCGGATCTGCTTTTCTCTGCTGGTTGGAAAGATGGCCTGTGGCAGTCTGTCCTCCCAGCCCAGCCCCCTGGCATCCACATATCACGTCTTATCAAAGGGCTTGGGTGGCCCTGCTTGGGTCATGTCCCGTGTCTGGGCCAGTCACTGTGCTGGAACGCAGTCGTCTGCGCAGCCTGCAGGCCTGGGGCCCCTTAGCTCCAGTCCCCTGAGGTCTCCCGGCTGGGCGACACCAGACAACGGGGAGTGGCGGCTGGCACCAAGGTCCTTGTGCAGTGCTGGCTGGGGGGTGTCAGCACCGACCGTGGCTGTGCACCCCCTGCCTTCCCCTGGAGGGCACCTGTGCTGCCCGCAGCCCCGAGGACGGGTTGGCACTTGGCACACCACCCCAAGGCTGAATCCCCTCGGTGCCACAGCCTGCTGGGTTGCTCTAGATTCTTGGCCTGGCCGCAGCCAAGGCCGGGGGCTCCTGATCTTCCAGGGTCACTTCCAGCCAGGCTGCCACCATGGCAGAGTCAGGCTGGGCCCCGGGTCTGCAGAGCTGTCTCAGCTCAGGGCTGCCGGGACGTACACGGTGATAGCAGGTGCCTGGTCTCCGGGCCAAGCCGCGTCACAGCTGCCTTCTCACCGTGGGTCGGGGGCCTGGAGGTGGGGCCTGCCACACGCTGGCTCCCAAGTGTTTTCTGGAGGTGTCACGGAGCTGCCAGGTGCTGCCGTGGCCCAGGGGCGTCTCGCGGCACCCTGAGGGGCACCCTCACCCCACCCCAGCACACAGGGCAGCACTCGTGACACCCACTGGAGGCAGGACGGCCCCTGCCTCTCCCAGTACCTCCTCCACCCCCTGGCCCGTCCTACACTTAAACAGTCCATGTGACCTTTCAGCAAATATTTGCTCCGCATTTACCGTCAGGTGGGCTGGTCCCCTCAGCACTATGGGGTATGTGCTATGGCCTCATCCACATATGCCAGTGGTGCTCAATTAGGATTTTGGGGTACAAGTGACAGAAAACACAATCCAAATTGTCTTAACCCCAAAAAGTACTTCATTGGCTTGTTAGCTGAAGTCAGGGTTAGCAGGCTGCAGGCCATGCTTTTTACTCACTTACTCAACACCTGGAGCACCCGATGTATGCCGGGCACTGTAATAGGTGCTGGGGACCCCCAGTGAACAAAATTGCTTAAAAACCTCTTTCTCCATGGAGCTTCCTGCCTAATGGTGGGGAGGGCACGTGGGAATGATGTACAGCAAACCCATCAGTGAAGGAGAGGTCAGTGGGAAAAGAGACGGAGCAGGGCCAGCTGGGCATTGCTGTGAGACACAGCTTCCGTCTCTGGTCTTCCTGGTGCGCGGATTCCATCATAAAGGTCCCCTCATGGTCCAGCGTGGCTACCATAGCTCCAGCTGCCATATCAGCATTCCAGGTGGGAAATAGGCAGAAAGGAGAAAAGAGCAGTAACAGGAGGTATTCTGGCTTCTGCCCCCTGTTCTGGGAGCCTTCCCTAAAATCCTACTCGGCAGCTTCTGCTTATGACTCATTGGCCAGAGCTGACAGCCATGGTCATACATGGCTGCGGGGAGATCAGGGAGCGAGTCCCGCCAGGCGCGTCAGCTCCCCAGTACGAGTGGGTGTCTTCTGGCAGGGGAGGGGATGAACCCCAGCAGACCGGCGCGGGCTGCAGGCTTAGCCGGTGGCCTCAGGCGAGTCAGTCTCCCTCTCACTGCCCCTCTTCCAGTACTCGCTGTGCAACGAGCCGCTCATCGAGCTGTCCAACCCCGGCGCCAGCGGCTCCCTCTTCTACGTCACCAGCGACGATGAGTTCATCATCAAGACCGTGATGCACAAGGAGGCCGAGTTCCTGCAGAAGCTGCTACCCGGCTACTACATGGTGAGGGCGCAGCGCCCTGGGAGCCTCCGGGGTGGGGGGCCGGGGCTCCTGGGGCCGCACCCGCGCAGGCCTCGCGCCCCTCTCCCTCCGGCCCGCTCCTCCCACCCACCGCAGGAGCAGGCGGCTCCGAGGCTGAGGCGGATGGGTCCCCAGGGGCGCACACGGCACCACCCACCCTCCTGGGCGCGCCTCAGTGGGTCCCACGTGTGAGCAGTTCCTGCCCTCTGGGCCTGGTGACTGGCCCCCGGCACGGTGGAGCACGGGCATCGCCCCTGCCTGGCTCCCCCGCCCCCCTCCCCGCGATGCCTCCGAGTCACGGGTTCCAGAAACTGTGGCTCATGGGCCGCGTGTCTCCACGGCCGTGACTCAGAGGCATGGGGGAGGAGGGCCCGGGCCGCCAGCGGGTGCCTCACAGGGCCGTCGGCTCGGGGCGCCTTCTGTTCTGCGTGTGACTCAGGACCCAAAAGGGCACGTCGGGCCCCTGGGCGGGGGTGGGAGCAGCAGCCTCCGAGGCCGGCCCGCCAGCAGGGGCCCTGATGCGCACACCGACCTGGGTGGCTCCGCCTGGGGGCCAGTGGGGTCAGGCCAGGCCCCTGCGGGCAGCTCTGCACGGACGGTGACTTCTGTGGCGCTGGGTGCTGCCCAGGCTCCTGAGTCAGGGTCAGCACACGCCCATGGAGAGCCAGAGGCCCAGGGCCAAGGTCCTTAACCTCGTAAGCCGGACGGCCTGGCCCCCCGAGTCATGAGGCCCGTGAGGCCAGCGTGGCTGAGCACCGGTGAGACCTTGCCTACCGGCTCTGAGTGTGAATTCCCCATGACTGTCACGTGGCACATGTGCTGTGTCTCCTGTTTTTTTCAACTTGACAAAACCATTCTTAGCTCGTGGCCATGTGAGAATGAGCAGCCTGGATCTGGCCCCCAGGCCATCGTTTGCAGACCCCCGCCCTGTGCAGTGCCTGGAGGCCGTGCCCATGTTCCCCCAGGGTGGGCTGGGGGAGTGGGACTCATGCTCTGACCAGGGGGCAGCTCGGGAGCATCCCATGGGGTTCTCTATTGAAGCCTGAGCCCCACCCGGAAATCCCAGTCAGGCGGGGGCTGGTGTGAAGGCAGGGGCCAGGCAGGAAGGAGCGGCCTCGGAGGGAGCGGTCCTGGAGGGCTTCCTGAGGAGGCGGCCTCCTTCCCGAGACCCAAGGTGGGGCGGCTCCCCACCCACTGTCTCCCCTCCCCTCCCCACCGCCCAGAACCTCAACCAGAACCCGCGGACGCTGCTGCCCAAGTTCTACGGGCTGTACTGCGTACAGTCCGGGGGCAAGAACATCCGTGTGGTGGTGATGAACAACATCCTGCCACGCGTGGTCAAGATGCACCTCAAGTTCGACCTCAAGGGCTCCACGTACAAGCGGCGGGCCGGCAAGAAGGAGAAGGAGAAGAGCGCGCCCACCTACAAGGACCTGGACTTCATCCAGGACATGCCTGAGGGGCTCCTGCTGGATGCAGACACCTTCTCCGCGCTGGTCAAGACGCTGCAGCGGGACTGCCTGGTGAGGCCGCGCGTGCGTCCCTGGCCCAGCGCAGGCCTGGGTGCCTCACCTTTCCGTCTGGGAAGCGGGGACGCAGAGGGTGCTCCATGCCTCTCCTGGCCCCCAGGCCCCTTTGAAAACTTGATACAAACTCAGAAAACCACCCAGACCTGGGCCTCAGGCCTCATGGTGTCTCTGTGCCTGGTCCCTCCACCAGCACCGGGCCAGGGCAGGTGGCAGCAGGGGGGCACCTCCCTGTCTGGCCCCGGAAGCTCACCCCCGTTCCCCTTCCCTGTTGCGTGGACCTGGCCCCTCGGCCTCACCTGAGATGGAGGTGTGGATGGCCTTCCACGTGGCTGTGGGAGCTGAGTGGGTGCAGGCCCAGAGGCACAGCCGGGGGTCCCTGCCGGGTTTGGGGTGGGCGCTGGGGGCAGGGCTTGTGCCCTCCTGACGCCACTGCCCGCAGGTGCTGGAGAGCTTCAAGATCATGGACTACAGCCTGCTGCTGGGCGTGCACAACCTTGACCAGCAGGAGCGGGAGCAGCGGGCCCAGGGCGCCCGGAGCACCGCAGACGAGAAGCGGCCACTGGGCCAGAAGGCACTCTACTCCACAGCCATGGAGTCCATCCAGGGTGGCGCCGCGCGCGGGGAGGCTGTCGAGGCAGATGACACGTAGGTGGCGGGGCTGGTGGGGCTCCCAACTCTCGTGTCTGCCCAGGCCCCTGGCCGGCGTGAACGGCCGGGTGGCCGGCGAGGAAGGTGACAGGCAGGCACGTGGGGTCCCCCCACCCCAGCACCACAGCCATCGGGTGGGTTCTCTGGCCGGCGGCCTGGCCACTGAGGGTGAGCAGCGCCCCGGGCCCCTGTCCCTTTGATGCCAGGATCACCCCCAGTGTGACGACCACAGATGTCCCCAGACACCGCCCTGTGTTCCTGGGGACAGAGCTGCCCCGGGTGGACCTGCCGCCGTGCACGGCTGTCAGGATTGTCCCTCAGCACCGTGCACTGGCACTGTGGGGTCCGCCCGCACCCTCGGCTGCACTGTACCGTTCAGTCCTCATGGGCCCTGGGGAGGAGAGTGGCGTCCCCCCACCTTCAGCTGGGGAGACAGAGGCTCAGAGGTGGTGCCCCACTGCAGGCACACAGCCAGCTGCTGTGGGGCTGACCGGACCCTGGCCCTGCTGCCACATTCAGGCCCTCGGCCTCGTGGATGGAGGGGGAACGGGGCCCAGGGCAGGGGAACAGCGGGAGCTAAGTCCCCCATCAGACTGTGTTGGCGTTCTTTGGGTCTGTGCGGGGCCCAGCAGGGGATGGCGGGGCGTGCAGGTGAGCTCGGCAGGGTGTGGAGTGCCGTGAGCAGAGCCTGCGGGACCTCAGCCTGGTGGGTCTGGGGTCGTGGTCACTTTGGGTCAGCTGCTAAATCGTGTGAACTCATTAACGATGCCGGGCCGGGCACTGGCAGGCCTGGGGCTGAGTGAGGCGATCAAGTCCCCAGACTGCAGTGGGAAGCCCCTGAGGCCCCGCCTGCGGTGTGCGTGCGAGTCCAGGGGGTATGCCCCGTGTGCGTGCCTGCGCGTGTGCGTGCACCCAGGCCTTGTAGCCGGGGCTCCGCGGCAGCCACCGGCCTCGGCTGTGGATTGGTGCCCTGGCTGGGAGAGCTGCTCCGTGGCCCCCAGGCCTGAGTCCCAGGGGTTGAGACGCCCTCTCCTTCAGCCCTGCCTGATGTTCCCTCCGCCCCTGACCCCCGAGTCCCGGGCCCTTCGCAGGCTGGGCCGTGGCGGTGGCTCCTGGCAGGCCTGTGCCCGCCCGGCTCCGGGCTGCTGACGGCACTCTGGGCCCCTCTCTCTCCAGGATGGGCGGCATTCCTGCCGTGAACGGCCGAGGGGAGCGTCTGCTGCTGCATGTCGGTATCATCGACATCCTGCAGTCCTACAGGTGGGCGCCCGCCTGCTGCCCCCGACCCGCCGCCCGCGAAGCAGCGCTGTCTGCCCCCAAGGCTTCCTTGGCCTCCTGGACGGCTCTTGCCTGGCTGCCCTCCTCCCAGGCCCCTGGTGGGAGGCGGTGGTGCCGCTCAGGGGATCCCACCTTCGGGTTTTGTCCCAGGGACGCCCGAGGACCCGGTTTGCAGGCAGGCCAAGGCCAGCATGAGGCACAGGGGCAGGCTGGGAGGTGTTGCCAGCCGATCGCCCACCCGGCCCTGTTCGCTGAGCCCGAGTGCCCAGTGCTGGGCTAAGCAGAGCGGGATGGACTGGCCACGAAGTGTGGTGTCCTTGGCAAGTTCCTGTGACATGTAGAAACCAACTCACAGGTGGGGCCCCAGGCCATGTGGTCTCAAATGGGGACGTGAGTGGGCACATCCCGAGGGACAGACACCACAGCCCTGCCGCGGCTTAGAGCCGGCGTGATGGCGACCTCGATATCCGGCCCTTACGGTTTGTGACCTTCTGGCAACGAGCGTTCCTTAATCGTCGTTAGTCTTTTTACTATGAGTATTGGGAGTTCATTTTCCAGAAGGCAGTCCGCATTTCCTTCCTGCACACCCCCGCCCCCTCCAGGACACCCACTTGGCTCTGGGTGATTTCTTCGCATGTCCTCCTTTTTTAAACACAAAAATGGGCTCCCGCCTGTCAGACTGCTAACGTCTGCAGCCTGTTTTTTCCCACCGGAGGCTGGCCTCACCTGCCGCGGGGACCTCCCTCTCAGCAGGGTCAGGCAGCTTTCAGTGTGGCAAGGGATTCTGCAGAGGCCCAGCTGGAGGAGGGGGAGGGCGGCACGTGGCAGGCAGCCATGGCCTCATCCTGGGCCAGGGGTGTCATAAGGGGGTGTGCTGAGGAAGGGTCCCTTCCTCCAGGCTGCCTGGAGGAGAGGACGTTCCCCCAGCCCAGGTGTGGGGTGGAGACCGGGCTCTAAGTCCAGCAGGGGATGTGGGCCCCGCCTAGGCCATGAGGGGAGGAAGGGCAGGCTCCAGGAGGCGCTGGCCAGCTGTCCCGTGGAGGCAGTGGGGGGCAGGAGGGGAGGCGGCCTCCGTTCCTCCAGACCAGGGCTCCCCAGCCGCTCAGTGCCGGAAGCCCCGTGTCCGCTGGGGGCAGGCTCGCCCCAGGTGGGAGGCCCTGGGCCCAGGAGGTCGGCTGACAGTGGGCGCTCCTCCCGCAGGTTCATCAAGAAGCTGGAGCACACCTGGAAGGCTCTCGTCCACGATGGGGTGAGGGCCTCCTTCATTCGTTCCCCCCCTCAGTTCACAAACGTGCCTGTCCCTGGGCCAGGTGGAGGTGCCGGAGAGCTGAGAAACACCTCCCCCTTCCTGGAGCCGCGTCCAGGGGGCGGCCTGTGACCACAGCCCCAGGCCAGGGGGTCGGGCCCCAGACGGAGAAGCAGAAGCAGCTGCAGGATCCCCATTGAGGGGGCTGAGCCATTGGTGAGGGGGTGCAGGAGGGCTTCCTGGAGGAGGGGCCCCAGAAGCTGAGTTGGAAGGATTCCAGAGGTCAGCCTGACTGGGAAAGTCGGGCCAGCCAGGCAAAGAACATTCTGGGAATGAGTGACATGGAGGGTCATGGCGCTGGCCACCTCCCAGGGGGCAGCACCACTCACTCTGACGCATGTTGCCCCGTGGGGATGTGGCTTCAGCAGAAATGCTGAAACGTGCTTTTTCCCATGAGCACTGCGGGTGTGTGAATGCTGGCGGGTCACTTCTAAGTGCCGGGGACCGTGAGGACCAGCCCCTGGGGCCAGAGCCCCAGGCAGCCCTTGGACGCCATCAAGCTGTGGTGACAGTCAGCTCAGGCCTCAGGCCTCTTGTCCCACGGTCCCTTCAAAGCAGTTCTTACTAAAGTGCTCAGGGCTGTCTGTGGCCTGCATCTGTAAAATCCAAGACCCTAGCAAGCCTCCCACGCCCTTCAGAGCGTTGGGAGGGTCTGGGTCGGAGCTTCTGAACATGGACTGGAAAGGTACAGAGGTACAGGTGGGCTGGCCGGCAGGAGCCTCTTTGCCACTGTCAGAAACCCACAGCCAGCGAGCACTGTCGAGTCCTGACCGGGCTGGCCGTCACCCCCAAAGTCGGATTTGTGTGGCTCTAGGGGGCCCCAGAGGTTGGTGAGAGTGGCCATCTGGGGTGAGCAGGCAGGCAGGTAGGCTGGCTCTGGGGGGCTGGGAGCGAGGGGCTTCCTGGGAGTCACTGCACAGCCCCAGGCTGGCCCTCTGCGGGCAGGGCTCTCACTGTCCCCGCGCACGTGAGGTTGCGTGGCTGCACCTGAGCGCCCGTGAGGATGGGAAATGTAGTTTCATTCTGGGAGGCTGCGTGTCCAGGTGGGTCCTGTTGTACTATAGCAGGGAGGACACTGGGCCACCTCTGGGGACGTCTGTGGGTGTCACAACTTAAAGAGCTACTGGCATTGGGAGGGGAGGGGCTAGGGAGGCTGCTCAGCCACCCAGAGGGCCCAGGACGGCCCCACAGGACGACCCGGCCCCGATGTCAGCCCTGCCGCCGGGAGGCCAGGCCACCGAGGGCAGGGAGACTGGACCTGGGACAGTGGGGAGTCTGCCCCGTGGGGCCCAGCTCTCCTGAGCACCGGCCTTGTGTCCATCCTGTCACGTCCCTGCAAGCCAGCCCCAGGCTCCCCGTTTCACAAATGAAGCAGAAGCTCCGTAAGGGGCAAAGGGTGGCTCAGGGTCACCCCACCAGTGATGCCGGGACCGCCATGTGTGCCTGGCTCAGCGTCCGCTGTCAGCCCCGCTCAGCCGTCACACCTGCACTCCTACAACTCCACTTAAAAACAGGCCGGGGCTCTGCTTTCCCTCCCGCTGGCTTATTTGATGTTTGTTTACTTGTAGCTGTTTTAGTCACATGGTCCAAAGAATTAAAAACACAGCTGGGTTTATAATGAAAACAGTTTCCCTGCCACTGTTCCCGACTGGCTGTCCTGCTGGAAGCCCAGTGTGTCGGCCCACCGCCCCTCCACGTGGGCCACAGGTGCCCCACAGCGCTCACCCTGGGCCGGCACACGAGACATGGAGGTCGTGACTGGCCATGCTCACACCCCTCCTTGCCCCGGCCCCACTTCTCTTCCCAGGACACTGTCTCCGTCCACCGGCCCAGCTTCTATGCCGAGCGCTTCTTCAAGTTCATGACCAACACGGTCTTCCGGAAGAACTCCTGTGAGCTTTCGGGGCCCCTTGGGCAGGAGGGACCCAGGGGTAGGGAGAGGTGGGCAGCCGGGTGGCCAGCGTGGGGTGAGCCCAGGGCTTCGAGCTGCTGCCGGGCCAGCCTCAGGCCTTGGCCAGGGACTCGGTCCAGGGGCGAGGGCAGCTCTGTGGCCGTCCCTGAGCAACACCTCATCCTGCCTCTCTGTGCTGCCTCGGTTTCCCCATCTGAGCAGAGCTGTGAGGGCAAGATGTATTTACACTGCACTCGTGGTGGGGGGCTCGGCCGAGTGCCGGCACTCAGAGGGGCTGCTCACAGCCTCACGCCATCACCAAGGAAAGCCTGTGGGGGCGCCAAGGCGGGCGGTCGTCAGCTCAGCCAGGCACCCTCGGGGAGGGCGGAGGGCAAACAGCGGCAGCCCCCTGCCTGGGGAGGTCCCATGTCTATGTGGGGCCCTGGTACACACCCCAGCCAGCTCCCACGTGGCCGTCGTCTCCTCCACCGCCCCCAGAGGGCAGAGCTTGTCGGCCTGGGCCGCTGGGTTCCCCTTGCTCAAGTGTCCAGCCTGAGTCTGGCAACCGCAGGTGCTTATCCGGGTCTTAGGGCTCAGGAACAGCCCTGGTCCACAGGGCCAGCAGGACTGGGCAGGCCCGAAGCCCAGGGCCCTGCAGGTGGGCTGCTGCCTGGCCAGGCCGCGTGGATCTGGGGCACCCGAGCTGGCTCGTGGAGCCAGTGCAGCCCCACGTGCTGGGACACCTTGCCAGCTGCTGGCGTGGACTGTGGTGGGAGTGTGGACGCCGTGGGGGGGGGGGGGCGGCACGAGGGCAGACTCTGCCTCCTGAGAGCCGGTCGTTCACCATGACCGGCACCCCACTTCCTGGGACCCCTGCAGGTGTGGTGGCAGGTGCCTGCTGGCCTCCGGGCACTGGCTGGCTGAGCGCCTGCTGTGTGCTGGGGGCTGTGTGGGCCATCTGGGGGCAGAGGCCATGAGGAGCGTGGTGATGTCCTGGCAGCCGGGCCTGGTGTGCAGGGTGCTGTGGGGCTCCCAGCCTCATTTGACCCTGTGCTGGCAGATGAGGACATTGTGGCCCAAAGAGGCTGAGACGTGTTCCCCAGGCCACACGGCCTGGAGCGGAGCTGAGGCCTGCGTGCCCCAAGGCCTTCCATTCCCTGTCAGAGCCGTTGCTGTCCCTGGTGAGGGGCGGGCAGGGCAGCACGCTGTGTGTCCTTGTGGCCATGGGGCGCCCCGGCCGCCCTGAGCCCCCACCACCCTCCTTCTGCAGCCCTGAAGTCATCGCCGTCCAAGAAGGGCCGTGGTGCCTTGCTGGCCGTCAAGCCCCTGGGGCCCACGGCCGCCTTCTCAGCCAGCCAGATCCCCAGCGAGCCAGAGGACATGCAGTATGACCTGCGGGGGGCCCGCAGCTACCCAACGCTGGAGGACGAAGGTGACCTGGTGTGCAGGGGCACCTGCCTGGGCGCTGCGGAGGGGGCACGGGGGGCAGCAGTGGTGGCCTGGCGGGAGGCCGGGCCCCTGGGGCTGGGCTGAGCCCCGGCGGGAGGGGCCTGGTCCCAGTCACATGGAGCCCTCAGTCCAGGATCTGCAGCTCCCAGGGGTGGGGAGCTGAGTGTGTCCCCTGGGGAGGTGGGAGCCTCCCGGCACAGCAGGGCTGCAAAGATCTCCAGGACCAGGCACTTCCTGGGGTTGGGCCTGATGGGCTGGGGGACAGCCGCTAGTGGGGGGCTGCACCGGGCCTGGCATGTTGGAAGATCAGAGGGGGGCCTGGGTGGCTGTGGCTGTGAGGGAGGGGAGGGCGGGGTGTGGGGGCGCAGCCCCGAGCCGGGACCCTGTGGGCCACGGGGAGGGCTTTGGGTTTTAGACGAGAGCGGTGGGAAGCTAGGGGAAGCCCTGTGTGGGAGAAATTCCAGCCTGTTTGCCCTCAAGCTGCCAGGGAAGAGGCAGTGTCGGGGTGCCGTGGGTGGAGGCAGAGCCTCGGGCCCGGCTGCCGCAGGTGCCCACTGCTGCCTCCCCACAGGCCGGCCTGACCTCCTGCCCTGCACCCCGCCCTCCTTTGAGGAGGCCACCACCGCGTCCATCGCCACGACCCTGTCCTCCACATCCCTCTCCATCCCGGAGCGCTCCCCGTCAGAGACATCGGAGCAGCCCCGGTACAGGTGAGCTGCTGGGTGGGGCCCCCTGGAGAAAGGGAGGGGCTCGGCCTCCCGCACCTGTTCACCTGTTCCGTCTCTCTGCAGGCGGCGCACGCAGTCCTCCGGACAGGATGGCCGGTGAGCTGAGCCCCCTCCACCCAGAGCCCCTCTTCTGACCACATGAAGGACCCCCTCCCCGACGGCGGCCTGTTGATCCTTGTTTCTTTTTAATTATTTTCGTTCCGAGAGACACCAAAGGGAGCGTAGCGCCTCGGTGGGGTTTGTCTCTTGTAGCTATTTCGTGAATGAGGACCAAACAGATGCCCAGGCCTGGTTGTCCCTGTTCTGGGTACACAATGAGGCGCTGTGGCCTGCCCTCGGGGACACCGGGCTTGTCCACGTGGTTTGCGCTCATGGCTCTGCAGCGAGTCGGGATTCTTCCCTTAGCAAGTGTGGGTGTGTGTTTGCCAGAAAGTGTATCTGCCTCTGTCCAGCCACTCCCTCCCACCTCAGCAACCGCTTTGCCATCTGGCGTCATCCAGAGAGATTCTGCATGCCTGGCTGCCGGAATGTTCTGACCCCTCTGAGGGGCCTCAGCCCCTGGAGCCCCTGGAGCCCCCTCCCCGCAGTCCAGCCCCAGGCGGGTGGGCAGGATCCAGGCCGCCACTCACTCCTGAGGACCCTGCTGGTGCCGGTCCACAGCCCCTCGGCTCCAGGGGGCCTGGCGGCCACAGGGGTGAAGCGTGGGCCGGAGCTCGGGGGCTCGAGCTTCCCGTGGGGACAGGCGCACTGGAAGGTGGAGACTGAGGCCCAGCTTTCCGTTGCCGCTAGGCCCCAGGGGGAGGCGCACGCAGAGGACCCACAGCAGGTCACAGCGCAGGTGGAGCCCACGTGCAGCGTGGAGATTGTGGTCCCCGAGGAGGACGCAGGGTGAGTGGCTGCTGGCCGAGGGTGGTCACGGGCCACTGTGCAAGGCAGGTTGGGAAGTGTACCACATGGGGCCTGGCTCTGGAGTGGGGGCGGGGCTCAGAGAAGGAGGCGGACGCCCACGCTTGCTCAGTGCGGGAGGGGAGGCCAGGTGCCCCCGGCTCATGTAAGCGCGCAGGCAGGCCGTCCCCTGGGTCCTGGCAGAGTCTGTGGTGTTAGCTCCATTGGGCTTCCTGGGCCTTCTGTCTCCACGACGACCCACTGCCGAGGGTGGAAGGGGCAGGGGGCTCCAGGCACGGGCCAGGGAGGCAGGGGAGGCCTGCCGTCCAGAGTCCCCCCAGCACTCCCGTGTCCCGCCTGTGTCCCCAGCGCTGAGGCTTCCCCGGCCTGTGCAGCCGCTGTGGAAGTGGAAACGACCAGCCAGGCCTCGGAGCCTGCCAGCCAGGCCTCGGACGAGGAGGACGCGCCTGCCACTGACATCTACTTTGTAAGTGCCGCCGGCAGCCTCTTGTCGCCCTCGCCAGATATGCTCATAAGGACCACACACTCGGGACACACACACACCTGGATGAACGCACACATGCTCTGTGCACACACTCCCGCGCTTGCACACGCTCATGCTGACCCAGCACACCTGCCTGCACAGACTCCACACTCAGGCACACATCTGTGGTCATCTGCAACATGCCTACATGCTCTTGGACGCCCACACTTGTGCACGCCCATGTATGTTCACTGTCTCGGTGCAGGAGTTAGGCCAGGCCGCTCCTTCCGAGGCCTGGGAACTGCCCTCGGCTCCCCTACCAGGCCTGGCCTGGGCCCTGCCTCCTGCCTCTCTGGGAGCAGCTGGAATCCTCTAGCCCTCAGCCACCCACTGCCCCCAGCCCGGGTCCCCTGGTCCTTGGGCAGCCCCAGGGCCGCCGAGATGGCTGCACATTATGCGAGATGGCTGCACATTATGCGAGTCACCGTGGGTGGCAGGTGTGGTCTGGCGAGGCCTGCCCTCAGGAAGCAGGGGACCGTGGCGGGCAGTTGGGCATCGCGCTGCTGCGCCCAGTCCGAGGACAGCTGCCCTGCTCCAGGCAGGGTCTGCCGATGCAGGAAGGGGCCCAGGAGCAGCCTCACAGAGCTGGGGGCTGCCTCCCCCCTGCATCTCCCACCGGCAGGCAGGGTGGATGAGCCTGGAGCCTGGGTGAGGTGGGGGCCAGGGGGCCTGCAAGTCCAGGCAGGGAGCCACCGACAGTGCGTCCTGCGGCTGCCTTCCATGGGTGGCCTGACTCCAGGCAGGTGGCCCCCGTTGCAGAGAGGGCAGGTGCGACGGCCCAGCCTCTTCCAGGACCATCTCTCCTGTCCCATCTCGTCTCCACCCCGGGGGCAGGTGAGCTGGGGCTGGCCCGCTGCCTTCCCTGCTTCCCAGCTAACCTCCTGCCGTCGTAGAGCCAGCTGCCAGGTCCAGGCCCACGGCAGCCTGGAGAAGTAATAGGTGTGGGGTGCGCCATGTGTATCCCCACACCCGCCGTCATCCCCCCGCCCCCAGGGGCTTGGTCTCTGTCCCGTTCTCTGGGTCCCTGTGTGCGGCGGCCCCCAGGGCCATGTCCTCTGTGTCTGGGCCCCGCGGGCAGCAGGAAGGTGGTGGCCGCACTGGAATCCTGACGCGCACAGACCCAGCTCGCACAGACCCAGCTCTCGGCTCTGCGCCGGCGCCCCTGCCCCGCCCTCCCCGCCCACCGCCTGCTGGCTTCCTGCTCCCTCATCCTCTGCTCTGTTTGCTTCCTCCCCCGCCCGCCCGGCCCGCCCAGTTCACCGATGGGAGGTACTGGATTTACTCTCCCCGGCGTCGCCGACTGCGGGCCGTGACGCTGAGCTCCTCGGGGACTGTAAGTGACCAGAGCAGGCCTCCAGGGAGCCCGGCCCCCGTGCCACCACCCTGGGCAGCAGGGGGCCACAGCTCCTGGCCGTCCCTCTCCCTCTGAGAAGGGACGAGGGGGAGTCACCGAGGCTGAGGTCAGTCACGCACCCTGCAGTGGCGTCACCTGACGCCCTCTGAGGTGGCCATCGGCACCCGCAGGTGCTGGCTGGGATCGGGGGGTGTGGCCATGGCGGGGTCTGATCTGATCCCAGCCCTGGCCACCTCTGCCCCGCACGCCAGCAGGTCAGAATGAGGCGAGCAGGCACTTGTTCAGACTCGCTGCCCGTGGCCGCCCCAGGGTCGCCTGCCCTGCTGAAGGGGGCGGCCACCTGGGCCAGCAGGGGGACTGTAAAGCCAGGACCTCGGTGCAAGAGGACAGGCTGGGGTCTCCGTACCCATTGCACAGGTAGAGAAACCAATGCCTCGGGTCCCAGGGAGACCGCAAGAGGTGTCTTTAGACCATAGCTGAGTCCAAACTTCCACGCAGCCCGTGTCTTCCACCCAGCATGCTTGGGTTGCTCTGTGAATATGCAGCAATGGTCACTGTCATGGACGGTAAATGGGGCTCAGAGAGGCCAAGTGACCTGCCCAGAGCCACACAGCTCTTGATGAGCAGAATAGGTCACGTGCCTCCAGCGAGTGTTTCTGAGGCCTCGAGGTGAGGCCCCTCAGAGGCTGGCAGCCCCAGCCCGTCAGCAGGCCCCTATGGGCGACACTGGGCATCGGGCACTGTTGAGTGAACCCGGGAAGTGGGCACGACCTCCACAGCCCCTCCCGCCACACTCCTGCCTGAGATGAGGGTGCCGCTCCCCAGAGGTGGCCCAGAGCTGGGGCCGCACCACGCGGGTGTGAAGGGTGGGGAAAGAAAGGGCATCTGGGCGCAGGGCCAGCAGGAGGGAGGAGGCCAGATGGGAGCAGAGGGGCAGGCAGCAAAACGAGCCAGGCCCGTGTGGGCTCCGACCCAAGGCGAACAGGGCCGGGAGGATGTGCCCTTGGCCAGCTGAGCGCCGGTTCCCTGCCGCCCCCCGCAGCACCCCCAGGCCCACACTCTGAGCCTCAGATGCAGCCGCCACCACCGAGCACCGCCTGCTGCCGCCCTGTGCCAGGCGCTGGGCATGAGGGGACCCTGGTGCCCATGCAGGCAGGGCCGGGAATCAAGCCCGCTGCCCCGTGGTTGGGTTGTGGTGTCGTGCTCAAGTCGCGAGTCCCCGAGAGACCACCAAGGAGCCGATTCTGGTGCAAACATAAAAGGGCTATTTATTCAAGCTCGAGCTCGGGCTCACACCTGTCACCGACGCAGCGGTTCTGAAGTGAGAGCCCTGAGCTCAGGGTGGGCAAGGTTTTTAAGTATTACAAGGTGCAGGGAGAGGGGGCTCTAACTTGGAGCTAAGTCCAGCTGGCGTCCAGCTGCTGGCTGATGTAAGGTTTGTTATCTTCAGGGAAGTGCCTGGGCTTTGAGTTTTGGACCTTGAGATCATGGCAAGGTGCAGGGAACTATCTAAGGGGGAGATTACTAGAACAAAGGGTGAGGTTTTTTGTTTTTTTTTTTTTTCCCCTCGTAACTGAAACAAGGTTTTCTCTCAGAACTAGGCCGGGGGCGAGACTTTCTCTTAGGATGGCTTCTATTTAAAATGGAGTCTCTTTTGCTCTCACAGTGTCACACTGTGGCTGTTGGAAGGGCCGGGTGGGGCCTACTCCGGACTCTTGTCCTGCCCCACATGCCTCTGTGCAAGCCCGTCCACAGACGGACATGGCCCTCGGGGTGGACAGCCCCGGCCCCCTGGGGTGTGGCTTAGCTGCCCACAGGGCCCAGTGGCCTAGAGGTGGGGCCCACACACAGGGAGCCCACGGTGGCCAGTGGCGGACACAGTCCGCGGGTACCTTGAGGGGCAGTGGAACAGCTGGGCTCTGCGGGTGCTAGATCAGCCCGGCAGAGGAGGCGAGCCTGGTTGTCATAACCGGACTGGAAGGGGCAGGCCTGGGGGCTGGCTGGGTCATGGCCATGGTGGGTGTAGGGCCCCAGGACACACGGGCGGGTGTGGCCGGGGCAGGTGTGTGCTCAGGCCCCAGCTGTCCCACACGGAGGCCAGGCTGGGGCAGAGGTCCCCAGGCCTGGGGTGTTGAAGGCAGGGAGCACCCAGGAGATCGCAGGCAGGAAGGAGAAGGCCGTGGGGGAAGCCGCCAGGGCCCGGGACTGTGGGGCTGGGACTGTGTGCCCTCCCCCCAGCCCGACCGGGAATGGCGAGCCCCTCCGCTGACGCAGCTGGAAGGCCAGCCTGCCCCACCGGCCCAGGTCTCTGCCGCTCGCTCTGTAGGTGGCTGGGGCCTCGGTCTCCCCCCAGCAGATCTGCACGTTCTAGTCCTGAAAGGCTTCTGGGTAATTGGGATCGGGGCTCCTCCCCATACCAGGACCCCTAGGGGAGGGTCCCTGTGCCCGCACAGCAGGAGGGCAGGGGTGCTGCCAGGCCAGGATGGAGGGCAGGGACGCGGGAGGACCAGCCGGGAGGAGAGAGGACAGACAGCATATGCGGCCCCCACCCCTGCCTGCCTCCACTCAGCACTCGCTTCCTGCGTCCCACCTGCCCTGTCTCAGCCCCGGGCCGCCCCCAGCCCCCACGGAGCCAGCAGGCCAGGCCGGGGCAGGCCCCGCCTGGGAGAGGGTGGCGGGGGCTGAGCTGCCCCTCGCGCCCCGTGTGGGGTCCTCCTCCTTTATTTCTGTCTCTTCCTTCCTCCCTGCTGCCTCTGCCACGCGCCTCCTCACCCTGCCCTTCCTGCACGTCCGCCTGCCCTGCAGCCCACCGATGAGAGGAGCTGGGTTTACTCCCCGCTTCACTATAGCGTGCAGGCCCACCCAGCCTCCGACGGCGAGAGCGACACCGTAAGTGCGCCCACAGTGCGGGGCGCCAGAGCCGGGCTGCGGGGGGCCGGCGGCATGGCCCCCAGACGCCCAGGGGCAGACCGGGAGACAGGCCTGGGGCGGGAGGGGCAGGCGGCCTGCAGCTCCACCCGGGGCGACCGCACGCTGCCATGGGGTGAGTACCTCGGGCCGGTGTCGCGGCCGGCCAGCCGCGGGAGGCGCCCCGGTCTCCGTGCCTCACCTGCTCCTCTTGCTTTTCGCAGTAGTTTCAACGCTGCCACCTTGCTCGGCCCAGAGCCCGGGAGAGGCCCACCTCGCCGCCGCCCGACCGTGTGCCCGCGTCCTCCCCTCGCCACCGCCGGGCTGCAGAGCGACAGGCGCGCGCCCGGCCGCAGCTTCCCTTGACTACCTAGCCTGTGATGCTGTGAACCTTCGTGAGTTTCCAGTCACGTATTTATTTCGGGTTCTTACTCTGCACAGAGACAGCAGCACACACGTGCTTTAGGAAGGAAAAAAGAAACTCCATCCCACTGCACTTGTCGGCTGTTTGCTGCGCCGGCACGTCCGGAGAAGGGGGCAAGGCCCGTGGCTGTGAGCCTCTGCGCCCCCGGGGACTGGCCGGGGCGCCCGCTCAGCCTCTGCACCTTGGACAAGCGCCCTGGAGGGAAAGTCCCCAGGGCACGTCCGGACGCTGCCCACCCTGCCCGGCAGACGGTCTCAGCTCGGGCTCGGGGGCTGGGCAGCAGACATCCTCCTTGAGGGTGGCTGGCTGGGGGCCTGGGGGCCGCGGTTCACCCTGCCGGCCCCTGTGCTCTCTCAGCATCTGTCCCCCCATCGCCACCTCCCAGGTGACTTGTGAGCAGGAGCTGCCAGGCGGACTCAGGGCCACCCCCTCTCCGTGGAGCTCAGGCTGTGGACTTCCCCTGAGCGGACCGCCCAGCATCCAGAGGGGGCCCAGCCAGGGGAGGGGGCGGCCAGGCCCCAGCACGAGGCCTCCAGAGGGCAGGTGCCCCGTGGGCGCCGCCCCAGAACTGTGGCCGGCATCTGCTCTTCTCTAAGTGATGGTGATTCTTGTGCCAGGGAAAGGCTAGGAGGAGATACTCCTGAAACGTGTTTTTGGTTTGTCATATTCAACAGCGGCAGCCACCCTGCGCCCATTGCCCCATGGGGTGGCCATAAGGGCCCTGCTGTGTCCAGAGGCTTCACGGGGCCTCTGCTGCCCGCATGGAGCCGCAGACCCCCCTCCGGAGAGGGGACTGGCGGTGATTTCCCCCGCATGCTCCGTGGACCCCCACAGGGGTGGGGCGCCTGGTCACTGCCGCCCTGCAAGCCACGTCCTCGGGAAGAATTCCTCCCCCGCCCCTGTTCTCCAGGGAGCCCCAGGCGGCGGGAAAGGCTGCTGGCCCATGCATGGGAGATTGTGAGACTGCTGCTCTGCCCCAGAGGGACCTGCAGGCCTGGCTGCATCCATTCCCCTGGAGAGCCAGGCTGCCTGTGGGCAGGGCTGCTGGGGATGCCGGCACACGGCCCCAGGGAGGGGCCCCGGAGGACCCTCACCAGCCACCCTCTGCTGAGCTGCTAGTCTGTCCCTGCCCGTTCCCACAGGCAGGGAGTGGTCTGCGCAGGCTGAGGTCGAGGAGGATCTGGGACCTCAGTGACTAGCAGGGTGGCCGTGCCACCTATATGCTGATGTCGATATATGCTGATGTCGGCTGGCACCAGGGGCTTGCTGTGCCCACGGGGATGACCAGAGCCGCAGGCGGGCACAGTCCTGAGGCTGTGGGACCCACACCTAGGGTGCCCTCAGGAGCGAAGAGAAGAGCCACCCACGAAGCCCATCTGGCCTTCCTGAGTGAACCGCGGAACAAAGGCATCAAGTGGATGCTGACCTTAGGAGAAATGTGCACACCTGGATGTCGCAGCGTTTCTGGGCTTGTATGCAGTCACCCCGACCCTCCTGAGGACCCGTGCGTGTCGGCTGCGTTCTTTGTCCCTTTTCAGAGGTCTGTCACACGGATGCTAAGTGATCCATGGACTATGCCAATGGGAGGTGTTTGCTTATTTTCCAGGCAGGGCGAGAAGGCCAGGCCTTACCTATAATGTGTAGCGAACTCCCAGCCTTCCCAGGTCCTGGGTGAGGAAGGCAGGCGCCCGCCCAGCTGCCGCTGCCCTCGGGATAGAGATCTGTGCATTCCTTGGTGGCCCATCTCTGGCTGCGGTCCTCCAGAACTTGAGCAGGGTCTGGACTGTCGTGCTGTGAAAAGGGAAGGCATTTCCTGAAACGGACAAGGTGGCACCTTCCTGAGTCCCCTGCTGGCCTCCATCCTCTGCCTCCTCACCACCCTGGCCTCGACCACCCAGCTCAGTGCAATACCCCCGTCCCCCATGGGGTCCTTTGCCACGGTACTGCCACCGCGGCCCCTCAGTCCCTGCCCCAGGACAAGTGCCCTCCACCACCTTTCTCTGGGGGACCAATTGCATTGCCTGCCCCACCCAGATCTCATTTTTATGGCCGAATTGATTTCAAAACACAACAAGACTGCAAACATAGTATGTCTTAATTCTCCCCATGGGTCACGTGTGCTCAGCCCCGTGGTCTGGTGTGTGACAATCCGGAGCCTGGCCTCCTTGGCCACAGGATGCCGGCTCGCCCAAACCCAGAGCCGGGGCGCCTCCCTGCCCGTGCAGCCCCTGCTGGCCCCAGTAGCATTTGAATGCAGCCTCAGACGTCTGCCCCCAACCCCCTCCCTCTTTTTACGTTGAAGAGACCTCTCTAATAAATCAGTTAATAAGCATTTGTCCACCTCTGCCTCTCTATGCTCCAGTAGTCCTGTTGGGAGTTTAAGGGACTGACTTTGAGTGAGAGCAGAAAGGAGACTTAGAAAGATTTAAAATGATAATAACCATGATGACAAGACCCAAATGCCTTCCATAGCAGCTGTAGCCTCTTCTGGGTTCCGACTCAGCTCAGAAAGCTTGGAAAAGCTTGACTTCAGTGCAGCCCAGCCCAAAAGAACACTGCAAAGTTTGTATTCATTCTGCCAGAATTGCTCGAATTAAGTAATGCATGGACCCAGGGGGGAAAATATTTCTTAGATTCCCAGTTTGAGAAACGCTGCTTTGGAAGGAAGATCCTGTCTGTAAGTGAGACCTCAGAAGCCCAGTGTTACCATGGTGCACATGCACAACAGCACAGCCCATTTACAAACTAGACTTGCACACCATCTGGAATGTGCTTACCTTATGTTCAAAGATTAGTATTAAAATGCTCTAAAGGCACCTGCATTTTAAAAATCACGGGGCCTGGGCTCCCCTCACATTTTGGGCCACCCCATCACTGGGACCACACATCCCATGGCAGGCAGGGTTATCAAGGTGACAGGGGATGGGCCTCTGATATTTTTTTCATCAGAAGGTCCCCTCTCTGCCACCACGCCGCACCTTGGCACCAAGCAGAGCATATACCGCATTTAGAGTAGTGTTAGGAAGTTGGGTTTTAACATAAGTTTTTAGAGAGTTTAAATAAAAATATCAAGTACTGAGGGAGGAAGCAGTGCTGAGCCGGCGCTGAGCCACTGCAAAGTGGGGTCCACTCGATGAGTGTGGCCACGGAGTCGACTCTCCCACCTTTCCTTCTGCCAAATTAGTGACTTCCGGGAAGATGGCGGCGTGAGCAGGGCGGCAGAAATTTCCTCCCAAAACTATATATATCTATGAAAATACAGCAAATACAACTATTCCTAAAAGAGAGGCCAGAATACACAGGAAAGTGCACAGCATGCAGCAACACCTGAGAGGACTCGGCACCCCGTGAGGCAGAGCTATAAAAGGCCATGTGGAGCGGCGTGGCCACGGCTGCAGAACAGTGGAGCAACAGCACCACCTACAGCATCCCCACAGAATCTACTCCCAGTGGGCATTTGTTTGTTTGTTGTTTTGTTTTTTGGTTTTTTTCTTCTTTTTTCTTTTTTTTCTTTCTTTCTTTCTTTTTTTCTTTTTAAAGTCTTAAAGAGCCCAGCTGACATACGTGGCAACTACGAGCAACCACTTCTATAGCCATGAAAAGACAGAGGAATATGGTCCAGACTAAGATCAACCAGACAACCCCAGAGAGGGAGACTGAAGGGATGGAAATGCACAGTCTTCCTGAAAAATAATTCAGAATAAAAGTCATAACCATGCTGATGGATCTACACAGAAATGTGCAAGAGCTGAGGGAGGAAGTGAGGGAAGTGAGGAAAGACCATGCAGAAATCAGACAAGCCATCGATGGGCTTAACAGCAGACTGGATGAGATGCAAGAGACTGTTAATGGAATAGAAATCAGAGAACAGGAATACAGAGAAGCTGAGGCAGAGAGAGATAAAAGGATCTCTAGGAATGAAAGAATATTAAGAGAACTGTGTGACCAATCCAAACGGAACAATATTCACATTATAGGAGTACCAGAGGAAGAAGAGAGAGAAAAAGGGATAGAAAGTGTCTTTGAAGAAATAATTGCTGAAAACTTTCCCACGCTGGGGAAGGAAATAGTCTCGCAGTCCACGGAAGCCCACAGATCTCCCAACACAAGGGACCCAAGGAAGACAACACCAAGACACATAATAATTAAGATGGCAAAGATCAAAGATAAAGACAGAGTATTACAGGCAGCTAGAGAGAGAAAAAAGATCACCTACAAAGGAAAACCCATCAGACTATCATCAGACATCTCAACAGAAACCTTACAGGCCAGAAGAGAATGGCATGATATATTTAACGTAATGAAACAGAAGGGCCTCGAACCAAGAATATTGTATCCAGCACAATTATCATTTAAATATGACAGAGGGATTAAACAATTCCCAGACAAACGAAAGTTGAGAGAGTTTGCCTCCCATAAACCACCACTACAGGATATCTTAAACGGACTGCTCTAGAGGGAAATACCCCTAAGGCTAAAAAGATGTCACCAGACAAAATAAAATCACAACAAAGAAAGCAGACCATCCAAATACTAACTAAAGGCAAAGAATAAAACCCCTAGTATATAGAGAATGGAGGAGGAAGAATAAGAAGGGAGAGAAATAAAGAAACATCAGACGGTGTTCACAATACCTTAACAAGAAAGTTACGTTAGATTGTTAGATAGTAAAGAAGCAACCCTTGAACCTTTGGTAACCACGGATCTAAAGCCAGCAATGGCAATAAGTACATATCTATCAATAATCACCCTAAATGTAAATGGACTGAATGCACCAATCAAAAGACACAGAGTAACAGAGTGGATAAAAAAGCAAGACCCATCTATATGCTGCTTACAAGAGACTCACCTCAAACCCAAAGATATACACAGACTAAAAGTGAAGGAATGGAAAAAGATATTTCATGCAAACAACAAGGAGAAAAAAGCAGGTGTTGCAGTACTTGTATTGGAAAAAATAGACTTCAAAACGAAGAAAGTAGCAAGAGACAAACAAGGACATTACATAATGACAAAGGGGTCAGTCCAACAAGAAGATATAACCATTATAAATATATATGCACCCAGCACAGGATCACCGGCATATGTGAAACAAATACTAACAGAATTAAAGGAGGAAATAGCAATGCATTCATTCAAGGAGACTTCAACACACCACTCACTCCAAAGGACAGATCAACCAGACAGAGAATAAGTAAAGACACAGAGGCACTGAACAACACACTAGAACAGATGGACCTAACAGATATCTACAGAACTCTGGACCCAAAAGCAGCAGGATACACATTCTTCTCAAGTGCACATGGAACATTTTCCACAATAGAACATATACTAGGCCACAAAAAGAACCTCAGTAAATTTAAAAATATTGAAATCCTACCAACCAACTTCTCAGATCACAAAGGTATAAAACTAGAAATAAATACAACATTCTCCTAATTAATCAATGGGTTAACGACCAAATCAAAACAGAAATCAAAGAATATATGGAGACTAATGACAACAACAACACAAAGCCACAACTTCTGTGGGACGCAGCAAAGGCAGTTCTAAGAGGAAAGTATATAGCAATCCAGGCCTATTTAAAGAAGGAAGAACATTCCCAAATGAATACTCTAAAGACACAATTACTGAAATTGGAAAAAGAAGAACAAATGAGACCCAAAGTCACCAGAAGGAGGGATATAATAAAGATCAGAGAAGAAATAAATAAAATTGAGAAGAATAAAACAATAGAAAAACTCAATGAACCCAAGAGCTGGTTCTTTGAAAAAATAAACAAAATAGATAAACCCCTAGCCAGACTCATTAAGAGAAAAAGAGAATCTACACACATAAACAGAATCAGAAATGAGAAAGGAAAAATAAAGACGGACCCCACAGAAATACAAAGAATTATAAGAGAATATTATGAGCATCTGTATGCTAACAAGCTGCAAAACATGGAAGAAATGGACAACTTCTTAGAAAAATACAACCTTCCAAGACTGACCAAGCAAGAAACAGAAAAACTAAACAGACCAATCGCCAGCAACAAAATTGACGCGGTAATGAAAAAACTACCCAAGAACAAAACTCTCGGACCAGATGGATTCACCTCTGAATTCTACCAGACATATAAAGAAGAAATAACACCCATTCTCCTTAAAGTTTTCCAAAAAATAGAAGAGGAGGGAATACTTCCAAACTCATTCTATGAAGCCAGCATCACTCTAATACCAAAACCGGGCAAAGATCTCACCAAAAAAGAAAATTACAGACCAATATCCTTGATGAACGTAGATGCAAAAATACTCAACAAAATATTAGCAAACAGAATTCAAAAATACATCAAGAGGATCATACACCATGATCAAGTGGGATTCATCCCAGGGATGCAAGGATGGTACAACATTCGAAAATCCATCAACATCATCCACCACATCAACAAAAAGAAGAACAAAAACCACATGATCATCTCCATAGATGCTGAAAAAGCATTTGACAAAATTCAGCATCCATTCATGATTAAAACTCTCAACAAAATGGGTATAGACGGCAGGTACCTCAACATCATAAAGGCTATATATATGACAAACCCACAGCTAACATCATACTTAACAGCGAGAAGCTGAAAGCTTTTCATCTAAGATCGGGAATAAGACAGGGATGCCCACTCTCTCCACTGTTATTCAACATAGTACTGGAGGTCCTAGCCACGGCAATCAGACAAAACAAAGACATACAAGGCATCCAGATTGGTAAAGAAGAAGTCAAATTGTCACTATTTGCAGATGACATGATACCGTACATAAAAAACCCCAAAGACTCCACTCCAAAACTACTAGAACTAATATCTGAATTCAGCAAAGTTGCAGGATACAAAATTAACACGCAGAAATCTGTTGCTTTCCTATACACTAACGATGAACTAACAAAAAGAGAAATCAGAAAAACAATTCCATTCACAATTGCATCAAAAAGAATAAAATACCTAGGAATAAACCTAACGAAGGAAGTGAAAGACCTATACTCTGAAAACTACAAGACACTCCTAAGAGAAATTAAAGAGGACACTAACAAATGGAAATGCATCCCATGCTCTTGGCTAGGAAGAATAAATATTGTCAAAATGGCCATACTACCTAAAGCAATCTACAGATTCAATGAAATCCCTATCAAACTACCAACAGCTTTCTTCAATGAGCTGTAACAAATAATTCTAAAATTCATATGGAACCACAAAAGACCCTGAATAGCCAAAGCAATCCTGAGAAGGAGGAATCAAACAGGGGGAATTACACTCCCTGACTTCAAACTCTACTACAAAGCCACAGTAATCAAGACAAGTTGGTATTGGCACAAAATCAGACCCACAGACCAGTGGAACAGAATAGAAAATCCAAACATTAACCCAAACATATACAGTCAATTAATATTTGATAAAGGAGCCCTGGATATACAATGGGGAGATGACGGCCTCTTCAGCAGCTGGTGTTGGAAAAACTGGACAGCTACATGTAAGAGAATGAAACTGGACTACTGTCTAGCCCCCACAAAGGTAAACTCAAGGTGGATCAAAGACCTGAATGTAAGTCATGAAACCATAAAACTCTTAGAAAAAAACATAGGCAAAAATCTCTTGGACATAAACATGAGCGACTTCATGAACATATCTCCCCAGGCAAGGGAAACAAAAGCAAAAATGAACAAGTGGGACTATATCAAGTTGAAAAGCTTCTGTACAGCAAAGGACACCATCAGTAGAACAAAAAGACATCCTACAGTATGGGAGAATATATTCATAAATGATGTATCTGATAAGGGGTTGACATCCAAAATATATAAAGAACTCACGCACCTTAACAAACAAAAAGCAAATAATCCAATTAAGAAATGGGCAGAGGACATGAATAGACACTTCTCTAAAGAAGAAATTCAGATGGCCAACAGGCACATGAAAAGATGCTCCACATCGCTGGTCATCAGAGAAATGCAGATTAAAACCACAATGAGGTATCACCTCACACCAGTGAGGATGGCCAACATCCAAAACACAAACAAGAACAAATGTTGGCGAGGATGTGGAGAAAAGGGATCCCTCCTACACTGCTGGTGGGAATGCAAATTAGTTCAACCATTGTGGTAAGCAGTATGGAGGTTCCTCAAAAAACTCAAAATAGAAATACCACTGGACCCAGGAATTCCACTCCTAGGAATTTACCCTAAGACTGCAGCAGCCCAGTTTGAAAAAGACATATGCACCCCTATGTTTATTGCAGCACTATTTACAATAGCCAAGAAATGGAAGCAACCTAAGTGATTCAGCCATAAGAAGAAAACAAATTCTACCATTTGCGACAACATGGATGGAGCTAGAGGGTATTATGCTCAGTGAAATAAGCCAAGCCGAAAAAGACAAGTATCAAATGATCTCAGTCATATGTGGCGTATAAGAAAAAGAAAAAAACTGAAGGAACAAAACAGCAGCAGACTCACAGAACCCAAGAACGGACTAATAGTTACCAAAGGGAAAGGGACTGGGGAAGATGGGTGGGAAAGGAGGGACAAGGGGGAAAAAGGGGCATTACGATTAGCAGATGTAATGTTGGGGGGGCACGGGGAGGGCTGTACAACTCAGAGAAGACAAGTAGTGATTCTATAGCATCTCACTACGCTGAGGGACAGTGACTGTAATGGGGTTGGTGGGAGGGACCTGATGAAGGGGGTAGTTTAATAACCATAATATTGCACATGTAATTGTAGATTAATGATACCAAAATAAATTATTAAAAATATATATATATCAAGTACCATCCTCTGGGCTGGTCTAGAGGAGCTCAGAGCAGGACTTGGTGTCCTGTAGATCTCCCTGCCTCCAGTCTGGCCCCCCTATAACCCGTCCTTCCCACCAGTCGGGCAGGGAGCACGTAACCCGTCCCCCGTTCATCTCCCCCTGGTCCAAACCCTCCCGCAGCTCCTCAGCACCCACAGGCCAAGGCTGCACCACCAAGTGCCAATCCCAGCTTTACGTTACTCCTGGGGATGAGGCAGGGAATGTCAAAGTGAAAGTCCGTCTCTGAGCTTCAGTTTCCCCGTCTATAAAACGAGTTGATGGGGAACTCAGTGAGCTAGCCAAAATTTGCGTTTTCTTTAAAGCTTAACCGCTGAATTACACGGGTATCCGCCCAGCAGGTAACGCTTTTCAGTCTCCATGGCAGCTCCCAGCCCTAGCCTTCTGGAGCCCTGGACCCGCGGCTTCTTGGTCCCACCCTCCGAGGCTCCGCCCAAATCGCAGTTCCGGGTCCGCCCTGGCACCGCCCCCAGCGCCTCAGGTCCCCTAAGGCTTGGACCCACGTGGGGCTGCCCCTCGCAATGCCTAAAGAGCAAGTCCCCCAACCCGGAGACGACGGTCCTGCAGGAGCCGACACGAGGGCCGCGTTTGGGGGCGGCGCGTAGGCCGCGGGGCGCCGGAGTCCCCGCGGCAAAGGGCGCGGGACGGGTTCCTATATCCTGGCTCAGGGGCGGTTGGACAGCCGACGCGCGCCGCAGGTGCGGAAGGCCCCGGCGCAGGCCCCGGATACACGTCAGCGCCGCCGCCGTTGCCGTTTCCGCCACCGCCTCCTCAGCCGATGGGTCGGGATACCCGCTCTCGTTCGCGGTCGGCAAGTCGCAAGGGCCGAAGGCAGCGAGGCGGGAGTCGGAGCCGCAGCCGGAGCGGGAGCCATGGGCGACGAAAACGGCGGCGCCGGGACGACGAAAGACGGCGGAGGCGGCGGAGCAGGGAGCGCAGGTGAGTCGCTGCGAGACCCTCGCGTCAGTCAGGGAGGGCTTCCTGGAGAAGGGGTCCTCTCGGCACGCGTAGGAATTAACCACGTGGGGAAATGAAGGCGAGGGGCGTTCAAATCGGGCCTGGTGGTTGCAGGGGGCGAGGCGCAGGGGCCGTGGAGGCCGAGGTCCAAGAGGCGACCGGAGGCCGGGTAACGTGGAGCCTCGGGCACGGTGGCGACGGGCTGGGCCGTTACTCGGGGTGGAGGAGGGAGCCATGAAAGGGTTTTGAGCGGAGTGATGTGGTCTGGCTTTACTGTGGACGACTTCCCTCTGGCTTTCGCGTGCAGAAGGGGCTGGGGGTCGGCAGGTGCGACGGCAGTGACCAGAACGGGGTACAGTAATCTAGGCAACAGATGTGGGCGGCCTTCACAAGAGGGGGGCTGTGGGAGGCCCAGTGGGTAGGTTTGAGAGGGATTTCGGAAGTAGAGGTGACACTTGCCAGTGTAACTGGGGCGTGAGAGGGAAAAACTGTTGATGACAAGTGGCAGAACTCAGTTTACTCAAGACCTGGTCCAAGCGGACCCATAGCCCACAGTCCTTTTCTTCTGGAAATGGGACACCTGGCCAGACCGGGGTCCCAGTGCCAACTCAGCCCCTAACTGGCTGTGGCACTCAGGCCAGTCTCTGCCCCACTGTGGCCCAGGTTTCCTCACCTGTGTCCTCCCACATCTCCATGGGGCCTCGCCAGACATGCATTGTCCCCCAGCCCGTTCACGCCATAGCCAGACGTAGCTGGTCACACTGAGTTTGAGACGGTGGTCTTGAGTCTTGTAAGGTCATTGCTTCCCAGGAATTCCACACTGTTACAAGAGGCAGAGCAGAAATAATGAGATGATTTAAATCAGCGCCTCCCAAACTACAGTCTGTGAACCAAGAATAGTTTCTACATTTTTAAACAGTGAGGAAAAAAGTCGAAAGAAGAACAGGATTTCATGACATGTGAAATTATATGAAACACTCAAAAGCACTCAGACTTCGGTATTCCGAAATAAAAGTTTATCGGGATACAGCCACGCCCGTTAGTTCACATCTGGCCGTGGCTGCATTGGGACTACAGCAGCAGAGGCAGGTAATTATCTCGTAGACCCGCTGGCTCTTTACATAAAAAGTTTGCCTGGGTTAAGCCCCTGGAGTTAAGGTTTAAGCATTGGTTCATGTGCAGCAATAAGTCTTGTTATTATCTTTGTATCTTTTTTATCTGTTGTTTTCTAATATTTGAATTAATTTAGTATTTAAAAAACTGTCAACCTTAGGTGAATTAGAGACAACGTCATCTATGAAAATTTGCTTAAATTTGTCACATTTAAGGACTCCAAGATGATTGGTCTTCAGAGTGTGGTTTTTTGGCATGAGCTTAATAGGTAGGGCACTTAACAGGGTAAAGATGGCTTTGGTGGTTCATCTCCACATCCAGAGGCCGCCAGACATTAAAGAATTTATCTCTGGGGCTGGTACATTCTGCTCCCTGCTCGCAGTGCCCTCCTTGGCTCTTTATTCCTGACAGTCTTACTCCAGTTCACGCCCACCCATCCGGAAGGACCAGTTTAAACACCACCATCTCCTGTTAGCCTGCCCTTGACACCTTGGACAGGTCAGGTCCTCGGTTCCTATGCTCAGTGCTACTGTGTTCCAGCCCTACAGGATGCTCGCTGCTTCTGGAACATGCCAAGTAAACTCCTGCCCCGTGATTTTGTTCTTGCTGTGCGCTCAGCCTGCAGCACTTTCTCCCAGTCTCCCTGGAGCTCCTGCCCGCTTCCCCCCGACCTGTCCAGGCCTCTGACACTCCGTCTCCTAATGCCAAGTCACATCGCCAGTCTCTGTGGCTCGTCATGCTCTCTAGGGTCATGTCGCATTTGCTTGTTGATGTGAGCCCAACAAAGGCAGGGGCCATCGATGGCCACTGCTGTGTCTCCAGAACCTAGTGCAGCACTTGGCACTGCGAACAAATGACCGACCAGCAGGCAGTAAGCAAGCCTTTGTCGATTCCCTCTGCAGGTCAGATTCGGAGGAGGAACAGTGGCAGCGGCAAGGGAGGCAGAGCCGGAGCCCCCCGCCACCCCGATGGCGCTCGCGGGACAGGGCCTCTTGGTCCGACTCTAGCGATGTGCCGCAGCAGCGGGGCCGATGGGCCCACCGCCGGCGGACATGCTGCTGGTCCCCGGGCTCCTCGGCGTGCAGCTCAGCGTCCCCACGCCGTTCCCAGAGCCCTCGGGAGGCGGCAGTCCTGAGCCACGAGCAGAGCTTGCGTGAGCGGCTGCGGCTGCGTGAGGAGAGGAAGCAGCAGGAGGAGCTGATGAAGGCCTTTGAGACGCCCGAGGAGAAGCGGGCCCGGCGGCTGGCCAAGAAGGAGGCCAAGGAGAGGAAGAAGCGGGAGAAGATGGGCTGGGGGGAGGAGTACATGGGCTACACCAACACCGACAACCCCTTCGGCGACAACAACCTCCTGGGCACCTTCATCTGGAACAAGGTGAGCCCGGCCCGGCCGCGTGGCATGCGTGCTCGCACGTTCCTCCTGCCTCCCCGACAGTCTGCTTTGTGTGCTCTTTACAACTTGTTTCAAGAGACATGTCTTAGTGCACGTGCCCAGGTGGCCCTTTGCCGTTAGGAACTACTTGCACACACACCGGCTTCTGCCAGTGGTTCCTGCCGCCCCTCCCTTGTGGTGTAAACGTCCAGTCGCTCTTTGCCCTAAAAACCAGCTGCCACCTGGTTCTCCAGATGAAGATCGTGCACCGGTCACTTCCCCACCAGCCTTGGCCCCGGGCACGTGGCTTAATACCACAGAATTTCTCAGCCTGGAGGCCAGAAATCCAGAGTCAAGTGTCGGCCGAGCCGTGGTCTGCATGGAGGATGTAGGGAGAGCCTTCCTTGCCTCCCAGCAGCCAGCGGGTGCTGGCAGCCCTCGGCTTGTCGCCGCCTCGCGCCAGTCTCTGCTCTGTCATCACGTGGCTGTCTGCCCTCTGTGTCTTCATGTGGCCGCCGCCTCGGTCTGTGTCTGTGTCTGCACCAGCCTCTGGCTTAGGGCCGCCCTGCGCCAGTGTGACTCATCTTACCTAGTTGCATCTGCAGGGAGCCTATTTGCAAATGAGGTCACACAGCTTCCGGGGTTGGGATGTGGACCTGTCCCTTTGGAGGACATAGTTCAACCCAACACCGTGCCCTTGGGCTGCGGGGGTGAGAAGAGGTGGGCACCATGGTGCCCTCCTGCGTGGCCTGCGCTCCAGCCGTTCCTTACTGTTGTCTCGAACACATGGGGCCTTTGCACTTGCCCTTCCTCTGCCTGGAGCACTCCCCACCTCCTATGGCTCTTTCTTATCCTTCAGATCTCCGCCACCCTGTTGCCTCTTCCGAGAGGCCTTCCTGGCCCCTTAGCCCCTCCGCCCCAGTGTCCTCCCTCAAGGCACTGCCGGGATCTCCCACCCTGGCACATCGCTAACGTGTTGTATGCCTGCGGGGGCTGGGTACAGGTGGGCCCAGCCTGCACCTGTACGTGAGAGAGACAGAGATCCTGGGTCTCTGGGGCCAGCAGCCTCGCGGGGGAGACAAGCTGTAAATAAGTTCGTGAAGCTTGCAGAGGAGCACAGGAGGGCAGGATGCGTGGCCGCTGCAGTTTAACATAAGCAGGTCCACAAAGGTCTTGTTGCAAAGTGACGTCTCAGTGCCTGCCATGATTTATAATGTGTGATCTCTGCCAGACTGGAAGCCCCAGGAGAGCCCTGAGCCCAGGGCCCGACCCACAGCAGCCCTCAGGAAATGCCGAGTGAATGAGCTTGCTGTGGTCCGGCAGGTGTGCACACCGGTGTGTTCAGGCGTTTCCTAACAAGCCAGTCAGCACCTAGACTGGCCTCGGGGAGCGCGCCCCTTGGAGGGCTTCCTCTTGTGACGAGCAGGTGGGGTCCAGTCCAGGGAGCCCTACCCAGGACAATGGCGTGGGCGGTGTCCTCTGGCCCCCTGGGCTGGCCGGGTGGGCAGTTATGACGTTGAACATCAGCACACACTCTATGCCGGGTACTGTTCATGGCTCCCCTGTGTCTGCCTGCCCCTGCAGCCTCATTAGCCCAGGCCGCTCTACTCCTGAGTGGTGGGGCTGGGGTTGGAACTGGGGCTGCCCGGCTCCCAGGCCATGCCCTCTGCTGCCATTCTTTGCAGAGGCGAGCTGTACGGGCAGTAGTAATCCACAGACAGCATCCCAGGCCCTGAGGAGTGGCCCTGAGCCAGACAAAAGCTGTGCTTTTTCGGGGATGGGCTGGGGATCCTTGAACAGCCCTCGGAGTCAGGAGGTGTGGGCTCAGCAACCCTGCCCAGGCAGCAGTGCTGAGGTGGTGTCAAGGTGTCCAAGGGACCCAGGGCTGCGCCCAACACCCTCCGCCAGTGAGGACAGGTGGGCGATCTCTCTGTGCTCTGGGCTCCGCCTCCTGTCCACTCGCCACCCTACCACACCCACATGCCGCAGGCCCGACCCACTGCAGGCCGGAAAGCTACGTGGAGGTGCACCAGGCCGTGTGTAAAACGAATCAGGAGTCCATGCAGGTGGTATTTGTGAGTCCCACGGGGGCGGGGGGCTTCCACGCACTGTATATGAGTCCGTCTCACACCAGTGAGGGCTGCACTATAACATGGGATCGTATCGAGTCAGTTCTGCCGGCATCTGGGGACCCTGCGGCCTGGTGGGGGTCCCTGCTCTCGGCCTTGCTCCTCAGCTGCAAATCCCGGGCGGCAGCCCCGGATCCCCACGTGTGACCTTGGCTGAGTCGGGGAGGCGCCCCGGGGTAGGTAGGTGTGGGTGCAGCCGCTCAGCGGGCATGGGGTCGGCCCTTCCAGGCCCTGGAGAAGAAGGGGATCGGCCACCTGGAGGAGAAGGAGCTGAAGGAGCGGAACAAGAGGATCCAGGAGGACAACCGGCTGGAGCTGCAAAAGGTGGGCTGCGCAGCTCAAGGCGGGGGGCCCGGCCGGCTGGCAGGAAGCACAGGGGGTCTGGTCAGGCACTGCCGAGTGTGGCCCAGGCAGCGTCCCTGGAAGCTGGGTCCCTTCCTCACTCCTGGCTTTGCTGTCCTCAGTTTCGCCCTCAGACACTCCCGTAAGGGTGGCTGGGTGGCCCCGGCCACTGTAGACCCCTCTCAGCAGGAGGAGGCGCCTCCCGCCCCAGGGTCTGTCCAAAGGGCCAGCAGGCTGGGGTATGGGCCCCCCTCGACCCAGGGGCCCCCGCGGCCTGAGGTGCAGGGCAGGCTGCCCAACGCCACCGGTGTCCAGCTGTCCCCACTGTGTGCTCTGTGTGCCCCAGGTGAAGCAGCTGCGTCTGGAGAGGGAGCGGGAGAAGGCCATGCGGGAGCAGGAGCTGGAGATGCTGCAGCGAGAGAAGGAGGCTGAGCACTTCAAGACCTGGGAGGAGCAGGAGGACAACTTCCACCTGCAGCAGGCCAAGCTGCGGTGCGCCAGCCGCCGCGCCCCCACGCCCCCTCCCTCCCTGCCTGCCTGCCCGCCCGCCCCAGGGCCTCTGCCCTTGCCTTCCGCCCAGCCTGGAGCCCACTGTCCCGCTCCCCCCCCACCCTTCAGGTTCCCACCCATAGCCTCCTTGGGGAGCCCCCTTCCGATCCCCTTTCTGGCACCTGCTTCGTATGCCCAGTGCTCTGTCCTTGCCTCCTTCACTGCGCCTGTCACTTACGTGTCCCCGTCTTCCCCATCGAGCTGGGTGCTGAGGAGACGTCGGAATGCCACCCCCCAAGGGCAGGGTCTTCAGGAGGAGGCACAGCCAGGCTCTGACGCTGTCCCTGCCCCCTGGCAGCTCCAAGATCCGCATCCGGGATGGGCGGGCCAAGCCCATCGACCTGCTGGCCAAGTACATCAGCGCCGAGGACGACGACCTGGCCGTGGAGATGCATGAGCCCTACACGTTCCTCAACGGCCTCACGGTGGCCGACATGGAGGACCTGCTGGAGGACATCCAGGTACCGCCCAGCCCACCGCCCGCCCTGCCGCCCACCTCCGGAACAGGTCTTTACTCCGCCCCTCTGCACCCCACCCCAGGTGTACATGGAACTCGAGCAAGGCAAGAACGTGGACTTCTGGCGGGACATGACCATTATCACAGAGGACGAGATCTCTAAGCTCCGCAAACTGGAAGCCTCGGGCAAGGGGCCAGGTAACCAGGCGCTAGCGCCACCCCAGCTGGGGACAGCAAAAGCTGCCACGGTGGTTCCCCAGGGCACACGTGTGGGTCTGCGGGAGCCACCCCGGCCCAAGGGTTCCCTGGGAGCCACCAGAGGGCAGCACCGGGCTGCAGGAACAGCAGCCTTGAGTGGGTGCCTCTCTGCAGGATGGGGGCTCAGGTGCAGTGCCATTGGCCTCGTTTACTTGGTTTCTTAGCCAAGCTTGGCTGCTATGGAAGTGGCTCCCATGGGAGTGTTTTTTTGGGTTTCAGGTGTTTGCCCAGGGATTGGTCTGTTTAGAGCAGGACCCGGTACAGCCCTGAGACCCCAGCGGGGTCTTTCCCAAAGGAATTGTCCTATTCGTCAGACCAGGCGCATATAACCGTGAGGGGAACGGGCTCCAGAGCAGGGTTTCTGTGCTGGGCACTCCGGACACGGGCGGGTTCTCTGGAGAGCAGCTTCTCTGGCTCCCACCTACTCGGTGCCGGGAGTGCCGCGGTCATGACAGCCACAGGTGTCCCCTGACGCCCCCCTGGAGTAGAGTCAGCCTGCGTGGGAGCCGTGTTCTAGCAGCTTATAACCAACCGCAGTCCCCCCACTGCACCAGCCCGGGAGGCCACTGGCTTTGACAACGCCCAGCACCCATGGGCTTCAGGTCCTGTCACTGCGCTCTGTGCTTCCACCGCTCACGCTCAGGCGGCAGCTGCCGGCCCCGTGGAGCAGCGAGGGCGCGTGACCACCTCCCATTCCCCAGGCCTGTGAGACGCCACGGGCTGCTCAGGCAGCATGGGGCGGTAGCTTCCTTCCTCTTGGGAAAAGGAGGAATGTCTCACACTTTGTGAGCTTTGTCTCCCTGGGTCGTCTTAGGCAGGGCGCGCCCTGTGCTGTGGGAACTGCGTGCAGGAGACGTAGGCGTCCCCTCTGGTGGCAGCGGGCTGTGTGTGGAGCTGATTAGGGGGAGAGTGGCAGCTGCAGGCATGGCTCTGGTTGCCAATCGAGGCCCCTGAGCAGCTCGGCCTCCTCCTCCTCGGAGCCTGGCTGTCCCTTCATCACATGGCATGATAAGACACCTTCAGGAGGATTAATGTAAAGAGAAACGTGTAACTAGTTGTCCCAGCACCAGGAACAGTGTCTGATGCACGACACTGTGGCCTCGGCCGGGGCATCATTGGTGGCCCAGGTCCACCACCCACCCAGCCCCCTGGCTAACTCTGTGGTGCCCAGACACGTCAGAGATTCGCCCAGGCCCTGTGTCTCTCCTGACCCCACTGGCTGGGCTTCCCGGCACTCCCCGAGGGAGCCCCTCTTCCTGGGACCCCCACATCTCTGTCTAACTGTCCAGCAGGGCCTGCAGGAGAAAGTGGGACCAGAGTCCCCTTTGTCCTCCCCTGTGGATCCCCCCAGAGAGGGTCTCTGAGAGATGCCTTCCCCCACCTAGACTCCCCTCGCCACCCCCCCCC
>JAQQAC010023519.1:2314168-2414677 GCA_029783875.1 Phataginus tricuspis
GGGGGGGGCGGGGCTACCGGGACCTCGCAGGGCGGCCCTCTCCGGGGTTCCTGGCCCCGCAGTCTACGACTTGCTTCCTTGTTCGTTCATCCCATGCGGTGATCTGGGCCTGGGACACGGGGACGGTGGGCATACGTCCTGTGCCCGGCCCTGCTAAGGTGGCCGTCCTGTTGAGTACAGAAAAGTGGCCTCAGAAGGCTGCTGCCCAGGCCCGCTGAGGGTCTCTAACCCCCAGGCTCTATTGCCACTCAGCAGGGGGTGGCACGTTGGTGTCCACCCAGGATGGTGTGCATAGATGACCTGTGGCAGGTGCAGGGAGGGCACAGTGGGGGTCGGGGCCTGCCTGCCCCGTGCGCCTGGGCCCCCATGAGCCTCCAGTCCCTTGTGTGAGGCGCAGGGTGGTCACCCCTCCTGCAGGCGACGCCAGCGAGAGCGCAGAGGACATCTTCTTCCGGCGGGCCAAGGAGGGCATGGGCCAGGATGAGGCACAGTTCAGCGTGGAGATGCCGCTGACGGGCAAGGCCTACCTGTGGGCAGACAAGTACCGGCCACGCAAGCCGCGCTTCTTCAACCGCGTGCACACGGGCTTTGAGTGGAACAAGTACAACCAGACGCACTACGACTTCGACAACCCGCCGCCCAAGATCGTGCAGGGCTACAAGTTCAACATCTTCTATCCCGACCTCATCGACAAGCGCTCCACGCCCGAGTACTTCCTGGAGGCCTGCGCGGACAACAAGGACTTTGCCACGCTGCGCTTCCACGCCGGGCCGCCCTACGAGGACATCGCCTTCAAGATCGTCAGTCGCGAGTGGGAATACTCCCACCGCCACGGATTCCGCTGCCAGTTCGCCAATGGCATCTTCCAGCTCTGGTTCCACTTCAAGCGCTACCGCTACCGGCGCTGATGGCCCAGCTCCTCCCAGGCTGCCTGCTGCCTGACAAAGCCGGCGGCGAGGGACTGCGGGACTGTCGCCTGGTTCACATCTGCCTCAGGCTGGGCCATCCCGTAGCCAACCCGCAGTTTCCCCTGTGCCGACCAGGGTCACCGTGGAACCTGCCTCGGAGTGGTGAGGGACACCCAGGACAGGCTGGCCAGGTGACACCCGGGAGGGGCCCAGGGAACTCGGGAAGTCATGACCTCACTGTCCAGGTGCGCGGACCGAGGCCCAAGCCCTGCCCCACAAGCCCTACACTGCGGGCCCTAGGCCGGGGGCAGCCTGGGGCCGGGCCTGAGAGCACCAGGCCTGCAGGAGCGGGAGCCCTGGGCCTGGCCAGCAGCAGCAGACCCACGTGACCAGCCCATTCCCAGGCCAGCCTTCCTGGGAGCTCGGCAGAGTATTGCTATATGCATTCCAGAAGAGACCCTCCGGGGGCAGGCGAGCTCTGGTCCCCCCAGCCCACCCCTGGAGCTGGGTGGGGGGGACCCATCATCAGCCTTCAGGCCCAGGAGCCCAGGGGCACGGAGACATCCTTCTGCAGCCGCCTGTCCTTCCATGGCTGGGTGTCCCCACATGCCGGGACAGCTGCGTCCCTCAGGCCGCGTCCCCGCCCCTCCTCGCCCCTGTGTGTTGGGTGGGGACAGCTGATAGGTGTACCTCGCTCAGTCACGGGCGGTCAGTAGTTCTCTAGGCAGGCCGTTTTTTTTCTTTAACAATTTGTATGGCAGCATTTCCAGCCCTTAGGAGACTTGGCTCCTCACACAGCCCACCCAGGCCCTGTTTCATCTGGAAATTATTTTAGATTGTTTCTCTAAAAAGACTTTTTTAGGTGGGTGGTGGGGAGATCTTGTTTATTTTCATTTAATTGATCTAAAACTGTGCATGAATTTTCAATAAACGTTTTATTTTAGAATAATTTCAGATGTTCAGAAATGCAGACACTGCAGAGTCCCTGCACCCCACACCCACTTGTCCCTGTTGTCAACGCCTTAAATCACCACAGCGCATCTGTCACAGCTGAGCTACTAAACACAACCCAGAAGACCTTTTAAAACCGCCACAACACGTGAACAGCCCACACGGGCCTCCGGAAGCTTCTTGCCCCCAGGCCTCCTGCACCTTTGCCGCACGCCTTCGGCCTTGCCCCCCCCAGGGCACCCAGGGAGGGCACCGTCCTAAGTGCTCCAGACTCGAACCTGGATGCTGGGAGGTGAGTCGCTGCTCACCTAGGCCAGGGGACGTTGCTCGACACCACCCAGAGACTTGTGGTAGCATGATAGGGCGTGCATGTGGCACTGAGTGGGCGGGGGCCGGGGATGGCCCCCAGAGAATGGCCTGACCCCAGTGTCCATCGTGCCAAGACTGACAGTCTCCCCTGGCCACTCGTTACCTCAGTGTGCCAGGAGCCCGTGGCACGGCACAGGCCTCCACTCGGCCCCACCTGACACAGGCTCACACAGCAGGGGTCGTGTCCTAGACAGTGATGCCTGGGGACTTGGCGGGAAAGTGCATCTGGTTGAGGGGCACCGTCTCCCTGCCGCAGACCCTGGACCCCCCCAGCCAGCCTGGGCCAGGATGAGCACCGGTTAGGGCAGCGCACACACCTCACCTGTCCCCTGGGGAGCCCGTGGCGGACCTCACTCACCAGGCGCCGACTGCCAGAGCAGGTGTAGCGTCCTCCACACAGCGGCTGCCAGTTGATCCCGGGCCTGTATCGCTGTCCCTGCAAATAGGACCATCCCCTGGGAGCAGGGCTGAGTCTAGGGCAGACCCAGGAGGGACTTGGCGCCCAGCTGGGTGCCCGGTCATGAGATGAGCAGGCCCTGCACGGGCTGGCTGCGGTGGCCTTAGCCCAGCCTTTAACTGGCATTATCCGGACCTCACACCCGCCGTACACAACAGCATTAATGTCCATTTGGGGAAACAGGCTCACAGAAGTCCATGTTTTCAAGCCTCGAAAGCGGCAGAGTTCGATCCTGGGTTTCTCCCCCCTGGAGAATCCCACCTCCAAGGCCCGCAGCCACGTTTCTCCACCTGCCCCCAGCGGAGTCCTTCCAGCCCCCGTGTCCCCGTTCCTCTTCCTCCTCACGTCCCCTCTGCATTCTGGGCAGGGTGTCGACCCCAAGGGAGGTGGCTGCACCCGGTGCGGGGTGTAAAGTGGCCACCCCCCTGCCTTGCACGGGGCCCCCAGTTCGGAGGGAGGAGGGCTGGGCTCAGATACCCCAGCCCAAGATGTCAGGCTGGGCGGAGGGAGGCGTCAGGCCTTGGGGCGGAAGAAGGGGCGCCGGAGGTTCCCTGGGAGGAAGGCGCTGCTGAGCACAGGGAAAGACGGCAGGCACGCCCAGGGCGGGGGCACTGGGCTGAACACAGGCCGGGGGGCTGCAGCCTTCACAGATGCGGAGCAGCCGCAGAGACGGGCTAAGCTGAACAGACCCACGCACGGGCATCGGGGGACCCACCAGCAGACGGGAGGCACCATCCCCGTCCAGGTGCCCCGGACTCCAGCCCTGGGACCCCAACCCTGTCCCCAGGTCTGTCCACCCAGTGTCCTTAAGGTACCCCCCACCCCCACCCCAGCGTTTTCCTGCCCAGGGCAGTATGTCCAAGGCTAAGAATAGACACTCCCTGCTCAGCCCCCACCGGAAACCACAGCCACGGGGGGCACATCCAGAGCCTGGCCTCCCTCCCCACCCTCTGGTCCCCTCAGGCCATCTCAGCCCCTCCTGAGGCTCCCGTGCACCCACTGACAAGAGGCCAGACCTTCCGCCACCAGCCCAGGAGGCGGTGGAAGCCCAGGGCTCAGGTTCACATCCCACTGGACGTCATTTCCTCCCTCTGGGCCTCAGTTTCCCCATCTATAACATGAGCGTCTCCACCCTGCTCCTGGAAGAGCTGTGGCCTTCTCTGATGCTCGCCTGGCGGCTTCCCAGAAGGAACATCATCCCTGTTATCTCAGGGCAGAGGAAGTGGGAAAGGAACGGCCTCCCTCCACCTCTCCCCCACCCATCTGGAGCCCCAGCCCCACATCCTCTTCCTACCACATCTCCTGTCCCTGCGGTTCCCCAGAGCCTCCTGCTCTTTTGCCTCCAAACGTTTGAACATGTAATTTCTGCCACTGCCATATCTCTCAGACCTAGGGAACTCCTACTCATACCACAAAGCCCCAGTTCTCACCCCTTCTCTGCCCAGGGCACCTTTCTGACTCCCTGTCTGGACTCCCCCAAGCCCTGTCACTTCCCTGGCTCAGCCCTGACTTCAGGGGGCCAGGACTGTCTGTGTCCAGCTTTTTGTCCAAGGAAGCAGCCTGGGGAATCCTTGAGGGCAGGTCTGCTTTCCAGTACTACCTGGGCCCACAGTTGTCCCATCCCACGGGCTGGGACGGAGTGTAATTGAGGAGGGGTTAACAAAGACCAAGGCTTTACCGAAGAGCGGGCCTTGGAGCCAGGGCGCTGCCAGATGCACAGGAACTGCGGCGACTCCTTGCCGAGGAAGAGCGTCAGGGTTAAATGTCTGGGGACTCAGACAATGGGATGGAACGCGGAAGGGGCCATCTGGAGGGATGCCGGGTGTGAGCAAAGGCCTGGCGGCGGGAAGGATGGTGGGTGGGAAAGACAGAGAAGGGGCTTCCGGAGGGGAGGGCCAGGGCCAGGGCAGGCCTCCAGCCCCCTTACTCAGAGCCTGCGCTGTGGGCCCTTCTCAGGCCCTGGAGAACGGGCGGGGGCGGGGTCAAGGCCAAGTCACCTAGGCCCGGCTACTCCGGGCCCCACGGGGGCCAAAGGAGGCCCAAGGTGACCCCTCCAAGAGGCCTCAAAGGCTGACCCCAGGCTCACGGCCCCCTTCCCCAACCTGAGACCCGAGGAAGGTGGGCAGGAAGGGCCTTTAAGAGGGTCTTACTTTCCCACCACGAGTCGCAGCCTCGAGCCCCGCCAGCCTGCTCTTCCTCTGCTTTCACAGCTTTGGGCTCAGAAGAGCCTCGCGGGAGCCCCAGGCGAGGCTGGGGGCCTTCAAGGAACCCGTTTGCCGACCCTGCTTCCAGCTCCCTGGCCTCGTGGCTGCAGGATGGGGCCTGGGCACCCTCCCCCTGAGCTGGGGAGGAGGGATGTGCCTCCCTCGTCTGGCCGCAGCGCCATCTGCAGGCCTTTGTCCTCACAGCGCCCTCCCCAGGTGTCACCCGCCGCCCTGCCAGCTCACCTGCTCACCAAAGAATGGTGGCTCGCCAGGCTGCCCACCAAGCTTCTGCTGGGAGTGTGGCGGCCCCTCCCCTCTAAACACCCCCGCACTCCCACCCAGCACCAGCAGAGCTTCGAACAGACTCTGCATTGCTGAGGCACCTACTATGCGCCAGGCCGGACCCCTCGGGGCACCAGCTCAGCCCTGGGCCCCCAGGCGGGCCAGTCCGCCCCGTCCCTCACGGCGTTGGGTGCCGCCCGGACGGTGAATAATGCCGGGCCCGGCGACCGGGCAGGGAGGGGGCCCGGCAGGGGCGGGCGCTGGCCACCGCAGGCCACCGCACCGCGGCCCCCGCGGCCAGGGGTCCCCCGGCGCCCCTCTCCCAGAGGCCGCGGCGTCTCCCGGGCGGGCGGGATACGCCCGCTGACCCCCATCCACCAGGCCTAGACCTGAGGGGCGTGGCCAGCGGGGGGCGGGGCTGATGAGAGACAGACGGAGAGAGCGGGAGAGAGCAGGACCGGGCCGAGCTGCCGGCTGGAATAGCCACCCTGGGCTATTTTTAGCCCCTGCGACCCCCCCCCCTCCAGGGCGGGAGGGCTCCTCGCCCCTCCTCCCGCCCGGGACCCCGCGCACCCGGGCGCCCTGCATCTGGGCCCCGCCGCGACGTGGCAGCGCCGGGGTTCTCTGCGCGGCGCGCCCCCGGCCGTGCCTCGGTTTCCCCAGGAGGCCGGGCCGCCCTACTCCGCCCTCGTGCCCTCGGTGCCCTGAGTATCAGCTTACTCCCCGACAGCACGACGACCCCAGCTCCTCCCATCCGTCTGCAGAACATCCCCAGGTTAGGACGCCGTCGGCAAGGTTAGGGGCAGGGCGTGAGAGGGCGCGGGGTCGCTGGGGTGTGTCCTGCAGTGCCCCGCCCTGCTGTGGGTCTGTCGCCCTGGCGTGCTGGTGGGGCCTGGTGTCTGCCCGAGGGCGCTATGCATCCGGTGCGCAGGGAGAATGCGCTTGTCTGTGTGTCCCTGAGTCTGTGTGGGGCCGCTCAGGGCCCCGGGGCGCGGCAGGGAGGTGCCCAGGCTCTGCCTGTGGCGGTGAGCGAGTGTGTGCGTGCAGCTGTCTGGCTGCACCTGCAGAGATGGGCCTCGGCGCATGTATAATGCGTATCCATCAACCACCGGCCACCCGGCCTGGGGATGGTGGTCCTGTCCCCTCACCTCACACCCGCCCTCCTGGCAGCCCTAAGTGGTCAGGGCTGGAAGGATGCCCATTCAACAGATAAGGAAACTGAGGCTCAGAAGGACCACGTGAGTCAGGGCCCCTGCTGGGCTGGAACCTAGTCAGGCTGACTCTGGGGCCACGGCTCTGCTCTGGGGTGGGGGCCTAGCTGGTGTCACAAACAGGAAAAGTTCCCGGAAATTGAGCCCCGCCATGTGGTGAGGGGAAGTGGGGCGGGCCTGGAGACTGACAGTGTGCTGGGAGCGTCAGGGGGACAGGCAGGCGGGCGGGCATCTGCGGCCCCACGAGGGCAGCGGGTCTGCATCAGGCATGGGCTGGGACGGATGCAGGGACTGGCCTTGTCCCCTCGATTTCATGCCAAAGGGTGGTGGCGTTAGGGCCTGGATGCCTGTTAGAGTACTTCAGAAAGGGGGACACAGGCCGAGGACTCCCACCGGGCTGCCCCTGTACACTCGGCCAGGACAGTAAGCTGCGAGCAGGAAGGGCCTGCCAGGCAGGGGGCACAGCGAGGTGAAGCAAAGTCTCACAGCAGGTGAAGCTCAGGCCCTGGAAGACTAGCCAGAAGGCCGGCAAGCAAGCAGTGACCTTTTGTCACCATTTCCCCAGGGGGAAACTGAGGCTGGGCAAGTGTGGCAGCGGCAGACGTGGCCTCCGGTCTGAGCGTCAGCCCCAGGTCAGGCTGGGCAGGCCAGGAGAGGGGAGCTGCGGGGGAGGGGACTTGAGGGATGGCGGCTCCCTGGAGGGGGAGGACTGGATGGTCAGGCAGAGGAGGGGCCTGGTGCTTGGGAACCAGAGATCACATTCCATCGGGGGCTGGGCGTCGGGGGAGCAGAGCCAGTTCCCCGTGCCGTCCTGTCGGGATCGGCTTCTGAGACGGCCGTGGAGGCACGCTTCCGGGCCTCGCCGAGGCGGACGGAGGGAGCCTCAAAGGGCCAGCCTCCAGAAAGGACCCGGGAGCTGAGACGAGAGTTCTGGAACCTCAGCCCCTTGGCATTCTAGGCTTGCAGGGCGTTCTGGGTCCCAGACCTGGGAGCCCACTGGGATTTCAGAACCCTGGACCATCCGAGTCCACACCTGCCCGCTCTCGGGCCATGGCAGCCTGGGTTCGTCCAGACAATCAAGGGGTGGGAATCCGGAGAGGGAGCTCGAATCCCCCAAAGGCCACAGAGGGGCGCTTCTGGACCCCAGCCTGGGATGAGGATGGTCCCCTGTGGGGTGGGGCCCTGCCATCCCTCTGCCCATTGTGGGAGAGAAGTAAGACCTTGCCAGGCCCCTACTGACCCCCTTGCCTGGGGAACTTGAGACTGTCGCTATCACCTGAATCCATGGGGGGACTGGAAACTGCAGGCTGTGTCCAGAGAAAGTGGTGCCAGTTTCCAGCCTCCCCCAGGCCAGAGGCTTGTTTCCAGCGCCAGGAGGCATGAGGCAGACTCAGAGTGGGTGTCCCCAGGGAGGGAGAAGCACAGGGGCACCCACACGAGGGGTGAGGGGTGCCCTGTCCCAGGAGGAATCCAAGTCCAAGCATAGTGAACACCCTGCCCTGCAGTGAAAGCCCTCCTCCACCTGATCCGCCTCTCCAGGCCTCAGTTTCCGCACTTGAGGCCCCACCCCTGCCCATGAGGTGGTTCTCAGCTCCCAGCCTGGGAGGGAAGCTCAGGGAAGCTCTCAGGACTGGATAATTTATGAGACTCAGATCCGAGGGGCTCCTTGCCCATGAATGAGAGGGGGTGGGGGGGCCAGCAGCCACCTGCCTGACCGCCTGACCTGCGCACCCCCGTGCCCCCCACCCCGCCCCAGGGCTGGCTCGAATTGAGCTCCTGGGATGCCTGGAGCCTCATCAGCCCCATTTTACAGGAAGGGAAACTGAGGCTCAGAGCATGGACCTGACAACGCCCTGATTCGAATCTGGTGTGACCGAGGTTTTAGAAAATTCCATCCTTTCTTAATGACTGGAACCCTCACACCCACTTCCCACCAGCCTCCATCCGATTCGCAGGCTTTTGAATTAGCTACATTCATATGAAATGAGACCTGAGATCAACTCCCTCCGGGCTGTGTGACCCTGGACATCATTTGACCTCTCTGTGCCTCAGTTTCCCTACCACCACACACTCCGCAAAACGGGAATCATAACAGAACCTTTATGAGATTTAGCTGCGTGCCCCCTCTGGGCCCCTCTCATCCCCCACGGTGTGCCCCTCACCGCTCACCCAAGGATGATCTGTGGTTCGTGCCCAGGGCGGAAGGCCCAGTGTCCTCCCAAGTGGACCCTGTGGGAACTGGGAGCTGGTTATGAACAGTCTCATTTCATTTCTACCTGACGTCCCCACATGTGGCTGACGCGTCCACCCTTGAGGCCATGGGGGCCACAGGTCCCTCTGGTTCTCTCCCCTACCCCACACCAGGGAATGGTCGCTCTCACTGCTGTTTATAGCCTGTCCCTGGGGAACCTGTCGCTCCAAGGAGCTGGGGGTTTTTGGTTCCCAGAATGGAGCTGGATTTCTGGGTCTAGAAAAGCCATGAAAATGGGGGAGAAAAGAATCCCCACAGTGCCGCCATGTGTGAGGAAGGATGTCCCTCAAACGCCAAAGGGGCTGGGCCTTGCCCCCGACAGGCTCATGCGAGGTTGTGACCTCAGAGCTGGTGCAAGATCCAGCGACCTCTGGCCGACAGCCAGCCTCTGTCCCCACACTGGACGCATCCTGTCTTCCAATGGCCGCAATATGTCCCAGAGTCTGCAGTCTGCCAGGGGCTGAGACGCGTGACCCATGGGGAAATAGAGGTCGGAGAAAAGAAAGCATTTGCCTGGGGTCACACAGTAGGTGGCAGAGCTGGAGTTTAAACCCTTCTTGGTCCTTTTCTGCCACGTGGCAGATACTGGTGTTGTCCAGGGGTCCCAGAGGAGACAGAAGGTCCTCACTCTTGGGGGCCACTGCATGTGGGGCAGAACAGAGCTGGGGAAAGTGCTCATAGCAGTACTAATAGTAATCCTGACCGAGGGGAGTGAGACGATTCAGGAAGGACTTCCTTGAGGAGGGGATATTTGAGCCAGGGCATTGAAGGTTGTGTAGGAGGTCACCAGGGCTCCTTAGATTAAAATGCGGAGTGACTCCCCAGCAAACCTCTGCTCTTCACCCCAGGTGTGCGTGAGCCAGTGCCAGCCGGCCGCACCTGCAGCCTCAGCCCAATGGGGCGGTGAGCGCTCCCCTCTGCTCCAGTGCCATGTGGCCCAACGGCAGTTCCCCGGGGCCCTGTTTCCGGCCCACGAACATCACGGTGGAGGAGCGGCGCCTGATCGCCTCCCCCTGGTTCGCCGCCTCCTTCTGCGTGGTGGGCCTCGCCTCCAACCTGCTGGCCCTGAGCGTGCTGCTGGGCGCGCGGCAGGGCGGCCTGCACGCGCGGTCGTCCTTCCTCACGCTGCTCTGTGGCCTGGTGCTCACCGACTTCCTGGGGCTGCTGGCCACCGGCGCCGTGGTGCTGACCCAGCACGCCGCCCTCTTCGACTGGCGGGCTGTGGACCCCCGCTGCCACCTCTGCCACTTCATGGGCGTCATCATGGTGTTCTTCAGCCTGTGCCCGCTGCTGCTGGGCGCCGCCATGGCCTCCGAGCGCTACCTGGGCATCACCCGGCCCTTCTCGCGCCCCACAGCCGCCTCGCGCCGCCGCGCCTGCGCCACAGTGGGGCTGGTGTGGGGCGCGGCGCTGGCGCTGGGCCTGCTGCCGCTGCTGGGCCTGGGTCGCTACACCCTGCAGTACCCAGGCTCCTGGTGCTTCCTCACACTCGGCGCCGAGCCCGGGGACGTGGCCTTTGGCCTGCTGTTCGCGCTGCTCGGCAGCTTCTCGGTAGGGCTGTCTTTCCTGCTCAACACCATCAGCGTGGCCACTCTGTGCCATGTCTACCACGGGCACGAGGCCGCGCAGCAGCGCCCACGGGACTCTGAGGTCGAGATGATGACTCAGCTCATGGGCATCATGGTGGTGGCCAGCGTCTGCTGGATGCCGCTGCTGGTGAGTGGCAGGTGGGGGTCTTCCCGGGGCTCCCGCCTCCCTGGGGGACTGGGCCTCGCTTCATCCAGCATAGATTTAAATGCCCAAATTCTTGCGGGAGCCCAGAGAGGGGCTCCAAGGCTCTACCTGGGGTTTCAGAGAAGCCTTTCCTGAGGAGGGGCATTGGAGCTGGGGATTTGAAGGATGAATAGGAGTTTACCTGTTGGACACCAGTAGGGAAGGCATTCCAGGTAGAAGCAGTGAATCATCAAACATCTCCTGAGAATAGTGGATGCCTAGTTCTCGCTGGATGCCAACCCTGCCCATAATTTCCCTGAGTTAGCAGAGCTTGGCTGAAGCCCTTGCACTGGTTGATGTAGTCGACTATTTGGAGCGTTGGTTTTTTTTTCCTGTTTCTAATTGGGTCATGACAAATCTGGAGTCAGACACTTGGTTCCCAACTCAAGTCCAAAAAGGACTAGCTGTGTGCCTGGCCATGGGCCTCCTCCCTTGGGGAAGACTCGGTCTCCTTGGACTGTGGGAATCAAGGTGCCTGCCTCTCCCTGTGATGGGAAGAATGAAGTGAGCCTTCGACAAACATTTCTTAACTATCTAGCGTGTCCCAAGGCCTGGTCCAGGCACTGAGGACACAACCTGCGCAAAACCACCAAGAATCCACCTCTTCCTGGTGCTTGTAGGCCGAGGCAGAGGGGAAGACAAAAAATAAACAGTTCATAAATAATACAAGTGCTGGATACCTGGAAATGATAAGGGCTCGAATGAAAACAACGTGTTGGGTGGGGAGATAGCACATTTATTTTTGCTTTTTGCTTTTCCTTGCCAAGAATGTGTTCACATGTGTAAATGGTTGGAGAAAAAAACCAGAAAGAAGTGTAGTATTGTGTGATACATGAATATGCCATGAAAGTCAAGTTTCCATATACAAAAATGAGGTCTTATTAGAAAACACAGCCACGCCCATTCCTTTCCATGTAGCTTTCACATGTAACAGCAGTGCCAAGTGATTGGGACAGAGATCATGTTTAAGATGCCTTCCCGGCAGTTAGCTAGCAGTTAAACTCCTATTCACCCCTCAAAGCCCTGGCTCCAGTGCTGAGTGTGGATGGGCATGGCTGTGCGCCTGTAGGACTTCACTTACGGATGCTGAAGTTTCAATTTCACATCATTTTCACATGTCCCAAAATATGCCCCTTTCTGTTTTTTCTCCCACCATTTGTGCATGTAAAAAGATTCTTAGCAAAACAACAAAGAGACAAAAAAATTAAAAATAAAACCAAAAACGGTGGCAGGCCCGATTCTGCCCACGGGCCACCTCCTCCTCTAAGGCCTCCCATGGTTCCCCTCTGCCCCGGAAGAAAGGCCCAGAGACACCCCCTTCAAGCTCACAAGGAGACTCCGACTGTCCACGTAGTCACCTCCCCCGCCAGGTCAAGTGCCTCCCCTGGGCTCCGACAGTGCCCACGTGACCTTCCTCACAGCTGCCGTCCCCCCGCGGCTGCTGTTTCCACCTGGTCACGGGGCCGGACAGCGCTGCCAAACCCGCGGCTGGGACCTGGCTGTCTCGGCCACTGCCGCACTGCGCAGCTCACAGTAGGTGCTCAGGAAACGATTTCAATGCAATACATTTAATACAATATGCATTATAATTGTTTAACATAATATACATTTATAATTGTAAAATATACATTACAATCATATTGTTACTGTATTAGGATTGATAATAAATCAACATCTAATATATAGTCATATTTATATGTTAAGTATTATGTACATTTAATACATATGTATTAAATATGTACTATATAACTATAATTATATATTTTCAATTAGTACTCCATAATTATATCAATAATAATATAATTCATGATTACATAATCATACTTATATGATGCATATATAATTACATTAAATGTATATGACTATAATTTTGTTATGATTACATATTATGATTAACATGAATTATTAGTAATTGTATTACTGTTATAATTTGCAACTAACTTATGATATGTTAGGTGATATTAAGTAGAAAAATCCAATATTTAATAAAATATATATTAAAAGTTAACATAAGAATTTAATATAAAAGCTTTATAAAATATAATTCTAAATTATTTAGATATAAAATTAAATAATTTAATATACAATTTTAGACTATAATTTTACAATACTATATTCTATACTTTTTATAAAACACAGGAAGTTTAGTAGAACCATGGCCCCAGCCATAGCAGTAAATCCCACCGCCCTGTTACGCCACGTTCAGTCACGCCCAGGAGAGGAGCAGGAAAAGCATGCTACTCTGTGGCCACACCAACCAAAGCTCAGAGAGGTCAGGCAGAGCTTCCGAGGTCACACAGCAAAGCAGTGAGAGGGTCACCCTCGCTGTCGGGGGACCACAGATGCAGGTGGAGGGGCAGGGCCGGCCTGGCCCCTGGCTAACCGCTCTGGCCCTCAGCAGGTCTTCATCGCCCAGACGGTGCTGCGCAACCCGCCTGCCATGAGCCCGACGGGGCAGCTGTCCCGAGCCACCGAGCAGCGGCTGCTCATTTACCTGCGCTTCGCCACCTGGAACCAGATCCTCGACCCCTGGGTGTATATCCTGTTCCGCCGGGCTGTGATCCGGCGCCTGTATCCTCGTGCCAGCGCCCGGCCCAGGTCACTCTCTCTGCAGCCGCAGCTCATGCCGAGGCCCTCGGGGGTGTAGGGCCCGGATGACGCCACGCCATGGCTCGGGGAAGGACAGCCGGACGCGGTGCCCTGCTGGGGTGTCCCCGCTGATCCTCGGTCGCCCCGGACAGTCCCTTCTGCCTGTTTGAAGTTTCAGGAGCCAGGAGTGCAGGACGGACAAAGGACTTGAGAGGCTGGACTGCAGGCTGCCTTCCGTCAGCCCTGGGGAGCCCCCACCTCCTCCCTGAGCCCCCTCCCCACCCAGGAGGGGTGTGTGGGCATGGTGAGGGATGTCCAGAGGAAATTAGATGTGCGAGCCTCCCCTTCCAGAAATCCTCTGGAAATGGGGGACTCTGTGAGCCCCAAATATGACCTTCCCGGGGTATAGCTGATTCCTTTGGACATCCTAACCCTAGAAGGCTCTGTCTAGAAGACACCCTCTCTTGCCAAAGTACATCTCGGTCCCTGGTTTTCTTTCCCTTGGGTCTGGAAGTCCTGGGCCCTCGGAGTCCCGGGCATCAGAGTGCTACCCGCCTGTGCAGCCGGAGCAGGAGTGGCGCAGTGGGGGACAGGGGACACCGGGAAGCCAAGGGTGGGCTTCTGGCCCTGCTCCCCGCCTCCTTTGCTGACGCTCCGCCAAGCACCTTACAGGTCGGATCTCCCAGTCCTCACTATGACCCCAGGGTTCTGGGATGAAACCCATTTTGCAGATGAGGAAAGAAACGTGCATAGATAGATGCCTGTCTACTCCACTCCAGACAGCGTCACGTCCCCTGGCTCACGAGCGTATCGTGTCCTGGCTCATTCGCTCTACACTTCCGACTCATACGAGATGCTTAGTGAGGACCGATTAACCAGAGAGATGATGGGAATTTGACGGAGTGTCACGTACCTGAGCATGGGCACACTTAACACTTGGTAAAGTGCCTGGCACACAGTAGGCACGTAAGACGCATTCAGTGTTGTCCTGCCAGCCCCCCGGACCCACATGCTTACCTCTTGCTCTGCTCTTCCCCAAAGTTTCCCCAGAAAGGACACAGCCAGGTGCAGGGATGGGGTCAACTTTATTCCCACAAGCCCTCGAGGTACATGAGGTGCAAGCGGCTACCTGTCCCCCTTCCCCCTCCACAGACCTGGGATCTGCTTACACCTCCCCGAGCCAGGCCGGAGTGAAACTGAAGCCCCTGTTGCCACCCTCCCTGGCTCCCATCCGGGCCTGCTGGGGGAATGAGGTCACCGGCTGCTTCTGGAAGACCTGGGCTACGAGGGGAGGAGCAGGGATGGGGGCAAAACTAGGTCACCCCCAACCCCAAGCTATGACCCCCCGTGTTGGGGGAGGGGCTCTGAGCCCCTGAGCGTGGGGGAAGGGGCAGGCCTCGGAGCTGGGGGTCTGGGGGCTGGGAATGCTGGAGGGCTGGCCTGGGGGCTGAACTAGGGATGCCTGATATGGTGCTTGGGATGGACTTCTGGGGTCCCAGCTGAGGCTTGGGGTAAAGAGCTGGTTTCTTGGGGACAGAAGGGGTCTGTGGCTGTGGGGCCAGGTGGGGAGCTGGCGGGCTTTGGCCCAGGCCAACACTGGCCAGAGTGCCATGTACCAGATCGTGGGGCTGAAGCTGAGGCGCAGAGACTGTGCTGCGGGCTGGAGTCGGGGCTCTGGGTGGGGGGCCTGGGGGCTGTGGTTGGGCTGGGGAAGTGGGATCAGGCTGACTTCCGGGGTCAATGTCTGGGGCCTGGGGGTGGAACCCATTTCTAGAGCTGAGCTGGGATCCAGAGCTGGTCTGGGTTCTGGACCTGGATTGGGTTTCAGAAACCAGCTGGGTTCTGGAACTAAGGTGGACTCCAGAGCTGGGCTGAGTCTCAGAGCTGAACTGAATCCTGGAGCTGGGCTGAGTCTCAGAGCTAGCCTGGGTTCTGGAGCTGAGCTGAGCTCCAGAGCTGGGTTGAATCCTTGCACTGGTCTGGGTCCCAGAACTGAACTGGGCTCTAGAAACAGGCTGGGTTCTGGAGCTGAGCTGGATTCCAGAGCTGTGCTGCATCCTTGAACTGGTCTGGGTCTCAGAGCCAAGCTGAATCCTGGGACTTGGGTGGGTTTTAGAGCTGATCTGGGTTCCAGAGCTGAGCTGAGTCTCAGAACTGAACCGGATTTCAGAACTGAGTTGGGTCTCAGAGCTGAACTGCATCCTGGAGCTGGGCTGGGTTCTGGAGCTGAGCTGAATTCCTGAATTTGTCTGGGTCCCAGAACTGGGCTGGGCTGTGGGGATGACCTGAGATCCAGAGGTGGTGGTCTGCTTCTCAAAGTCTGGCTCTACACCAGAGCTGCCTCGGGGTGTGGCCTTGAGCAGAAACCTGGAACTTGGCAGGGTTACCAAGACAGGGGGAGTCCCAGGAGCTGGTTGAGCCCCTGGGCGGGATGGGGTCCTGGAGCGGGGCCTGCCCTCAGGGCTGGGCAGTGCCATGGAATTTAAGTCTATTGCTGCATTGGTCTGGGTGCCAGGACAAGACTGGCTTCCAGGGTTCAGCTGGATTCTGGAACTCAGCTGAGTCTCGGCCCCTGACTGTGCTTTGGAGCTCAGTGGGACGTCAGAGTCAGTTTGTGCTCCAGAACTGATTAGAGTTTTGGAGCTGGGCAGGATGCCTGAGCTGGACTGAGTTCTGGAAATTGGCCGGGCCTTGGAGTGGGTCTGGGTCTGAGAGTCAGACGGCATTCTAGAGCTGGTCCACATTCTGCAGGGATTGTGGGGCTTGGGGTTAAGCGGAGGTCTGGAGGCAGGCCTGGCCTCAGAGATGGATGGGGCTTCAGAGCTCCTCTGAGTTCCGGAGTGGTGTCTGCTTGCAGCAGTAGCCTGGGGTCTAGAGCTGGGCTCGGTCTCTGAGCTGGACTCATCACTGGGGCTGGGCCGGGCCCCAGGATGGAGCTGGGTGCTTGAGCACAACGGGGTCTTCGAGCAGGGCTGCGGTCTGGATCGGGACTGCGCTGCAGCTCGCGTTTGGGCTCCCGAGCCGGTCTGCGTTCTTGAATCAGGCTGAGTTCGGGAGCTGTCTTTGGATTCTGAGCTAGCATAGGTTCTGTAGCTGGGCTGCTTCTTGAACTCTTGGGCTCCAGAACTAACTGGCATTCCTGAGCCAGGCCACATGTCCAGGTGCAACCGCATCGTGGAGCGGTCTTGAGTTCCAGATTTGGGTCGAGTTTTATGGGAAGGCTTGGCTGTAGAGCTGGGCTGGTTTCTGGAACTGGGATGGATCTCAGAGCTGGGCTGTGTCTTAAAACTTGCTTGGGTTCCAGAACTTGACTTGATATCAGAGCTCAGCTTCGCTTCAGAGCTGGCCTGGGTTCTAGAAGAGGACTGGGCTCTGGAGCTGGGTTGGGTCTCAGAATTGGTATGGGTTCTAGAGATGAGTTCTGCCTCTGAGCTGACCTGGGCTCCAGATGAGGGCTGCATTCTGGAACTGGGCATGGTCTTAGCATTGGAGGGGCTCCTAGAGATGAACTGGGCCTCGGAGCTCGCCTGGCTTCTGGGGCAGGGCTTGGCCTCAGCACCAGGCTGAGTTATAGAACAGGGCTTGGTCTCAGAACTGGTGTGGGTCCCAGAGATGAGCTCAGTCTCAGAGCCGGCCTGAGCTCTAGAGGGGGGCTGGGTTCTGGAGCTGGACTGGACCCTGGAGCAGGGCTGGGTCTCAGATCCAGGCTGGGCTCTGGAGCAGGGCTGAGCTACGGGAGCTGCCTGGGAGGGCTGGGGCAGAGGGCTGGGCTCCGGGCTGGGCCTGCGCTGAGCGCCGGGGCAGACTAGCCACAGGCCTCCCTGGCCTCGCCGATGGCGGCCCACACCTCCACCACAAACTCGTCCGGGAAGGCAAACTCGCCCAAGACGGAGTCTAAACGGCGTGCAAACCCCTGGACGCTCTCTGTCTCCTTGGATGTCTCCACCATGGTGGATGCTGCGGGCCAGAAGGGAGGGGCTGGGGGTGAGGGTGCTCCCAGGCCCGGGTTCCCCGGCGTCCCTACCTCCCACCCAGGCCTCCCCCCTGGGGCCCACCCGGCTTACCCTGGCCGCTTACCCAGCTCTGGGTCCCGAATGCCCATGTAACTCTCCAGAAGGTCATCCACCCTCTGAGACGCCTCCTCCTCAAATTCACTGGGCTGCAGGCATCAGGGAGTGAGGTGGGGGGTCAGAAGCCTCCGCGCTGTCCAGCCCAGAGCCCCAGCCCCCACCCCTATGTTGAGAGGCTGGGAGCTCCGCGCCTCAGACCTCTCACCCTGCCTCACCACCAGGACCCATTTTGCATGTGGGGACACCGGCTGGGCAAAGGAGGGTCTTACCCGAGTCACTCTGGGTCCGCGGCAGGCTGTAGGTGCAGGAGTCCCCAGAGATCCCCGTGCCCTCACTCACCGCTTCCTCCACGGTGGCGGCCCCCCCAGAACGAAGCCGCAGGGTCTCCCTCCCACTGGCCACTATTGCTTCCATGGGACACTTACTGGTCCGGCTCCTCTGGCCAATCATATCTGGAGGGGACAGAGCAGGGGGACGGCCTGTGTTCTGGGCAGATCCACATCTTTGTAAACGTTCAGCTGAACCTTTCTAGAACCTTACAATCCAAAGGCCTCCTTCTATCCATAGATATATCTTCAGAGACCCCACTTGAGAATCTTTTCTTCCCCAAATCTCCTTCCTCTCCTTAAAGAGAACTCTCTAGAAGGGACTGCTTAAGACCCTCCTGTGGCCAAAGGGAAAATCTAGAAATGTCCTTGCTCGAGAACTTGCCCTTCTTAACTTTTAGGCATTCCTCTTGGAGTCCACTGCCATGATATGGGGCAGATCTAGAACCCCACCCTGTCCCACTCTCCCTGGGGCCCCCCGCTCCAGAGAGGCCAGGGCACTTCTGGAACCTCTTGCTCTAGAACAGTGTTACTCCAAAGGCCAGCCCGTGATGAGGTAAGAAGTTGTGCCAGAATGGAAATCAGCATACTGCTTCCTCGAGTCTTGCTATGAAAAAAAGTCTACAGAACTGAACAAGTCGATTTATATTCTGGAGCAGGAGTTCTCAGCCCTGTGGCAGGGGTGGGGGGGTACCTGCCCCCCAGATTACACTGACAGTATCTGGGGATTTTTTGGTCGTCACAACTTGGGAGCTGGCCCTGGCATCTGTTGGGTGGGGGCCAGGCATGCTGCTCGGCCCCCGGCAACGCACAGGAAGGTCCCCACCACAGAGAATGATCCGTCTCAAGTGTTAACAGCGCAGAGTTTGAGAAGCTCTCTTCCAGAGCAAGCTCCCGATCTCATCCATGGACCTGTCGGACTTCTCCCTGAGGAAGCTCCATCCTAGAACTCGCTTGGAACCCGTTCTCTAGGGCTCTGTGTAGCCTCAAAGCAACACTTTAAACGCTCCCAGACAGCTTACAAAATAGATCTAGGCAGTTCTTCATCCTGTCCCGATCTTCCCAGCTTCGTCCCCGTCCCTGGACTGACTATAACAATCTAGAAACCACGTATCTCTTCCTGATCCAGGGCCAGAAGCTCACCGTCCGTCCTGTCCCGTCCCCGTCCCCGCCTGCCCCCTGGGCCCCAGGTGGCCCTCACCGAAGGCCCTCTTGGGCTGCACGAGGCGCAAGGTGAAGGGCTGGGACTTGGGCAGCTCCCGGAGCATCTTGGCCACCTCGTAGTGACGGCAGCCCACGATGGAGTGGTCGTTGATGGCCTCGATGCTGTCACCCACGCACACGGCTGCGATGCGGTGAATGATGCTGTCCTCTTTAATCCTCTGCGGGGAGCAGAGTCACTCACGGGGCCGCCCCAGCTACCCCTCCTCGGTCCCCAGAGCCTGTGTCCATCAGAGAGGGACAGTGGCCCCTCTCAGGTCACCGAGCACCCAGAAAGCCACCCGCCCCCACCAGGGCACCTTGATGAAGGCGTAGCCAGCCCCGTTGTCCGTGATGGTCAGTCCCAGGGCGTCCTCCGTCTTAGTGACCTCCACCTCCTTGGTCTCGCCACGCACGTGGGCGAAGATAAAGTCCTCCAGGCCTATCTGGCCACCGAGCAGTTTCTGCATGTCCACTTTATGGCTGTTCAGGGTACAGAATAAGATCTGTCCCAAGGAGAGGGTAGCCCCAAATTAAGGACTGTGCTCACCCCTGCTGTCTACGCAGAACAACAGGGTGACAGAGAGAAACCGAAGCATAACGGGGCATGAAGCTGGCCCCGTCTCCTGGCCACCAGGATCCCAGCCCAGGGGAAAGAGCAAGGAGTGGGACGCTCAGGATGGGGTGCAGGTGAGAAGCTTCTGTAGACAGGGGGAGAACCCCCACACCCCAGACTTCCAGTTTTAACCCGTTGGTGACCTGACACCCCAAACCAACTTTTTCAGGCCTTGGGACCTGCTGGCGCCCCCTGGGGGCTGCAAGCTACACCGCGGGACCACCCAGCCCCTAACCCCCAAGCTCTGACTTCTCACCTGGAAGACGGCTGCCGGGAACCCCAGCGCCAGGGAGGCGCCCTGGAACCACAGGCGCTTCCCTGAACGCTGGGATCCACTCCCGCTGGCTTGGCCGGGTGGGTGCCTGCGCTATCCGGCGATCCACTAACCCTAACACTCGCTCACCTTTTGCGTAGGGCGTGCCAAGGGGGACTCTGGGGATGTGGGCACCCGGGGATCTGAGAAGTGCGTCTCTGAGCTTTGAGACTCGGACCCCTTCCATCCGGGGAGGGATGCCTGAGGCCCCCAGTCCGGGGTCCGGCTCCACCCCCACCCCGCTCGGCCCGGGGGCGTCGGGGGCCAGGGGTCCGGGATCCTCACCTCGGTGGGCGCGATCCCGAAGGCCTCGGCGATCTTGGCATAGAGCTCGCGGACATTAGTGAAGCCTTCGATCTTGCCCGTGGGGCTACCGTGAGCCAGCTGCGTGCGGAAGACCAGGCGCGGGCGGGCGCGGGGCGCGGGCGCGGACTCCCCAGGCGAGGGCTGAGGTGCGGGCGCGGGCGGGCGCGGGGCCTCGGCTTCCCGGGCCTCGCGGGCCGCGGCACTCTCCATGGCCGGAGGAGCTCGGCCACCGGCCTCCGCCACCGCCGGATCCGCCGCTTCCTGCAGTCTCCCCTCCCCCGGCGCAGGGCGCGACAGCCGAGCCGGCGGGTAAGGGGATCCGGGAACCCGAGCCGCCCGGGAAGGCGACACCGCGGGGTGCGCAGGGGGGCCGGGCCCCAGGTGTCCGGGCCCTGCCAGGGCCAGCTGCACGCTCCCCGGGGACGCCGGGCTGTCCGCGGGGAGCTGAGCTGCGGACCGGGAAAAACAAGGGTCCCCAAAAAGGACGGGACGGCTGAGCGCGCCTGGGTCCTTACTCTGTGCTTGGCGCGCTCATTTAATACCTGAACCACATCCTGCTCCCCACCCTCCCCACCTGCCCACAGCACTCCCCACTCCCACATCCCAGGGGGGAAGCCCAGTCCTCCCCAGGCCCCCAAGACCCCGCAAGGCCTGCCCCGTCTGGTCCCTGGTCTCCCCTCTCCCCATCCAGTTCCTTCTGCTCTAGCCACAGGGGCCTCCTCGCTGTTCCTGCCACATGCCAGGCATGGGCCTGCCCCAGGGCCTTTGCACAGCTGTTCTTCCTTCTGAAACACCTGCTCCTGGATCTCCATGTGCCTCCATCCCTCCCTCACCTCCTTCCGCTCCTTGCTCAAATGTGTCCTCTCCCCACCTCCCAGTCTCTCTCCCGGGCTTTTGCTCCCTGCAGCACTGAGTGTCACACAACAAAGCAGATTATTTTACTTATTCATCTTGTGCCCTGGCTGTCTCCCCAGCTGGAATGTCAGCTGCAGGGTAGGGGCTCTGGGCTCCCTTTTGCCTGGAGGTAGGCGCTCGATCTTTGGTGAGGGAATGAATGGACCCCCAGGCTACAGATGAAGGAGACTCTGGGCACCAGGGTGGCGCCCTCCACAGGAATATAGGCTTAACTATATTTCTTAACTATATATAAGCAGCGGTGGGATTACACACGGCCGCCTTCCTTGAGAGAGTCTGAGAAGCCACACATGTGGAAAAAGGCAAGTTGCAGAAGGCTTGAGACAATGTAAGACAATTTTATGTCAAAAACCTGCACAGCAGGATCCACACTGCAGCATGGACAGACCCTGCACACACGGGCTCAGGGAGGCCACACGTGTCACCCTGTCACAGCGGGTGCAGCCACAGACGGGACGTGGGCTCGGGGTGCTGGGGACTGGAGAGGGGATAGGGAGTGACTGCTAAGGGGCACAGTGTTTATTTTGGGGTGTTGGAAACACTCTGGAAATCAGATTACGCTCATGGTCGCACAATGTTGTGTGTGTATACAAGAAACCACAGGGTTGCAGCCTTTAAAAACTTTACAAAATGAACAGAAAACACGAAACCTGTCAAGTGGTACTCTTTTAGGACATCCTTATGTGCCGAGAATATAGAAAGACCTGCCCAGGAACGATCAACTCCAAAGCTGGGGTGGAGGCATCATGCCAGCGAGGGGGTGGGACTAAGGAAGGCACACCTGCAGGGGGAGGTGACACTGCCCAGTGGCGAGCCCTGGGCTGCCGCAACAAAGTCCCACCCACCGGGTGGCCTGAGACAACTGACCCTCTCACGGCTGTGGAAGCCAGAGGGCCGAAGTTGGTTCGCCAGCAAGACTGCTCTCCCTCTGAGGCCTCGGGAGGCTCCTTCCCTGCCTCTCCCGGCTTCTGGGGGTGGCTGGCAGGCGTGTTCCTTGGCTGCTTGGTCTACCCCAGTGCCTGCCTCTGTCGTCCTGTGGTGGACTCCTCTCTGCATCTGTGTCAAATCTTCATCTTATAAGGACACTAGTCCTATTGGATCAGGGGCCTACTCCAGGATGACTTCATCCTGACTAATTATATCTTCAACAACCCTGTTTCCAAATAAGGTCACATTCTGAGGACTCGGGGTGACGACGCAGATATCCTTTGAGGGGATATAATTCTACCCGTAACACGGATGTTTGTCAAAGTAGTCTCCAAAATTCTTAGGATGTCTTAAGTACTCCGTTAGATGCAGAAGTCTGCGTGTTCCTCATCAGCTAGGCAAGGAATGGCCATGTGACCCAGCAATTCCACTCCTGGGCATCTACCCCAGAGAACTGAAAGCAGGTGTTCACATGAAAAGCTGTACAACACGCGTGCTCACAGCAGAGCCACCAACAGCCAGAAGGTATGAACCACCCAGGTGACCACGGATGGATGGACACACGTCCACCCACACACAGGACATCCTTCACCAGGAAGAGAGGGGCCCTGACACGCGCCACATGTGGACCCTGAAAACACACGGTGCTCAGTGAAGCTCCAGATGCAGACAGCCACGTGGTGTGTGACTCCACTTCTGTGAAATGTCCAGAACAAGCAAATGCACAGACACAGTGTGGGCTTGTGGGTGCCAGGGCCTGGGGGAGAGGAGGGCCCGGCCTGGATCCCCCAGGAGGGAGTGTCTTGGGAGGCCTTGGGCACATCCTCTGCCCCCCACCCCGAAGCCCACACACACTCACAAGCTTGAAATTCAAATTCCACTTTATTTAAAAAGTCTGGATTGAGCGATGGCAAAGGGGCCGCCTTCAGGAGGGTCCCTCAGCAGGACCAGGGTGGGGTGGTCGGTACCACTCCCCGGGCCTGGGGTGCAGGAATCTGAGTGACAGGTGGAGGGCCCCACCCAAGTGTGCAGACGTGTCCCTGCGGTATGCCTGCCAGTGTGTGGGTTTTCTCTGCCTGTGTCGTCCCCACGCCCCGTGGTGTGGCCTTGTGAGGCTAGCACACCTTGCTGGGTGCCAGGGCTATGGGGTTCTATGTGCGTCATGCATGGCAGGTGACTTTTCGGGTTCAGGGTGCTGGGGAAGGTGAAAGCTAGGAGGATGCTGTAGAAATTTATTTTTTGGGGGGCTGGAGCCCCCAAGGTGCAAGATCGGGTCTGGTGCCAAAAGGTGGACCCCGGACCCTCCGTGGGGTGGGGTGGGGAAGGGGCTGCCACTAGAGCTCAGTCTTCTCTGGATTCTGGGGCAGCCGCCATCCTCATAGGTGTTCACTGTGACAGGAGACAGAAGGGTACCCCCATCATCTCAGCTCCCACACCCACTCTGGGGGACCCAAGAGACCAGCCACCCTCACTCAGTTCCTCCAAGCAGATGTCAGGGTGGGAGCCTGGAGTGGATCCCACCCAACATGGGAAGGCAGAAGCCACCTAGGAAAAGCCGCCGGCAAGCTCTGGGGAAGTTCCAGCCCCCGCAAACAGATCCCACCGGCCAAGGGACTGGCAGAGCTCACCAGCCAGCCCAGCGCCCCCCAGTGGTCCGGCCACTTGCCAACGGCATCACACAAGCACCACCTAGGAACATCGGCCTCCTACCCACGTAGCCCAGGCCCCGGAGTCCCACTAGAGGGTGAGACCCCAAGTCCGCGGGGCCCGCCAAGGCAAGTCTAGCCCGGGGCAGCCCCCTGGCTGAACGGGCCCCGGGGACACGCACCTAGCGACCTGGGCCAGGATCTCCTTGATGCGGACAATGAGCTTCTCGTGCTGGGCGGGCTCGCGCTCGATGGCGCCGTGCAGCCGGGCCATGTAGAAGTCCAGGGTGCTGAGCGTGGGGGTCTCGCCCGTGCCTGGGGACAACGGGGCCCGTTAGCCGAGTCCAGCGGCCAGACGCCACGCCGCCCCCGCGGTAGGAGGTCTGTGGGGCGGGGCCCTGGGCGCACATCAGCAGGTTCGGGTGTTGGGGCGTCTGTACTGGGGAGTCAGGGTCAGCTGTGGGCAAGGGTCAGCATACGGGAGATGGCAAGGGAGGGGTCGTGGTGGGGGGCTGGGAGACTGGTTTGGGAGGGGGTGTTATCCCAGGTCTGCCGAGGCCTGGGCGCGAAAGGAGGTGAGAACAGGGAGGGGGCGGAGCTAGTAGGAGCCGAGGGTGGGGCCAACGGGGGCTGACGGGGTTGGCGGGGATAGCGGGGCGGGGCCGGCGGGGCAGCGCGCCCGCACCTGGCACTGGCAGCGAGGCGAAGCTGGCGGTGAGCGCCTGGCGCACGGCCTGGAGTTGCTGCTGCAGCGCCAGCGTCCGCCGCTCCTCCAGCGCCAGCTCCTGCTCCAGGCGCTCGCGGGCGCTGCTCATGCTCTGCGTGTGTCTCTGCAGCACCGCGTTCTGCTCCTCGAAGGCCACGTTCATCTTCCGCAGGCGCCGCAGCTCCGCCTCCCGCGCTGCAGCGGGGGAGCCTGGTCAGGCCTGGCGCGTCCTCCCGGACCCCGTGCCGGGCTTTGCCCGAGCTGGGTCCCCCGCGCGGCCGTCACTGCTCTGCTCCAGCTGCACACCTTGGCTCCCCGGGGCACTGGGGCGCTACAGGCAGGGGCTCCTCGGCTTTGGAAGGTAAACTCGCCAGTGCTGCCGCCTGCCCGGGCACCCTCCTGGCCCACCCGATTCCAGCACCTGCTTCCCCAGGAGCTGCTGCTCAGGTCTCACCTTTGTTTTGGTCCAAGAACTCTTCAGTGAAAATGGGAACGTCGAAGGTGGAAAAGCCGTCATAGTCCCCACCCTGAACCGTAGGACAAGGTAATGATGGTTTTTTTTGAGGCGGTGGAGGGGCGGCCAAACCCCCTCAGCGACATCCCCCAAGCTTAGGAGGGTTTCCTCAGGCCTCCTGGGTCGGGGTCCCGTTCAACAGCAGCCCCCACCCCCGTGTGGCTGCCCCGCCCTTGTGCGCACCTGGCCGAGGGGCTCTCACTTCCCCCCATGAGTTGGTCCCGGCTCACCCAGGGGTCTAAAGACCTCCAGCCCCTTCTCGCCCTGTGCTCTCCTAGGACGAGCGGCACTTACCTTGTGTCCATTCAAGAGAGTATTCATCAGCCCAGAGCCCGACTCCTCTGGTGGAGGGAGGAGGACAGGGTTGGCCTTGCAGGTCTCCTCTGACCCCAGGCTTTGCACGTGCTGTTCCCGGGTCTGGAACACCCTCCTTCCCCCGTACCCTAGCTAACCCTACTCATCCTGCGGCAGGCTCGCCTGGGACCTCCGACCCCCTGAGCCTGTGTGCCTCCCATCTCACCAGTGCTCACTCACATCTGGTTATGCGTCTCTGGACCCCACGGGACTGTGAGCCCCATGCTGGGGTGGGTCAGTCTGCCAGGTCACCTGTCCCTGGGCAGGCACCCAACTGCTTGGGGGCTGGCCCTTCCCACCTTTCTTGATCTTCTTCTCCTGGATCTTCTCCGTGCACATCTTGTAGGCTTCCGACTGCTGGTACGCCCGCAGCTCCTTCATGTACTGCTGCTTCTCCCTCTCGGCCTCGTCCAGGTACCGCTGGCGGGGGCCGCAAGAAAGGGTTGGCCCAGCCCCGGGCCAGGGGAGGCCTCCAAGGCCAAGAGCCCATCTCCATCACTCGGCTCGCGGTGCTGAGCTTTCCCATAGCTCCCTCCTGCCCTCCAGACGAGCTTGCTGCTCCAGGCACCCCTACCCCCAGGCCTTTATAAACCCCTCCCTGAAGTCTGAATACCTATAGCTCCCCCTCCAGGCGGGACTGCCCTCGGCACCCATTTTGCCTGCTGAAATCCTACTAGAGGGGGCAAACCGGGGGTGGTTCCTGTTACGCTGCCTTGGGTTTTGCAATTTTAAATTACCAGGATTTGAAAATTGGAAGGTTTCACCCAGCCCCCGCCCTTACTTCTTTACACCTATCCACGTTAAGTTTTGTGTCTATTTCTGCCTATTGCTACCCACCCTCCCTTCAACAAGCTGGGGAGGACTCATGGGTGGTCAGTTTTGCAGGCGGAAGATAGGTCCCTTGGGGGATGTGGCGGCGGCGGCGGGTGTCCGAGTGGGTGCGGGGGAGGTCAGTGAGCCCAGGCCGTCCCCACCTGCTTCTCCGCAGGCTGGAGCTTGCTCCATTCGGCGCCCAGCATCTTGGTGATCTCGGGAAAGGGCAGGTCTGGGTGGCGCGTGCGGATCTGCTCGCGCCGCTCGTTCAAAAAGCGCACATAGCCTGTGACCGGTGCCTTGGGCCCGTTGGGCAGGATCTTCTTCCGCTTCTTGCCCTTGGGCCATCCGCGCTTCTTCACTGGCTGCAGAACCAGGGCGCGCCGTTGGGAGGGGCCTGGGTGGGGCTGGAGGACTGGGCGGGGCCTTCCGAGGAACTAGGACCGGGAAGGCCTGGAAGTATGACCTGGTTAGGAGGCAGGACTGGGGTCGTGGGAACCCTGGTCAGGGGTGTGGAGATCACAGGTACCGTACAAGTGTTCTGCCCAGGGATGGGGACGGCTTGCGCCATGGGCGTAGCCTCTGGGCGTGGGCGTGGCTTCTGATCAGGCAGAAGAGCCCGTAGGAGGAAAGGAGCCGCTTAGAGTGGCACTGAATTTGCAAGGGGCGTGGCATGTGGCACGGGGCGGGGCCTCGACTTCCGGAGGGAAATCTGGGCTATGGGCGGAGCCCCAAGAAATTCAAATCTAGTCCGGGCGGAGCTTCAAGGCCGCGGCCGAGACCCAAGGCCTCCCCCAACAGTGCGGTGACTCACCTCCTCCTCGTGGGGTCCCTTCTCGCCGGCCCGCGGGCCCTCGCCGCGCTCTTGCTTGACAGCCACCACGAAACCCCCATGCTGTCCCGAAGCCTTGGCTCCCGCTGGCCTGGAGCGACCCCAGGGTCACCCCCACTGCCCGCCCCGGGGCGGGCAGTGGGGGGGGCCTGAGTCCTGGAAGCAGGGGTCTCAGGGAGTCAGGGTCTGGGGGTCGGGGCAGAAGTACGAGGAGGGCCAGTAGGGGCCCCTGGGAGGGACTTGGAGGCACGGGACGTCCGGGTCACCCTCCTCTTCCACCCTGACGGCAGAGATGATAGCGAGGGGCCCAAGTCCTGGGAGGAGGGGTGGGGAGAGGTCCGCTGTGGCCTGAGGGGTGGGGCAGTGACGACCCTGGGGGGCAGGGGTCGAGGAGCCCCGATGGGGCGGGCGGGGGGCTGGGCTGCGGTCCTGAGTGGGCTGGGCGGAGGGAATGTCGCACTCACGCGGCTGCCGCGCCGGGCTGCTTGGGGCCGTGGGACATGGCCGCTCCCGGTAGCACCTGGAACGCAGACGTGTGGCCCAATGAGGGGCGCCCGAGCTGCCGGTGGCGGGCCCGTCCGGGGAGCCCCGGAATGCCGGGCCCAGGGCGCTTGGGGGGCCCGATCCGGGGGCGGGGAGGCCTTGAGGGCGGGCGCCCCGGAATCCTTTGTTGGGGGATCGCCCCCCAGGACGCTCGGCCCCGCCGTCCCGGGCCTCGGAGGGGTCCCGCCCCGCCTCCGGGACCCCCGCGCTCTGGCCCCCCGGCAGGGCCCGGAGTTCCGCGGCTGTTTTTACCTCTAAAGAAACTTTCCCGGACCTCTCGGCTGCCGCTCCAACCAACCGCCCCGAGCCCGCCCCTGCCGCTCGCCCCGCCTCCGGCATGCTAATGAGGACTCCCGCGAACGCCCGGATTGGGTGCGGTCTTCCCATGGGGCGTGACCATGTAGATGAAGGCCGGCGCGCCGGCCGGCGATTGGCTGTGGGGGCCGCTGAGCCGCGTGGGAGGTGGTAGGGAAGGCTGCGGGCGGGCGCGTCAAGTTCGGCTGCGCCAGGCCGCTCTTGGGGCCAATCCGGGCGTTGGGAAGCCTCCGCTGGGCGGAACCCCGTAAAGGGCCAGTAGGCGCGGCACGGACTCCTCCTCCCTGGCTGAGGGCAAGACTCCACGCCCCTGCCGGATTCGGCGACCTGCGGCCCCGCCCCAGTTGCCATGGGGACGGCGGCTGATTGAGGGAGAAGAGGTTAAGTTCCTTCCGGGAAGACACCTGCCCAGGGCAAGGCGGGAGTGTTCTCACCCCGTAGCGGACCTGGCGGGGAAGTTACCATTTACCGACTGGCCTTTAGGGTCCCCGGTGCCCCGCTCTGCCTGGCCCCGCTGCGAGCTTCCCCATCGCCTCAGCTTTCTTCCTGTGCAACGGGGCGCAGGCATCCCAACCCAGCACGGGCGTCTAGGATCAGGAGCTGGGCTGGAGGCATTTAGGAAAAGACTGCGGGACCGGAAGGCCGCAAGGACCTCTGGAAGGTAGAGGGGCAGGAGGCCCCGTTCTGGGATCTTGGGGACCCTCTGGCAGCAGCCTGGTCTTCTCATGTCTGGATCGGAGCTGTTTCTGCTCCCAGGAAACCAACTGTGGCCGCCGGATAATCCCGATGGCCCAGCGGACCCCAAACGGCCCGCTCACATCCCCTCCTGGCCTCGTCTCTCCATCTTCCCCATCATTTGCTCCACAGCCGCCTCACCCAACGTTCCTCCAAGTCTTCGATTTAATTCATTCCCACCTCCAGGTTTGTGGGCTGGCTGGTCCCTCCCCCTGACATGCCTTCCCCCCAGATGGTCTGCCTCTACCTCCGTAAGGTCTTTGCTCAAATGTCCCCTTTCCTAGGGGGCTTTCCTAGGCTTGTACCCATCCCTTACAGTCTGTCTTATTTTTTCTCATCACGTCTGTTTCCTCCATAGACCTGCTTTCTCATCCACGGATGTGTTCCCAGCTGCTAGAACAATACCCACCGGAGCTACTCAGTACATACTCATAGACTAAATGAACAAATACATCCTGTACGTTTCTCAGAGGTGTGCGGTACGATCCACAATACCCATAAAGTAGCAGTCCAAATGCCCATCAGTTGACTAATAAACAAAATGTGATTGATTCATTCAGCAGAATATTAGCCATAAAAAGGAATGAATTGCTGATTCATGCTAGAACAGCATTACATCTTGAAAACATGATGCTGTGTCAAAGAAGTTAGTCCGAAAACACCATACATATAGTGTGTGATCCCATGTGTATGAATTGCTCAGGACAGGCAAATCCAGAGGCAGAAAGTAGATTCGTGGTGGCCAGGGACTGGGGACTTTGTGGGGAGGGGGATTGGAGAAGGCTTTCCTCTTGGGTGACCAAAATGTTCTAAAATTAGACTCAGTGATGGTTGCATAACTCTGTAAATATACTACAAACCACGGGATTGTACACTTTGAATGGCATATATGGTATGTGAGTGAAATCTCAAGAAACTTGTTTTCCGAAGAGGCCAGCACAACACTGACGAAGTTGAGCAGGCCCTGGAGTCTTGACAGACCCAGGTTCCAGCCCCAGCTGTGTTGCTTCATCAGCTGTGTGGCCTCCCACACCTCCCATGTCTCTCTCTGCTCCGTTAAAACAGTCTGGGTGAGAGTCCAAGTTGGAAGACCGGGGAAGACCCGCCCACCCCATCCCGCCTCTTTGGCTTGATTGACAAGGCGGTTGTCCTACTAGAAGTTGCCGCCCCGCTTGCAGAGTCCCACACAAGGAATTTAGGGGTCTTCCTGCACACCCAAAGGAAATGAACGGTTTTGAGGTTGATTTTGAAAGCAGTTAGGAGCTCGTGGGCATCCAGAAAAGTAGCTTGCATGGATATTTTTTAGAAAAAATAAAGCTGTCTTCAGTGCAAACTCCACGGGACTCAGTCCAGTTCATGTAACCCATATGCACCCATAACCCCAGCTATCAGCATACAAGAAGTATGTGCACTATTTGACTTTACATCCTTCCCACATTTACCTAAAAGCAGATCTCTTTTGCCCCCAAATTATAAATTGGTTTCTCGTAGCCACAGAAAATTCTCTCAGTTCCTAGTGCTCAGTAACCATAGCTGCTTGAAGTCATTCATTTTGTGTTCCTTTCTTTGCGTTCACCTCCACGCTTCACTTGGAAATTTTTATAGCAGGAACCTGGGACAGTAGTATATCCAGATTTGTAGTCCTAGAAATACGAGATCCATTAAGGATGGCTTGAACTTCTTTGTTTTGAAATTATAACTATGCAAATAATGGGCAGGTCTATTTCATTTGCATAAAATTAAGGTAGTGAGGTTAAGGCCACCATATCCCCCACCACATTCCCCATGAACTTGTTGCACTTCTTACTAAAAGGCTCCTGGGACCTAAGGGAGTTGCCTCCTAGCCCTCCCTCCCCTTCTCTCCCTTCCTAGCTCCCCCACCCTCAGCCCTGGTCATCCTGGTCCTAGACCTGAAATTATGCAACCACCACCCTCCCCCTGCCCCCTGCAGCTGGATGGGGCCATCAGGGGATCTGATCTCTCCAAAGTGGGGGGGGACACGCCGGTCTGGCGTCGGAGGCAGCTGGGGACGCTCTTGGGACATCAAATTCTGTCCAGATCTCTCCTGACCCTCCCCCTCCCGTAGGACTGTTGATCTAACCTCCCACCCTCTCTCAGAACCCTACCACGGCTCGCCAGTGACCTGGTCCCTGCAGCCCCAGCACCGACCATCAAGGGCTCAGAGAGTATGGCTCTGTCCCTGCCTCAGACTGGGGACCTCAGAATCTGGGGTCCAGCGTTGCTCAGCAGGAGGCCAGACCCACTTGAGTGAATGAATCCAGGAAAGAAGGAATGAATGACTGAGCCTTGGGGCAGCTCCTGGCTGGGCTCAAGACCACAGAGATGTGCTGGTGGCCCATGGGGCTGCCCCTTATGGGTAGGTCCCCTGGGTTCCTGATCTCACAGGAGGCCGATAAGGAGCTAAGGCTGAGCCATCTTTCCCGTTGAGGTGGGCCTTCCCCTACCAGTAACAAAGAATTCAAAGATAGGGGAAGGGACTCTGTCAGGAAACTTCTGAGCCTCAGTTATCCCATCTGGAAAATGGGCACACATCGGCTGCGATCTTGTGATGTGGAGAAGGAAAAGAGGCAAGAGGCATAATAACTGGCTTAGGCAGTGTTTATATTTTCCAGGGAGCACCCACACTCTGCTAGGAGGAAAGAATCAAGATTCTTATCTCTCCTTCTCCCTTTATCTCCTGCTAAGCAGTCCCTCTGCTTCTTATCCCCTCTTTCCTGCTACATTGTCTGTTGAGCTCCTGAGACCCCATCCACACCCATTTTCAGGCTCCTTTTTGTATACGAGTGTGTGTGGCAGGCGTCTGCATCCTTGCTGGGGTCTGGGTGGGGCACCCCTTCGCTGCCTGAGCGTCGTTTGTAAGCGGACTCCTGTTTGTTCCAGTGTCTGTCTGAATTTCGGATTCTCTGCCTGTGCCCACATTCATTCATTCTGCAGATATTTCTTGAGCTCCTACTCAAGTGTGTGTGTGCCAGGCATTGCTGGGACGATACGGTGGCTGACACTGACCCATCCCTGCCTTCATGGGGACCATAGTCCAGCAAGGGGGGAGACAGATAGCTACAGCTGGGGTGGGGTGGGGGCCAGATAATGTTGTAATGGGGCAGCTCTGGGGGACAGTGAGACCCAGAGGGGAAACGGGTGCTGACAAGGCTTTCTGGCTGAGAATAGTAAGAGCTAACATTTACATACCACTTTTAATGAGCATTATACCCACTCCAGAGCTGGGCAGAGTGAGCCCCCTCCACCCACGCACCCGGGGCGAGTTAAGGGACACCTTGGAGGGGTGGGCTGGATGTGGACCCCACGGTTCTGGCTCCAGAGTGCAGGTTTTAATCCACCGTTGGAGGAAACCTGGAGGCTGGGGGGACCTGCACCCAACATTTGGAGGAACTTGAAGCAGGTTGGTGGTGACCCAGTGTAAGTCTGGGGAGAGGAAATCCCAGGGCAAAATGCCTCTAAAAAATGAAATCAGTCAAAGGGAGAAATAAAGTTTAAAACCCGTTTATTGCTTGCAAACTGCAGTCCAGGGCCGGCTCTCTCCTTGGTTCCTGAAAAAGCCAGCCAGCCAGCCCCTCCCTTTAACCTCTCAGGTGCAGACACGCCCTCGGCTGCCCCCGTCAGTACCCACTGACATGGAGATGAGCTTCTCTCCATCCCTGGGGATATGCAAGTGCACCAAAGCCGGGCCAGATACTCTGGAAATGTTACAATTTTACCCACAGGCCACCCCTCCGGAAATCTCGCCTTACAATCTACTGGTTCCCCTTCCGTAGTGGTCCCTGGCCGAGAAAACTGGAGCATTGTGACCAGACTAATGACATAACAATAGCAACAACAATAAAATTATGACAATCTCCAAGCCAGAGGCTTCAGCTAGGTTCAAAGTCCACTGCAGGTTAAGTCCATAGCTCGTCCACTCCACAGGCAGGCGGTGAGGGTCCAGAGCCATCATCACACAGCAGCTGCATCCAGGGGGGCGCATCCAGGCCACAGGGACTGTAGGAGAAAATAAACTTGAGGGCGGTAAGATACATGTTTTAATGACACCAGCATAGGCAAATCTTGTCCATTAGGTAGGATACATGCTAGAGAGTGGTCCTGTGACAGGAGAGTGGCAGGAATGGGATCTCGTCCTGGTCTAGCACACCAGAGTTTCACCCCCTCCCTGTGGGAGTTACAGACGGGTCCATATATAGGGCTACGGGAGGCACATGCACTGGCCATAAAGATAAAACAAAACTTCCCCGCAAGATGCTCTTACCTCCTGGATGTTTTGGTACACTACCGTGACCTTTGGGGGCCTTTCAGCTGTTACCCCAGGAATACACAGGAGGCCAGCTTCCAGGCCTTTCCCCCAAGGTGCCAGAAGGGCCAGCCTTCGCTGGCCCATGTGTCAAAATGTCCAGGGCCAGGTGCATTCAGCAGCGTCTCCAGGGCTTAATGCAGTTGGGGCTGGCAGCAGGGGGTTGCTCTGCCGGCCATATCCTGGCTTCAATAGCTCTTCTTTAGTTTGGACGTACAATTGTGTAGGAGAGGCAGCAAGGTGTGTGAGCGTATCCACAGGGCTCAGAGCTCCTCTACATGGCTTCTCATTCAAACGCTGCAGCACCATCCATAGGCCAACTGACCAACTCTGTAGATGATTGGTGTCCGACTTCAGGCCAGATTTCAACAAACCATTGTCCCTCTCTATCATGCCTGTCCCGGTAGGATTATATGGTACATGAAATTTCCACTCTATTCCTAATTGCTGCACCCACTGTTGTAACTCATGTCCAGTAAAGTGGGTGCCTTGATGGCTCTCAGTCACCTGCGGCCGGCCTCATGCTGCAAAGAGACACTCCAGGCCCTTCTGGGTGGTTTGCTGATCTGCACGACATGCAGGAAAAGCAACCAATAGTCCAGTAGCCGTGTCCACACAAGTCATGGCATACCGATACCCTTCTGATATGGGCAGAGGCCCAATATAGTCTATCTGCCACCTGACAAGGGGTATTGTCCCCCTTACTATGTCCCATGTTGCTGTGGGACTCAGTGTAAGTCCCTCTTAGAGCACACAGGGACTTCCTCCAGGCTCTGCTGACTTCTTCAAAGGTCAATGGCGAGCCCCACCGATGGGCTACAGCCCACATTGTCTTCTGCCCCGCGTGCAACAAATGCCGGTGTAGCCATGGGGCCACACCAGAGGCAGGCTTTCCTTCGAGCCAGCGCACCTGGGCCAGTGTGTCTGCTTCATCATCCCTGGGATGCCAAAGGCAAATGGCCAGTCACGTGATACACAGTAACAGTCTTAGTCTGACCAGAGGCCCACAGGTCTTGCCACAACTCTTGCCCCCAAAGGGGCTGGTGACCAACCATCCAGTTGGCATGATACCATGTCAGTAGCCACAGGGTCAGGCCCTGATAGGCGACCCAGCTGTCAGTGCAGATAACTATGGGGGGAGGCTCCTGGGTGATCACGAGCCATACTGCCCACAACTCAGCCCATTAACTGCTCTTTCCCTCTCCATCCTCCATCCATAGTGTCTCAGCCTTAGGATGGAAAGCCACAGGCCTCCACTTTGGGGGCTGCCCACGGCTGGAGCTATCTGTGTACCAAGCACCTTCAGGTACAGGGGCTTTTCCCTCCTGATAAGGAGTCTCGGCTACCGAGGGCTGAAAAGCAAGTTCTTCCTGCTTTCCACTGGTATAGGTCACTGGCCCCAGCAAGTGCTGGAATTCAACACTTAAAGGGCTAGTAGAGAGGGCGCTGGGCTGCTGTAAATATGGGCCCCATTTGGCCAGTGTAGGTGTCTGTGCCACGCCACTCCGTGGCCTTTGGGTCCAGCCTCGTACCCACCCTGCGATGGGATGGGTGGTTATTACTTTGGTCAGAGCTGTTCCAGCAATGGGCTCCGTAGCCAGAAAGGTGTGGTACACAGCAGCCAGTTGCCTCTCTATCAAGGTGTACCGGACCTCTACTCCTTTCCATAGTTGTGACCAGAATCCAATAGGTTGGCGTGTCCGTTCAAGCCGCTGCCAAAGACCCATCCACAACCATCTTCGGCTACATGAACATCTAGCTCACAGGGCCTTGATGAGTCCATTACATTCAAGGCCTGTACGGCCCTGACTTCCCGCTTGGCAGCAGTAAAAGCAGCTGCACATGTCTCATCCCAGTCCCACCTGATGCCCTTTCATACCAACCAGTAAGGGCTTCAGAATCTGTGCCAAGTGCGGGATAAACACTTTCCAGTAGCCCAAAAGACCCAAAAACTCTTGCATTACTGCCACAGTGGTGGGGGGGTGGAAGCCTGCACCTTGTCTGTAACCGCTTCAGGAACAACTTTAGTTTTACCCGACCAGACAACCCCCAAGATTTTCACAGACAAACCAGGTCCCTGAACCTTGGGGCTGTTCACAGCCCATCCTTTCTCCTGTAGATGTTATGACAGTCTAGGAACTGCCCCTTCTAAACCTGAAAGAGAATCAGATGTGAACATAATATCATCAATGTAGTGATACAACTGCACCATTTGCGGTTTCCTCCATGTGGCCAAGTCCTGGGCTACAAGTCCGTGACAGATGGTGGGGCTGTGGAGGTGTCCCTGTGGAAGGACAGTGAATGTCCTCTGCCGGCCTTCCCATGTGAAGGCAAACTGTTCCTGGCTTTCCTGTGCTGTGTTAATAGAGAAGAAAGCATTAGCAAGGTCTAGGTCTACTACATAATGATACGTTCCCAGCTCATGGGTGAGGGTGTCCGGAATGTCTGCTATAGAGGGGACAGCAGCATGCAAAGGGGGTGTGACTTTATTCAATTCCCTGTAGTCCACAGTCATACACCAGGAGCCGCCTGGCTTTCTCACTGGCCACACTGGGGAATTAAAAGGACTGAGTGGGCTTTACGATGCCCACACTCTCCAACTCCTGTAGAGTTTCTCCAATTTCCTTGTGCCCCCCAGGCAGTTTATACTGCTTAGTATTTGTCACCGCCGAGGTACAGGCAGAGCTACAGGTGGGTGCTTAGCATGTCCCCTCAGAACTGCCTTTACCACGCGTACCCTCAGTCTGAACTCACCTTCCGTGGTCTGTAACCCCAGGCCCTGCAGGATATCTACCCCCAAAATATATTCAGGGATGGGAGAAATGTACACGGTATACTCCTTTGGGGGTAAACGCCCTGTCCCCAGTGAGGTTTGGAAACACTCAGGGCTGCCATGAATCAGAGAACACTCAGCTCCTGTGCCCACCAACGCCAGGACACCTACATTCACAGGGGACCAATGAATTGCTAATTCTACATGTGGCCTCTGGCACCCACTATGTCCCCCAGGGTGGGGACCTTGACCCCCACCTCAGTTGAACCACGATGCCCAATCGTCCTCCTGGGGGGTGAGGGCTCAGGCGAATCCTGAGTGCTGTCTCCCATGGAGTTTTGCAGGGACAGAGGCCGGGCATGAGGCCTTGACTCTGGTTCCCGTGTCCTGGACCCCAGCAGCTGGAACTGCTGCTCTGGCTTTAATTGGTGCCACAGTTCTAACAATATTCTGTTGGGCTGCCCATCGAGTTTTCTTTCACTACCCCGGCCTTTATCAAACCAACCCACATCTGTGTCCTTGAGACCTTCACGGGGCCTCTTGCACGTCTCCTTTCAGTCGCGGCCCGTACTTCCCTCTGTGCCCTTATTGTTTCATCCTCCCCCAGATCTGCTAAAGTACGAGTAGCCTCCCTTATGGGTCGCCCTAGGTGGGGGGCAAGAACAGTCACTAGGGACCCAAAGAGAGATGGGGGAGCTGTGTGCAGCACCAGGTTTCTCATTCCTACAGTGAACACCTCCCCATCAGGGCCCGGGGGGTCCATATTAAAGATGACGTTTTTCATACCCAATTCCCACAGCACCTGTTGGAGCTCTGCGTACATTTTCCAGTTACTGGGAAACTATGGTGATTCACCCTGATTAGGCCAAACTATCCTGACAGCAGCCGTCAGCCATTCCAGGAGTGTCGGATTCCCTGAGGTGTGACGGGCATTTTGCAACCGCTGCTGGAGGGAAGGGTGAGTCGTCAGGGAAGCCATTCTACTCATCTCAGTACCCAACGTAACAACATTTTCCACCCCCATGTCCCAGAGACTTAAAAGCCATGTAGGCAGAGGTTCCGATGGCCTCTGCCTATACCGGATGCTCATGTCCACCAGCTCATCCTGGGTCTAGGGGCAGAGCATGGAGGGCTCCACAACCTGGGGAGGGGGCTGCTCCTCCCCCTGAGGAGCCCGCGGTTGTTTCATTTTTATTTTCTTAATTACAGCTGGGCGGACCTTTAAAACAGGAGAAGATGGTACCCCCAGGGGTGGCCTGGGTAGCAGATCCGCCAGTGGCCCGCTGCCTCCTCTTCTCCTCGGGCTTCTCCACCAACGGCTCCTTCTCCACCATTTCCGGGGCTGAAGGCACTGCTCTTTCCTCCCCGTGCCTCTCTCCCACGGCCGCCTGCAACACGGCTTTTCCTGCCAGCTCGCCCCTCGCCACTTCTAAGGAATCTTCTAGGAGTGTGACCCGCCTTTTCAGTAACTGTCTCTTTTCTTTAACAGCATCCCATAGGCTATCACCCAGCTCCTCCAAGCGATGCTGAAGTGTGTCTCTCTCCCGCCTAAGTCCCTCTCTCTCCTCCCTAACCCTCTTGATAATCCTTTCTCCTGTATAACATTTTCCACTGTCTTGATGAAAAGAGACCTACAATGCCAGCCGCTACACGGCCCCCTAAGGTCTCCAAGCAGTCTTCCAACTCATGGAGGCCTAATTCTGCAGCTTCCAGTTCCCCAGTTCTGGGGAAGGCCCCACCCCTCTAAGACGTACTTTACCCTAGACCAACTCCCCACTAGGGGTTCCCAACTTGGAAGCCGCACAGCTGGGGGGATACTAACAGGTGAAGCGGCAGTGTTTATTTTCCGGGGCAGTCCTGGGGCTGCAGGCAGGTGCACCTCTGCGGCTGCATCCACTGGGGCCTCCCCACCGTCCCCAGGAGCAGCCCTCCCAAGGCCACACCCATTATGACAGATTTCGGGTTCAGAGGCACCCTGCTGACTGCGCCAGATGTAAGTCCGGGGAGAGGAAATCCCGGGGCAAAATCCCTCTAAAAACCAAAATCAGTCAAAGGGAGAAATAAAGTTTAAAACCCGTTTATTGCTTACGAACTGCAGTCCAGGACCGTCTCTCTCCTCTGCTCTGGAAGGAAGCAAGCCAGCCCCTCCCCTTAAACTCTCAGGTTCACACACGCCCGGTTGCCCAGGACGAGGAGGTGGACTTCTCTCCACCCCTGAGGATATGCAGACGCACTAAAGCCAGGCGAGATACTCTGGAAATGTTACAATTTTACCCACACCCAGCAATGGGAGGGCTTGGGAGGAGGGTGGGAAGGGTCCAGAGCGCAGGCCCCCGAGTCGGAGTCGCCAGCCCCTGACTCCCCGTGCGCCCCTGCGCCAGACTGGCCCCAGAAAGGGGAACGGGCCGCGCCCCGCCTCGGGCCCAGCTGGGCGAGCTCACCCACGTGGGGCGCCTGGCGCCGGGAGCTTTCATTAGCTCATTAGATGCCAGCTGGCGTTATTATGGTGATTATCCCCATTATTATCCTTAATAACTAATTAATTAGAATTACTACGTCCGCCCCGAGTCCGATTGGGTCTCTCCGGCCGGGAAGTCACCGGACCCTCAGCAGAGGGGAGCTCGGACTCTGTCTCCCACCCACCCATGCCCCCGGCCCACCCCAGCCTTCCCGGCCCACATTGGCCTAGCAAAGCAGCGGGCAGGCTACGGTGGCGCGGGCCGGGAGGCGGGAGTCTGGGTGAGCGCGCGCCTAATGTCGCCCCCACCTCCGCGCGGGGGTACCGCAAACCCAACGTGAGCCGTCGGGCGCTAGGACCGTACGGCCCAGTCGACGCCACGCGGAGAAGCCAGGCGGCCCCAGAGCCATGCCTCTCCCCCTGGCGATTGGCTCTCGGGCCCCAGCGAGCGGCTCCGATTGGCGCAGGCGGCCGCCACTCCGGGAGTGCCTGCCTCGCCTGGGCGGTAAGTCTCGGGTCTGCGGTCCAGAGCCGCAGGCGCTCGCAGTTGGGCGGGCGGACGCCTCGCGGGACAGAAGGGCTCGCGGCCAGCGGGTTCGCGAGTGCCGGCGCCCGCCCGGCCCGATTCCGAGCCGTCATGGACCCCGGGCCTCCGGCCGCTGGAGCCGGGGCGCCCCCGCGGCCGCTGTCGCTGGTTGCGCGGCTGAGCTACGCCTTGGGGCACTTCCTCAACGACCTGTGCGCGTCCATGTGGTTCACCTACCTACTGCTCTACCTGCACTCGGTACGCGCCTACAGCTCGCGCGGCGCGGGCCTGCTGCTCCTGCTCGGCCAGGTGGCCGACGGGCTGTGCACGCCCCTCGTGGGCTACGAGGCCGACCGCGCCGCCGGCCGCTGCACCCGCTACGGCCCCCGCAAGGCCTGGCACCTGGTCGGTAAGCCTCCTCCGCCGAACGCCCGCCCGGCGTTCCCGGGCCGGAACCTCCCCGTCTGTCTGTCTGCCACAGACTGAGTCTCCCCGGACTGTCAGTTTTCCGTGGTCGGATCCTCCCTGTCTGTCTGACTGCCCCTTAACTACCGTCTGTCCGTCCCAGGGCTGCTGCCTGACCTGCGGAACCCCCTCCATCTGACGTTCATGTGACCCTTCAGTGTCACTTCTCCTTGTCCGTCCGTCTGACAGCCCCAGGCACCCCAGCTCTCCCTGCATTGTGTGACTCCCAGTGTCTCCTGTGGTGTAGCCTGCCTTCTATATTAGGGTGACCCCCCCCCCAGGACAATTCTCCCCGAGTGAGGATCAGGCTGCCTAGATCCCCCTGGGGCCTATCTGTTGGTGCCCCCAGCGCTCCCCCAGCCATCCCCCGTCCCTCGTGGGCAGCCTGGTGCTTGGAGGGTTTTGGTGGCTGCCCTGGGAGCCAGGAGTTGGGGGCTGGAGGTCTGTGCCTGTCGGCCGAAGGGGACAGGGGTCTGCAGGGCAGGCAGTGAGGTCCCCCTCTGTGGGGGGGCATTGCCTGGGCTAGTGGGCTGCTGAGGAGGGGAGGGGAGGTGGCAGGGCTGGGGCGCCCTGCCTGGGGAGCACCCCTGGTAGGCTTGCCTCATAGGGCCCCCTCTCTGCCCACCCCGACTGGGCCTTGAGAGTAGCTTGGACAGCTTTCCCAGCTGCTCTTATCCTGAAGACAGGTCTGCCATCCTGACATTTGGGGCTTGCGGGCTTTTCGGAAGGCAAGGCCAGGAGTCCTGTCCACTCCTGGGAATTCTGGGCGGCTCTGTAGAAAACAGGAGGGACCCGCTGCCATTTCCCCTTGCCCTTGGGAACAATGAGGGGGGAGGCAGTGGTTTGCCCCGGGCCTTGGGAGTGCTGTATTTGCAAGGTGCAGATTTCCCAGCAGTCTAAGTGGCAGGCATGGCCCAGGGACCAGATTGCTTGGGTCGCTTTCGGCTGTAGCAGTCGGGGAGGTGGGAGCCGCAGACCGCGACCAGCGATGGTCTCCCCTGGAGAGTGGACGTTAGAGGTGCCCCCTCGGGCCCATGCCGGGACTGCTTGTGGAGCGGAGCCCAGAGTCTAAAGAGCGGCTTTGCTCATAATAGGTAAAGTCAGTGACAAGCAAACAAGGTGGTTCCCAGGCCCCATGGATGGGAGGCAGATGGGAGACCCTGCTGAGAAAATGGAGCCACCCGGGGGAAGGGATCCCCAGCCTGACACCGAGCTGGCAAAGCCCCCTGGGAGGGACCTGCCCCCAGCTTGGAGCCGGAGGGGGTGCCCCAACCAGACCCAGAGCCTTCGCCTGAGCCCCTTCCCTGCCCAGTGGGCACGTGGGGAGACCCAGGAGTGTCTGTGGAGAGAGGAAGCCAGGATGGCCCCTCGTGTGGAGGTCACCTAGGCAACAGTGCCCACTTCTCTATTTTTGCCCCTGAGTCTGAGGGTGGTGGTGACCAGATGCAATTCTTCCTCATAACAAGCCTTCTGGGCTTCCTCCTAGGCCAGGGAGGACCCTCAAAACCAGACACTCCTGCAGGGCCCAGGCTGGGGCAGGTGGATGGCTTCATAAGGAAGCGGCAGTGCTCTGGAGGAGGGGGGCATTAGCTTTGGGGTTTTGAAGGATGAATAGGAGCGTGCAGGTATTGTGGGGCATGCCAAGTAGTTGAAATATCTTGTGCAAAGGTGTGAAATATAGCTTTGAAGCTGCTTGAGGCGGGAAGTGCCTTAAAGTTGTTAAAATTCAACAGAGTAGATTTGAAGGTCTAATTGGCTTTATTAAGTGATTCATGAATCAGGCAGCATCCCATCTACCATCCCAAGTAGAGAGATGCTCCAGGGTTGTACAAATGGAGTATACAGGAGGGTATGCAAGGAATTGATTGGCAGAAGAAAAGACAAGGCCTGGACATCCTCTGGGGCGGGGGAGGCAGACCACCTCACACAGACCGCCTCACTGGTGCTGACGGACTGTTAGGGCACATTCCTGGGATGGGTGGGAACTGCAGTTAAGTCACAGTTTGCTGTCCTGGGGGGCGAGGGAGTCCATGTGGCTTCCTGTGTGTGTTCTTCTTGGACTAGAAAGGTGGGAGTGCCTGCTTTCACACGCCGACTCTCACTCCCGTGCCGACCCTGTGAGGGCAGGATCTTCATTATCTACGTTTTCTGGAAACTGAGGCCTGAGAGGCAAAGTGGCTCGCCTAGGCCCCCAGCCTGGCGGCCTGGCTCCGACAATGGTTAACCTGGCCTGGGCAGCCGGGTGGACTCCCACCAGGACACGCGTTTCTGACTGGAGTCTGCGGTCGCGCTGGTCCCTCAGGGATCTGCCCGGCAGGCCCCTCCCAGGCACCAGTTCCAGAGAAACTGCAAGCGAGGTTTCGGTTTCATTTCCCCATCCAGCCTGGGGGATGAGGTCAGCCCTGGGCCTGGTGGCAGAAAAGTCCAGCTGGGGATGGAGGAGGAGGGTGCAGGGCTGGCATGGGGTCCCACAGGCTGGATTCTCAGGTCTGCGGCTTGCTTGGGGGACCTGTCTCTTCATCTGGAAAATGGGGTTAATAACGTCCATCCCTTGGGGCAGTAAATAGAGGCCGCTGTTGTTATTCACTATTCACTAGCTCAAAAGGAACTGATGCTGGGTGCCAGGGACAGGAACGTGACTTAGCTGTGTTGATTCACCCCGCCAGGGCCTTCAGCCTTGTGGGGGAGGCAGGCAGGACACAGGATTCCTGTGTGTGCTGCAGGCTGAGGAAAAGGGAGCGGGGTCCAGACACAGTGTGTTGGGGCTAGGAGACTGCTGGCGACTCGGCTGGTCAGGGAGGGCCTCCTGGAGGAGGTGGCATTTGAGTCCTGAGGGATGAAAAAGGGTCAGCCTTGCCAGGATGGAGGGGAAGGGCATTCCAGGCAGAGGGCAAGACAGTGCAAAGGGGCCGCACCAGCTAGGAGGCCTGTGTGCTGGAGGAGGAGGGGAGGATGGGGAGGATGGAGAGGGGCCGGGCAGGCTGTGCGGGTCCTCGGGGGCATGAGGGTTTTTCCGGGGGGAGGCCCCCTTACAGGCCGACAGGGACGCTGGAGCTCTGGGGCAGGGTCCACACTGGCCCCTTCTCGCCTCCCCTGGCCTCCTGACTCCTGCTGGCCCCACAGGGCCCTTGCGGAAAGCTTCTCCTGCCCGGCCCGGTAGCGGGAAGGGGATGCTGCGGGTGTAAAGGGTGCGTCCATAGTGGGCACCTGTGCAGGGGACCCCACAGCCCTCTTCAGCCTGCCATGTGACCTCAGCTCTCTGCTGGGTGCCCCATCTGCCACCCCAGGGGGCTTGCAGCGTGCGGCCTCAGGGGCACTGCTGCCTGTTGTGCCCATTTCCCCATGAGACCTCAGGGCATATAACCTGGCCCCTCTGCCTCAATTTCCCTGTCCATCCCTGGGCCCGCGAGCCTGGGAGCCCTGGGCTGCAGACCCTCTACCCACTGTGTAATCCGGGAGGGTCTCTGCCTTGTCCCCATCCGGTCGCACCCCGGGAAGCCCTGGGCCACCGTGGGAAGGCCCCTGATGGGACCTCCCCGCCTGCCGCCCACAGGCACCGTCTGTGTCCTGCTCTCCTTCCCTTTCATCTTCAGCCCGTGCCTGGGCTGCGGGCCGGCCACCCCCGAGCAGGCCGCCCTCCTCTACTACGGGCCCTTCGTTGTCGTCTTCCAGTTCGGCTGGGCCGCCACGCAGGTCGCTCACCTCAGCCTCATCCCGGAGCTCGTCAGCAGCGACCACGAGAAGGTGGAGCTCACGGCCCTCAGGTGCGTGCGCGGGCGCAGCGCAGCAGGCGGGCCAGGACCTGGGACCGGGGACCGCCGCCTCCCGTGCTCGGGCTCTGCTGGGCTGTGGCCCCGAGACCCAGGCCAGCCCGCCCATCCGGAGGACAGCTTCTCAGTCGGTGGCTGTTGCGTAACAAATGCCCATGAAGTTAGCGGGTTCGAGCGGCCTGCGTTCCCCGCCCGCCGGCTGGAGGCCAGGAGTCTGGCCTGGCTCTGCAGGGTGTTCTGCCGCGGAGTCTGTGTTCAGGGCTCCAGCAGGCTATGGCTAGGGCTGGGGTCTCATCTGAAGCCTGGGCCCCCGCCCCGCTGACGTACTTGGTGGCAAGACTTGTAGAACTCGCAGTGGCCGGCTGCTAGGCCGAGGCTGGCAGGACCGTCTCTGATCTCAGGCTCACCAAGGCCCTGTCCCCGAGGTTGCCTGATTAGGTCAGGCCCACCCAGGGCCACCCCTCTTCATGATGTCCACAGAACCCCTCACTGCTGTCACAGCAGGCCACCCAAACACGGAGTGACGCCCCCCAGTCACAGGCCCGCCCCGGGAGCGGGTCAGACAGGGTGGGGCCAGGGCGTGGCAATCCCGGGAGCCTGGGAATCCTGCCTTGCTGCTCCTGGGTCCGGTTGGCGCCTGGCTAGTGGTCAGCTTGCATGAGGTACTGAAGGGTGTTTCATGGGTAGGAAGCTGATAGCACTGAGGGGGTGCCTGCTGGGTGCCAGGCCCACTTCTAATCACCTTTTGTCCTCACACAGCCCCAGGGGCTATCAGGTGCCCAAGGCCAGGAGACACGGGGAGGGCCAGGCTCCCGGAGGCGCCCACAGGCCTGCCTGCCTGCAGGGCAGCCGCTTCTGGCCCCAGCTCTGCCCAGCCTGGCCTCGCCTCTCCCACCGCGGGTTCCGCATTATGGCCGGGAGCAGGGGCCTTAGCTATCTACGGGTTGCCCAATGCGGCGGGTTGGGGTGTGAGGGCCCCAGCTGTCAGGGGGGCTGGGGGGGACTGAGGCCAGGCTCGGGGGCGCCTTCTCCCTGCGGGCTTTACTGCCAGCCTCCTGGCATCTTCACTTTGGCCTCTGTGGGCATTGTTGTCACTTTCAGAAGGGGAAACTGAGTCCTGGTGAGGCTCAGAGGCTCCCACACCTCTGCCCCACCCCACCCCAGGCCCTGGAGGGACATTGCCCTGGGGCTGCAGGCAGGTGCAGGCCCAGACGATTTGGGACTATGGGGTCTCTCTCTGCCTTGTGGAAGCCCAGGGTCTGGGAACCGAGAATTCAGGATCCTGGCTTCTGAGCATCTTGGGGTCTGACCTCTGGGTTGCAGCCCTGACTCAGCCCTGCTTCACTAAGTCTCTGCCCCTTGGCCCGGGTGGAGTTGCAGGTCAGGGTTGTAGGTCATCAGATAATGGGCAACCTGGGGAAACTGAGGCCGGTGGCGGCTTCCTGAAGTCGCTGTGGGCCAGAGGTTCCCGAGGCCCAGAGGCAGCCTCCCGGGGAGGAAGTGGCCTTGTGGTCGGCCGGCCGCCGTGCTGAGGCCTCACCTGTCCACACAGGTACGCTTTCACCGTGATGGCCAACATCACCGTCTACGGCGCTGCCTGGCTCCTGCTCCACCTGCAGGGGGCGCCGCGCGTGGGGCCCACCCGGGACGACAGGGAGCAGCTGGGGGCCCAAGATGTGCCGGTGTTCCGGGTGAGCCGGGCCCGGGTGGGCGGACGGGACAGCCCCAAGGCCCTGACCCCGGGGCTTGGCTGTGGGAGCCGCTGCCGACCCCTCCCTGCCCCGCCCCGCCCCAGAACCTGGCCCTGCTGGTGGTCGGCGTGGGCGCCGTCTTCTCGCTGCTGTTCCACCTGGGCACCAGGGAGCGGTGCCGGCCGCAGGCTGAGGAGCCAGGGGAGTGCAGCCCCCTGCTGGCCCCTGCCAGGGCCCAGCGCCTGCTGCTCTGGAAGCACTGGCTCCGGGAGCCAGCCTTTTATCAGGTAGGTTGGGGGGGAGGCCTGAGCTGCTGGCGGCCAGCGGCCCTCCTCCGTGGGCAGAGGTGGCGGTCCTGGGCCCAGGAGCAGGCGCCGGCCGCAGGTGCCCTGCTGCTGGGCCCTCCACCGCCCCCGTCTGCTCCCAGGTGGGCCTGCTGTACATGAGCACGAGGCTCATCGTGAACCTGTCCCAGGCGTACATGGCCATGTACCTCACCTACTCGCTTAGCCTGCCCAAGGTGAGCCGCTGGGCCGCTGGCGGGCGCGGGGCTGGCGGGCCCGTGTCGGTGGGCCGGCTCTCAGTCGCCGCACCCGCTCTGCCCTGACAGAAGTTCATCGCCACCATCCCGCTGGTGATGTACCTCAGCGGCTTCTTCTCCTCCTTACTCATGAAGCCTGTCAACAAGTGCATCGGGAGGAACGTGAGTGGGCGGGGCCGGGGCCCCAGAACCGGGTGGTCTGGGCCTCGTAGAAGCCCCATTCCTGGGAACTGAATTCTAGTAGCCCAGCGTCAGAGCATGTTGGAGCTGCAGAGCTCTAGAACTTTCTGCACTGTCCAGGGCGGGAGCTGGGAGTGGGTGCTGAGCACCTAAAATGTGGCTGGCGCCCAAGGAACTGAAGGCCTCGTTTCATTTGACTTCCACTGGTTTGCACCTGCAGACAAGCAGCGAGCACAGCTTTAGAACGTCGGCTCCACGGAGCCCTCGGCGCCTCTGGCTCTGGCTCTGACTCCTCCGAGCCCAGGGCTGGGGGCTCCTGGGGGATGGCGCCACTCTAGCCCTGCCTGTGTGTGGGTGGTGGGGACAGCGGATCGGAGACCAGAGGGGCCAGGGCCAGGCTCACAGCCGCCGGGAGGGGCGCTGACGCCAGGCTCGCCCCTCTGCAGCTCACCTACTTCGTGGGCCTCCTTGTGATCCTGGCCTTCGCAGCCTGGGTGGCGCTGGCGGACAGGCTGGGCGTGGTCGTGTATGTGGCGGCCGGGCTGCTGGGCGTGGGCTGTGCCACCATCCTGGTCACCTCGCTGGCCATGACGGCAGACCTCATCGGCCCCCACACGGTAGGGCTGGTGGGCGGGGCGGGGTGGAGGCTGGGGACTGGGGCTGGGTGGAGGGTGCTCACCCCTGTGCCCGTGTCCCGCAGCACAGCGGGGCCTTTGTGTATGGCGCCATGAGCTTCTCGGATAAGGTGGCCAACGGGCTGGCAGTCATGGTCATCCAGAGCCTGCACCCCTGCTCGTGAGTGCCCTGTGTCTGAGCACATAGTGTGTGCCGGGGGCCCAGGACACAGCACACAGATGTGTCAGGGAATGGGGGCGGGCAGGCCTGGAGGGAACCGGTGTGTGCCCTGGGAACCAGAGCCGGCCTGGCCCCTGTGCTCAGGGAGCAGGGGTGACTTCCGCCACCTAAATAATCCCGTGAAAACTGTGACCAGAGCAGGGGCGGGTGGTGTGAGGACACTGCCTAGCGAGCCCTGGCTGGGGCAAGAAGTCAGGGGCCCTCCTTGAGGTGACACTGGGTGTGAGACCTGGTTTGGGCAGCTGGGGAGGAACGGCACGTGCAAAGGCCCAGGGGCTGGCAGGCCCCAAGGTAGGCAGGAGCCAGTGGACCAGGGGTAGTTGGGGCCAACACTGAAGTTCTGTGTGTGGGGGAGAGAAGGGGACCGGGCGGCACCCTGGGTCCTGTCTCACCCCTCCTACCCCCCAGCTCAGAGCTGTGCTGCAAGGCCTGCGTGGGCTTCTACCACTGGGTGATGGTGGCCGTGACGGGTGGCGTGGGCATGGCTGCCACCCTCTTTCTGTGCAGTCTCCTCATCTGGCCCATCCGTCTGCGGAGCTGTGAGTTGTGGGCCCCTCCACCCCCCAGGAACCCCAAACCAAGCCACGGGGGCTGGGGCTGGGACAGGGACAGACCCACGTGCACTAACCCCACCCCGTCTCTTGCAGGGGACCCTGGAACCCGGCTCTGACCCTCCCCCATGCCCACTGCCCTATCAAAGGAACCCGGCCTGCACACTCACTGCCTAGCTGCGGCCTGCTCCTCCCACCCGTCCGTCCTCGTCTGGCTGCGGGGGCTGGACAGAGCTAGGCTCTCTGGTATCCAGGGGCCCGTGGGTCCTCATGGGTTGGGGGCACCCGGTCCCAGCTCTGGATGTTTGGGGTGCCCTCTGTTGTGAGGGGGCAGGTCCTAAGGGACTCAGAGCCTGATTTCGCTACTGGGAAGCTGGGCCTGGACCCGGCTGTGGGGTTCAGCAGCCAGGCTGGGGCCCGAGTCCGGCTTCCTGCACCCAGGCCTGTGCTGACGGTGAATAAATTGGCGCCGAGGGTGAGGACTGCGGCCTCTGCTTGTTGCCCAGGCTCCCGGTCCCCCGCAGTGGACAGACGCCCGAGGCGGAGAGGTGGCGTTGGGCAGCATGGCCTTTATCAGCAAGCAGGAGGGGAGCCGAGCGGGGGCCGCTGGTTGGTGGAGGGGCAGCGGGGCTCCAGGGCCCACTGCTGGTAGTTCTGGGTGGTGTAGCACGGGCGCTGGGGCACCGACAGTGCCGGCACATAGTCAGACACCCGCCACTGCGGCTCCATCCCGTATTGGTGCCTGTTGACCACTGTGGGGCTGGGACCCAGTCAGGTGCTGGCCCCAGCTTCCTTCACCCCCACCCAGGGGCCTTGCTTCCCCAGATTTTGGGGCCCCAGGCTCCCACCCTGTTCCCTTGGTCCCAGGCTCACCGTATTCCTTGCCCCTGCTGGGCCTGTCTGTCCATTGCGCGCTCACCCACCCTGTGCTGGGGGCCCTGTACTGGGCAGGGATGATGGGATCGTGCCAGGCGGTCTCCCGGAGGCGCAGGGTGTAGGCTGCCGGGGAGGAGTGGAGGTCGCCTCTGGCCCTTGCCCTCCCCCTGGGGCTGGCCTGGCCTGAGGGTGGTGGGGCTGGGCACTCACCCGAGGGCACCTTCTGCTCCCGGTGGCTGCAGCATCCACGCCAGCAGGCGTAAGCCTTCCGGTACGGGCTGTCCGGGGCCCGTGGGAGCGTGTACCAGGCTTCCCGGGATTCCGAGTTGGTAAGGCCAGTGTACCACAGCTGGCCGGAGGCATCGCGTCCCATGGGTGTGTAATTCCAGCCTGTTGCCTGCCTGATGGCTGGCGCCCAGCGAGGCCCCTCCTGGGACAGGTAGTCATCGCTAAGGTGTGGGAGTTGGGGGACAGAGTCTGAGCCTGTGGCCATCCCCCACCCCACCCTGGCCTCAGCTTGCCATCCCTAGACTCGGCCTTTCCACCCTCTGCCAGGCACCACCAGCAGTTTGGGCATAAAGGCTGGCCCACAGCACGGGGGCCTTCCCTCATCCCTGCTCAGCCATACCTGTCCTTCAACACCGGACACGCTCATAGCTCATCTTTTCTGCCATGTCCCTCCCAGGACCCTCACTAAACCCTTCATGTTTGCTGCCCTTCCCCTAGGGGATACCAGGAAGTGGAGGGATGAGGGCTGTGGCCACTCCTGGGGCCCTAAGTCCTTGTCCAGCCTCCAAGCCCTGCAGGCCCCTTCCTCCAGGAAGCCCCCTGGACTGGAGGGTGTACCAGGAGTGGTGTTGGCTGCAGCCCAGATTCTGGGGCCCAGGTTCTGCCATTGGTTTGGCTTAGAAGCTATGGACTGGGGGCCCAGGCTCCCAAGAATACCCTCGGGTAAGCCTTGTGCCTTTGCCATCTACCCGGTTGGCAGGGACCAGCTGGGAGTGAGGGCAAGCTCACATTTAAATAGGGAGGTAGGTGGCAAAGCCTGTCCTAGGCAGCAGGCACCAGCAGGGCTTCCCTGAGGAGGAGGGGTGGGTAGACCACTCTAGGCAGAGGAGCAGCACGTGCAAGGGCCCTGGGGCAGCAGAGGATAGTATAAAGAACAGAGAGGGCAGTAGAAATAACATCATGATGGGAAAAATCAAACCTCACCGAGGTACCAGTAAATTTAAAGAAAATGAAAAAACCCTAAGCTGGTGAAGCTATAGGGGAACATGCCTGAGCAGAAACCTCAAGTGGGAATTCCTTCCCTAACGCAACCCAGTAGCACCAACGCCTGAGAGAGACAGGGATACGTGCGTGCACTGTGAGCTTGACTCCGAGCAGTCGCCCCAGAGATGGCGGTCGTCTGCCCTAGGTTGGTCCCAGCAGGGCAGCTGGCAACATGCTCTCACCTCTGTCTTGTCCAGAGAGCCTGGCTCAGAGTTCTCACTCGGGTAGATGGCATCAGACCACAGAAAACTAGAAGCCCATGTGTCTCAGATAAGGTGACATTAGCCTGGTCGGTTCTGGGACATCAGCCTCAGGAACCTGACGTAGGCTGGGTTTGCCACTGAAAGGGGAATTTGAGGATCACACGGCGTACCCCACCCGTCTGCAATGAAGGGCTCTGAACTGTTAACTGCATGAGGTTTGTAAGATGCACTTAACATGGTCTTAAGTAATAACACAATGAAAAGTGAGTCTTTTTATGAATGAGTGTCAATCAAACCTCTGGTTAAACAACAGCATCACATTTTAGCCAGAAAAGACTTCTCATGATAGGCGAACACCTTTTTGGTCCCCGCTTGAAATTTCTGCATCTTTTCTGACCCTAACGGTATGAAACTAGAAATCAGTTATGAGGGAAAAACAAACGTGGAGGCTAAACCAACAGGCCAGCCGAGTAATCAGAGGGGAAAACAAATGCTCAGAGACGAAGGGAGACAGAGACAATGGTTCACGGTCGTCGGGACGCAGCAGAAGCGGTTCTAAGGGGGAAGTTTATGGTGGTGCAGGTCTGCCTCAGGGCACAAGTGTCTCCATCGGACCGACACCTCAAGGAACTAGAAAAAGAACAAAGCCCAGAGTTGGTAGAAGGGAGACGAACAATCAGGGAGAAATAAAGGAGGTGGAAACAGTCAGTGAAAGAGCTGGTTCTTTGAAAGACAAAAGTCGCTGTCTTTAGCCAGACTCAAGAAAGAGGACTCAAAATAAATGAAAGAAGCTACGAGTCACATCACAGAAATACAAGAAATCATGGCAGATTACTACAGAGTCATGCCAGTGAAATGGACAACCCAGGAGAAATGGATATGTTCTTAGAAACATCCCGTCTTGTAATTCTGTGTCAGGAAGAGAGAATCTGAACAGACCTACTGCTAGTAACAAAATTTAATTGGTGATAAGCTCCCAACAAACAAAAGCCCTGATCCAGGCCATACCACAGGTGAACCCTACCAAACAGCGTACAGGGAGCTGACACACCCCTCAAACTTCAGAGAACAGGAGGAGGGCCTCCCAGTTCACTCCATGAGGCCAGCATCACCCTGGTACCGATGCCAGACACCACACACCCAAAAATAAATTTACACACCGGTGTCTGAGAAACACATGCAAAAACCCTCCACAAAGTATCAGCAGACTGAATTCAAAAACACATTAAATGGATCATTCACCCTGACCAAGTGGGATTTATTCCAGGGATGCAAGGGTGGGTCAGTACCCACAGATTCACGCCGTACACCACATCAATGAAATGAAGGCTAAGAATCCTATCTCAGTAGATGCAGAGAAAGCATGAAAAATGCAACATCCATTCATGGCAGAAACTCAACGAGGTGGGTATGGAGAGAACGTTCCTCAGCACAACTACAGCCACCGTGACAAGCCCACAGCCGACATCACGCTCAGCGGCCAAGGCTGAGCGCGCTCCTCTGAGCTCAGGAGCCAGACAAGGTGCTCACGCTCACCACCCTTACTCAATAGTCCTGGAGGTCCCGGCCACGCAGGCAGACAAGAAAAAGAGAGAAAAGGCATCCAGTTGGTAAGGGAGAAAAACTCACTGCTTGCAGATGACATAATATTACACATAGAAAACCCTAAAGACTCCACCAAAAAACTATGAAAACTAGCAAGGGAATTCAACAGGTGCAGGATACAAAAATCAAAACACAGACATCTGTTGTGTTTCTATACACTAACAATGAACTAACAGAAACTAAGAAAACCCATTTACAACTACATCCAAAAGAATAAAATACCTAAAAATAAATTGAATCAAGGAGGTGAAAGACCTGTATTCTGAGAACTGTAAGATGCTGATGAAAGAAATAGAAGATTATACAAATAAATGGAAAGCTATTACATGCTAATGGGGTGGAAGGACTAGTATTGTTAAAACAGCCATCCTGCCCAAAGCAATCTGCAGATTTAGCACAATCCCTATTAAAATACCACCAGCATTTTTCACAGAACTAAAAGGAGTAATCCTAAAATCCATGTGGAACCACAAAAGACCCTGAATAGCCAAAGCCATCCTGAGAAAAAAGAACAAAGGGTGGGGGGGATTATAGTCCCTGGCTTCAAGCTCTACTACAAAGCCACCATATAATCAAAACAGTAGGTACTGACCCAAGAACAGGCCCATAGATCAATGGAACAGACTGTAGAGAGCCCATATGTAAACCCACACATCTATTGCAAATTAATATATGATAAAGGAGGCATGGATGTACAGTGGGGAAAAGACAGCCTCTTCAATAACACTTTTGGGAAAAGTGGACAGCTTACCTGCAGAAGAACGAAACGGGGCCACTTTCTTACACCACACACAAAAATAAGCTCATGGGTTAAAGACTTAAATGTAAGACCTGAAACCACAGAACTCCTAAAAGAAAACATAGGCAGTAAACTCTTGGATAGTGGCCTTAACAATATTTTTCTGGATCTGTCTCCCCAGCAAAGGTAACAAGAGGAAAAACAAACAACTGGGGCTAGATCAAACTAAAAAGCTACACAGTGAAGGAAAACATCAAAATGATAAAGCAACCTGCCGAACAGGAGACATCTGCAAATGATATCACCAATAAGGTGTTAACATCCCAACTATACAAAGAACTCACACAACACCAAAAAAGCCAAATAACCCAATTAAAAAATGGGCAGAGGACCCGAGTATACATTTTTCCAAAGAAGCCATACAGGTGGCCAACAGACATAAAGAGAAATCTCGGTAAAACTCGAGAAGCACTTCTCTCTCAAGGAAAAAGATTTTGTGGTATTTAAATAAGGGAGAGTGTGGTTAACAGCCTTCCCTCCCAGGGCGCCAGCCCAGCCCCTCCGGCCCTGCCTGAGTCCTCTGCCTTCACGCACCTGTATCAGTGTCCCTTTTGTGACACATACGCGGGAACCTGCCTCACGGTTTCTTGTCTTACTTAGTACTCCTGGGAACGGAGCAGCAGCAAAGACAGGGAAGCTGCACGGTGCCTTCTTACAGTTCATTCAAACAGCCACTTATGAACAGGCTCCCCTGGCTTCAAAGTGTCTCCCCAAATTCACTGAATCTCAGGCATGACTTTATTTGGAAATAAGGCCTTAGCAGCTGTGATGCGGTCACAGGTTAGGGCGGGTCCTAATGCAGGGGCTGGTGTCCTTGTAAGGAGCAGGGAATTTGGCCCAGTGGCGGGGCAGATTGGAGAGACTCGCCAACAAGCCAGGGGACGCTGAGCGGTGCCGCGGAGTCCCCAGAAGCCGACTCCCTCAGACTCAGAAGGAACCAGAGCCAGCTGACACCTGGCTGGTAGAAGCATCCAGGTCAGTTTGCCGTGCGTGTGGCGTGCGCTGCACGGTTGGTGGCTGCGCATCCTCTGGCCAGTGCCCGCCCGCAGGCAGGGAGCTGGGCCCCGAGGTGCAGTGGGGTGGGGAGGAGACAGGCCGCAGCTGGTGAGGACGGCCAGGAGGCCGCTGCACGGACGGGGCTCTGCTGAATGCACAGCGCGCACAAGAAGCCCAAGCAACCCCAGGCGGTCAGGCCTGAAACCCAGACTCGCGGCGCCCGGCACAGGTGTGGGTACTCACCTGTAGAGAGGTGCTGGGAAGTCCACTTCAAGGGTCCCGCGGGGCACATAGGGCCGGGCAGCCGCCCGCCTAAAGGTCTGCATGTCTGCCTCTGGGCATCCGTGGGCTCCTGCCTAGAACGCCTGTGGGCCATTGTTGACAGCAACAAAGGTCACCCTGTGTCCTGGCAACAGCTCAGGCCCACACCCTCCCCAGCCGGCAGAGCGGACACTGGAGGGAGGGTGGAGGGGGGATTGGCTGTGGATGGGCTGTGGGTGTGAGCCCCCGGCTCCTGGGACCCGACCTGGGGCTCAGCCCTCCCAGCTCTGTTCTGGGCCCTCTTCCCAACATTCCGTAGCTTTCCCTCCTGAATCCTGCACTCCACCCTTCCAGCACCCCCTTCTTACTACCTCTCCCACCTCACCCCCAGGCAGCCCTTCCTGTTTCCCAAATACATCCAGAGTAAAACCCGCCCACCTGTGTTCACAACAGCCGAAGTGGAAACAAACCGAATGCCCACTGACTGCAGGACAAACAAAACGGGGTCCATCTACACGTGGAACACCCCTCACCGTGCACACGCTCCATGTGGACGGCTCTGAACACAGTGCTTACTGAGACGCCCGCCAGACACGGGCAGTACAGCATTGTGACCCCATTTCTGTGAAATGCCCACAACAGGTGAATCCACAGACCGAATGTGGGTTTGTGGAGCCAGGGCCTGAGGAAGCAGTGAGGGGGTGTCCTTCTGGGGTGACAGCGTTTAGGAACGAGAAAGAGGTGATGGTGGTACATTAAGAATGTACTTAATGCCACTGAATTGTGCACTTTAAGATGGTTAAGTTACATGTGATGAGTCTTACCACATTAAAAAAATGACAAAAAAGCCAAGAATCTGCCCACCTTTCACCACCTCCACCTGATCCTGGCCACGGTCAGGGTGTCACCTGCCTGGGCAGAGTCTCCTCGCCATCCTCTCTCCCTGGCCCTCCAGGTTTCCTTACAGCAATCTCATCCCTTCTCATGGACACACAACCCGGGACACCCCCCTCCTCGGGGTCAAAGCCTGAGTCCTCCCCAAGGCCCAGGCCCTGCATGACCTGCCTGTCCTTGCCCGGCCCTCCTTCCTCTCTCCCAGTCGCCCAACTCTGCTCCAGCCACACGGGCCACCTCGCTGTTCCTCCCAGCCGCCAGGCCCAGTGCTGCCCCAGGGCCTTTGCGCCGGCCATGCCAGCTGCCTGGAGCACCCCATTCCCAAGTGTCTCCTGGCTCATCAAGCCCTTGCAAATGACAGGTTTGTCACAACCCCTGGATTCAAAGCTACCCTTTCCTAAGGCCTCCCACTTCCCAGCGCACCGTGGTAGTCACACGGGCTTCCCAGTCCTGCGCCCACTCCCATGCCCCAACCGGCTCCTCCACAGGTCTTAGGGTCAGGTCTCCTGTCCCCACTGCCCAGGGTGGGGCTCTTCACCTAGAGGGAAGGGCCTATGAACAGGCTCCGCTGGCTTCAAAGTGTCTCCCCAAATTCACAAGGAAACAGGGCCTTAGCAGCTGTGATGCACTAAGATGCGGGTCGTAATGCAGGGCCCCATGCTCCCTAGAGGGAAGGGCCTGCCCCAGGGAGCCGCCCCCTCTAGGCCACCCCTCACAGGTCCTCTGGTCCAGGCTGGCTCTCCTGCCCCCAGACCTGCCCCTGCCCCTGCTTCCACACTGACCCTGTGTGCGCCCGCCTCTCGGCCTGCTCCGGCCTCTCCCTGGCGGCCCTCTGCCTCCCACTGCTGCCAGCACCAACTCCCTTCCCTCTAGAACTGCAGAAGCCACATCCCAGGACGAGGGGAACCAGTCTCCCCTCCCCTGCCCTTCCCACGAGCAGGACACCACCAGGCTCACGAGGGCCCCACCGGCCTGTCTTCCATGGCCGCAGCGCCTGCCCACTGGAGCTGCTGTGCAGCCCCCTCCCTGATGTGGCCCCCCTCGGGGACGGCGCCCTTTCCCCACAGTGAGGCTGGGCTGCAAGGACTGGCGCGAACCCCCAGGGACATCAGTGCGCTCACAGACCGTCCAAGTGGTCTCCCCAGTCAGCCTGCCCACCTGTTTGTGAGCCCCAACTGGGACCAGACACACAGACAAAGAGGCAGCTCAGGCTGTGTGTGAACCCACAGCTGGTTTAATGACAGTGACACCGTGTTACATGAGAAACAAGGCTGGCTCTGTGCCGGGCACCCCGCCCCAGCCCCAGGCCCGCCAGCAGCGCCAGCTCCTGGCTTTGGCAACTGTGTGGGGCAGGGGGACGGTAGAGGCAGACTGTCTTCTTAAAAAAGAAGATTCAAACAAAAATAAGATCTTGACCAATTGAAATACACACATCTATGTACACCGGCCGTCACCTGTCCCATGGCCGGCAGACAGGGTAGGGGAGGCAGGGCCCCATGTTCCCCGAGGTCCGGTGGGTTCAGCTGACTGCATGTCCCACACGAGGCGGCTTTAGAAGCTGTGACCGCACCTCCCCCAGGCCACTGCTCCACCCCCGCTAGCCTCAAACACTTCTGGGACTAATCAACAAAAACAAACCCCAAAGGCAGTCACAAACACGTCCTGTACACATGCACACGTGGGCCGACGGTGGGCACGGGGTGTCAGAAGCTGGAGAGCTCCGAGCAGGGCCGGGCGGCCCTCCCCTGGCCGAGCCAGAGCACCTGCCCAGGCCACTTCCACTGATGCCCTCTGGTCTGAGCAGCAGCAGGGGTAAGGGCGGCCGCTCAGGCCCCTGGCCCAAGGCCCCCTGGCCCCAGCGCCCTCTCAATGTCTCCTGGTCTGGAGGTGGACCCAGGTGCAGCTGGAGACAGGGCAGAGGACAGTGAGGTGGGACCAGGCTTGGAGGAAGCCCAGGAGGCTTCTGGGGGGACCTGCAGGTGTTTCCACCCCCGGCTGCCCAGCAGTGGCACAGACGGACAGGACCCAGGTGGCCTGGAAGAGGGCCAGGCGCCGGCAGGACCCAGCCTCAGGGCCAATTCCACCCTCAGGTTGCCCTGGCTGGCCGCACACGGGGCAAGTCGCCAGGACCCCAGCCCCATGTGGGGACGAACAGGGTGTGAGCCCATCAGACAAGGACAGTGCAGGTCAGGGCTGACACATACTAAGCAAGCAGGTCTGACTGCAGCTTTCCTTGGGCAAGTCCCCCTGACGCGGCCTCGGGCCGTGTGGGGCCTGCCTGGGGCCTGGTCCCGATGGGCCGCATTCTGCCCACGAGTCACTGGGATGGCGGCAGGCGCAGCACAGGTGGCTGCGAGGAGGCTTGTCAGGTGGGAGAGTCCCTCTGGGGGCCCTGCCCCGGCCGGTGGGCCTGGCGTCCATCCGGCTGCCTGTCTGTTCGCAGGTGAGCAGCGGGGTGGCGGCGACGAGCGCGTGCTTCCGGGAAGAGCATGCAGCCCGGCGAGGCGGGGCGGGGACACGGGGGCGGGGGGCCCAGGGTAGGGAGCCCGGCCGCCCCAAACAGGTCACCAGGGTTCACGATCAGGCTTTAATGAGAACCTTCCAGGCTTCCCCCCGGCCGCCCCAGCTCCTTCCTCTGGATGTGCTGGGAGGGTGAGTCCGTGCATCTGATGAGGTGGTACTCCTCCCACGTGCACAGCGTGGACTGAGGTTTACCGGATCCTGGTGAATAGGTTGAGGACTGACACGGATTCCTGCTGGGCACACAGGAGGGGCTGCTGAGGTGGGGCCCCTGGGCCCCTCCGCCAGAGCACCAGCCCGGAAGCGTCGGGAAGGAAGTTCTGCTGGAAGGAAACCAGGGCTTTGGCCCTGTGGGGGCACCTTCCCCAGCACGCCAAGATGTGCAGGTGCAAGAAGCGGGGCACAGGACGCTAGGGGCGACCCCAGAGAGGGGACAGCCAACAGTGTGAACAGGACTGGCTGGTTGGGAGCTCGGTCCCCAGGACAGGCTGAGGGGTTATGCGTGGGGGAAAAGCTGCTGGTGATACCGACCCACTTTACCTTGGTTGAGCGGGTTTTGCTAAAGACGTTCCAGAACCTCAGGGTCTCATCTCCAGCACCAGTGACGATGGCCTCTCCATCCGGGGACATGGCCTGCGGGAGGAGAGACCCTCATCGTCCCTGGGCCTGCAGAGAGCCCGGTGCAGGGGGTCGTGCCCCCCAAAGCCACTGGGGAGCCCAGAGTGCTGGGCAGGAAGGGCACAGCTATGGCCAGAGTGTCCTCCAAAAACACAGGGACACCCCCGCCCGCCACAGGGAGAAATGGCCTGTCCTGTGCAATCAAGCAAAGGATTCGCAGGTGTGAGCACAAAACATTCTTTTCTGGGGAGAAGTGAAAAATATTGGAGCGCAAGCGTTTGCAGTGAGGCACACACACAAACGCCCATGTGGTGACGTGCCCTTGGGGCTCATCTGAGTGTGGGGTATGGGTTATTCTGGCAGCTTAGTCTGTGGGTGAAAATAGATGGTGCTCCTCCAGGGCACAGGGCGGGAGCTGGGTCCAACCCCTCCCAAGTGATTCCAGGTGAGTGCCGAGCGGCAGCAGCTGCACACCGCCTCCCAGCAGCGCTCTCGGCACCACTAGACGGCCGGGACAGACTCACCAGATACAGGACCCGGTAGGAGTGCCCGGTCAGCTTGGCCACCTGGGTCAGGGACGGGTACTTCCAGACCAGGATCTGGTTCTGCGAATAGCCGTGTGTGCTCACCTAGGGGGCAGAGAGGCTGCAGGTGGACCATGGACCTCCCCTCCCGTTGGCCCAGGGCTCCAACGCCTCCACTCGGGAACACAGCTGATGGCTGGACTGAGATGGAGCCATGTCCGAGGGCCCTGCGGCCTGTCCTTGTGGGCACCAGGTCCAGGAGGGGTCCTCCAGACCAAGATATGGTTCTGTACCACCGGGACATGGGGGCCTGGCTTCACTCAGGGCCACAGGGGAGGCCTGGTAGGCCCTGCACTTCTGCCCCCCCACCCCAGCCTGCATACCCCTGCTCCCTGCCTCGTCTCACAGAATGACCCCAAATGCCTTCCCAAGATGGCCGGGAGACGTGCGGCGGCCCTCAGCCCACCCGGCTGCACTCACCAGCTCATTGGCATGCTTGGACCAGGCCAGGTTGCACACTTGGGAGCCTGTGTCGATGCACTGCAGTGGCTGCCCCGTGAGCGTGTTCCAGAAGCGGATGCAGCGGTCGGCTGTGCCACCGCCAGAGGCCAGCAGCCCATGCTGGTGTGGGGACCAGGCGATAGCCTTCACGGCCGCCAGGTGCTCTGTGTACTGCTGCACGGGGCTCAGGCTCGAGTGGTTCCAGACCAGCAGCTGGGGGATGGCGGCTGTGAGGCCTGGGCCAGCTCCTCTCCGGGGAGCCCCCCTCACCCTGCCCTATGGCGGGGCTGGGGAGGTGGGAGGGGTGAGCCGGAGGTGAGGGCAGCGAGGGTCCGGCCTACCTACCTTGTTGTCATTGCCCCCCGAGGCGAGGAGCTGGTGGTCCGTGGACCACTTGAGCCCGCACACCTCCTGCCGGTGGCCCTGCAGCCGCCGCTCCGACTGCAGAGGAGGGGTGCGGATGTCCCGCTGCAGGATCATGCGGTCCCGGCTCCCGGACGAGAGCTGGTCGGCGTTCCAGGCCAGTGCCCCTGGAGGCCAGGCAGTGGACATGTGAGACCGGCCCGGCTTCTGGGGGGCCACGCCCACCCCCAGGGCCCGGGTGACTCCTCACCCACACGCGCTGTATGGCCTTCCAGCATGGACAGCTTCTTCCCTGCAGCTGCGTCCCAAATCTGCACGAAGCCCTTGTGCGTGCCGACGGCCACCAGGTTCCCCTAGGAGCAACACCACTGGCGAGTGGGCGTGAGGTCCGGCATGGGCCCTCCCTTGAACTGTCGTGGGCCTGGCACCTGGGTTCTCGCCACCCTCCTGGCCACGGGGCCTCAAGCACCTCACAAGAGCTTTTAATGCATGGCCCTCAGGCCTTCCAGGAAGATGGTTGCTCAAGTGCACAGGTTTGTCAAAATCCAGCCAGCGGGTACCAGGGCCCACGCGCTCCAACGTGTGCATCCTGTCTGGGCTGTGCACTGGCTGTGCCGGGACTTCATCCCACCTGTGTCTCTGGGGAGCAGCCCCATTGCTGCCACCACCTCCACCAGACTGGGCGCTGGATTTCCCAGGTGTCTGAGGCTCCCTAACACCGTGGAGGGCCCTGCCAGTGAGGCCCAGCCAGGCCTCCCCTGTGCCAACCCTGCCCAGCATGGGGACAGGGCCTGTGTACTGACCCGCTCAGACCAGCCCACGGAGGTCACTGAGTCCCCTTCCACCGAGAGGTCGCAGAGCCGGGTCACCTGGGGAAGGGCGGAGTGGGTGTGAGCTGGTGTCACCTGTTGGGCCACTGGGGCCCAGGTGTCCGTCCATCTGTCCAACCCTCACCCCCTTCACTCGCCAACAACGCTGGGCCCTGGGACAGCGCGGCTGGGGTGGGGACCAGGAGCCGCTCCCCGGCCTGCAGGCCCCGCCGCCCGGCCCGCCCACCTGGCTGGTACAGGCGCTCCACAGGTACACACAGGTCCCGAGCCCCACGCTGAGCACATTGAGAGACGACCAGTCCACCAGGTTCAGGTAGAAGTCGTCCTGCAGCTCAGGCGCATCCAGGACCTTGAAGGGGATCTTGGATATTTTGCGGGTAGGCTTCCGTGGCGACCGCAGTAGTTTCTGGCTGCAGGGGGGGCCCAGGACACGGGCTTGGGGCCTGCAGCACCTGCACGACTCCCGCCCCCTGTAGCCCCAGGGCCGCGGGCTCCACCACGGTCCTGCTGGTCCCGCCCGTTGGCCGGCCCCGCGGCCACAGAGGTCCGGCTGCCTGATCTCCGGCAGCCACGCCACTGTGTCTGCCGAGCGCCTCCTCCGGGGAGCCTTCCCTGACTGCCCAGTCCCCAGGCCCGGGCCCAGCGCCATGTCCCAGCGTGTCCAGTGGGCTGCCCGGGCCTCCTGTGCACTGCGCCCCGTCCTAGGAATGACCGCGGCTCCTGGGCGCTGCCCGGCCGCCCAGCCCACCCCGTCCCGGAGCGTGCAGGTCCCGGCTGACCTTTTGTTGCTGACGGGGGACAAGGAGTAGGGCGACACGTCGTTGCCATCGTCCGGGCTGGAGCGCTTGGCGCTGAGGGAGTACTGGGGGGGGACATGACGCGGCTGAGCGGCGCCGCGGCCCCGAGCCCTGGTGCCCGGTGCTCCCGACAGCTAGGCAGGGGCGCCCACCTGAGGCGCGAGCCCAAATCAGGAGGAGCTCGGGCGGGAGGCATGCCCCAGGGCCCAGGGGCGCAGAGGCCAACCAGGCCTCCCGCCCGAGGTCCCCTTGGACAGCGACTGCCAGCACCGGCCCACCTGCGGCCCCATGGCCACGACCCACGCCATCTACTCCGGGCCCAAGCCAGCTCTTTCTGACCCTGCCCAGGGCGCCCCTCCCTGGGGCAGGCGGCTCCACATGCGGCTCACAGGCCAGAGCCAGGCGAGCGCTCACCGTGAAGAGGCCCTTCCTCTCGGGCGTGGAGGGCTGCAGCCTGCGGTCCTCTGTCTGTGGGTCCTGCACCTTCTCGATGCCTGCTCCCAGCAGCTCGTTCTTCAGCAGGGCCGAGTAGGCCAGACCGTCTGCGGATGGGAGGCTGCCTGAGTCGGTGGGGCGGGGCCTGGGCCGGGCGGAGCCATCGGGGGCGGGACCGGGGCCGGCCAAGCCGGGACTGCTGACCTTTACCGCTGTCCGAGGTGGCGTCCTTAGCTTTGCGGTTCTGGCTGGGGGACTTCTCGTTTTCCTGCAGCAGGGGAAGGACGAAGGGACAGCTGGGGTGACCTGCCCACCCCACTGGTGGTCGGCGGCCCGCCTGCGGCCCGCCCGGGGCTCTCACATTGATCCTGTGAAAATTCACGCTCCAGTTGGCGCCGGCCCTCGAGGGGATGAAGCGGTCTCCGTGTTTGCTGGGGGAGGACACGGGGGAGTTGGCGGGCGTCAGGGTTCGCCGCATCTCCGCCACCTGGAACAAGGGCAGGGCGGGGCTGGGAGCCTCAGAGCCCCGGTGCGCCACGGCCAGCCGCTCCGCAGACCCCACCGCCCGGCCCACCTCCTGCTTGCACTGGGCCGCTGGCTGCTGCACGGGCATCCTCCCGGACACCAAGGGGCAGAGGGGTAATGTTTCCGTCAAGGGCCTCGTGTGCCGGGACCCTGCCTGCGGGGCCCACGGCTGCCTGCACTCATCCTCCCAGCTCTGTCTACTTCTAGGTGGTCACAAGAAGTTCAAAGTATGGCGGCAGTGACACTGATTCCCGAGGGCTGGGAGCCCACTGTCCCATCACGCCCAAACCCGCCCTTAACGACATTCCCCAGAGCCAGCCCTCCACCCCACCCGCTGTCCCAGGTGAGCCCTTTTCCACAGGCTCTGTGGTGGGTTGAAGCATGTCCCCCAGAAGGACCTGCTGGGGTCCTAAGCCCTGGCACCTGGCAGGGGCCTCAGGGAAGCAGGGCGGGTGAAGGTGTGATCAAGCTGAGGGATGTCAGGCTAGAAGAGGGGGGGGCCCAAAGCCAATGCCAGGCCCTTCGCAGGGACAGGCGCCGGCACACAGCCCAGGGGACCTGACGTGGAGGCAGAAGTGCAAAGACGGTCTAAGAGCCAGGGACTGCCGGCAGCAGCAGAGGCCGGACGCCTCCATCCCCTCCAGCCTCTCAAGGGGGTGCGGCCCAGCCACACCCAGGCCGACAGGCTCCACTGCCCTGCACAGAGCTTGGAGAACATGCGGAGGCCCAGGGAGCTCGGCCTGCAGCGTGTCAGGAACCCTGACAGAGGGACAGCGGCAGAAACAGGGCTCCCTCACACTCTGCTGGGTTCCAGGACACGGGGACGGGGCCACCCCCCGCCCCGTCAGGCCAGCTTCCCCGCAGACACAGGCCGTGGGGCCAACCACCCTGCAAACTAGAGGCACGGGCCCAGGCGCACAGGGGGGCCGTGGGGGCGCAGCAGCAGGACAGAAGAGTGCGGCACTGGTGTAGGCTTGTGCCTTGGTGAGACGTGCTTCTTGCCCACCCGGCGCCTCCGTCCTCCTAGGGCCGAAGCCCAGTGGCTGACCTCAGCTCCACCTGGTCTCCCTGGACCCCAGGGGTCGGGACGGCGCGGTGGGGAATGCGTGGCACTTACACCCGGCATCGTGTTCTCATTTTGGATGACGATCTGCCGGAGGAGGCGCCGCTCATAGTCCTGGTCCATGGTGGGGTGGGGCAGGTGTGGCCCTCCGGCCGAGGTCAGCCTGGGGCAGGAAGGACGGAGGCGGTCAGTCCCGGGGGCAGCAACTCACACCACCGCCTGGTGACCACAGGGCCCTTGGGACGGCGAGTCTCCCCACCACGTGCGGGGCCTTCTGTCGCGGGAGCCCAGAGTGCAGCTCTGCCTCACCCCACAGGCCCTAAGCCACAGGGAGGCATGGTGGGGACCTGCAGGGCTGGTTAGGGCAAGTGCCCCTCCTACCTCTGGCCCCAGGGCTTCCCCTGCCCCCACCTCCACCCACTGCGCCCCCTGTCGTCGCCTTCCTGCTGTAGACCCTCCAAGGCCACAAGGCACCACATCTGTGATCCCTTAGATCCACGAGGGAGGTGGGGGCTGGCCAAGAGTCAGGACAGTCCGGGCACGTATTCCTGTCCTACAGCACCATCGGGCCCACAACCCTCAGCCTACGTGTGTGTGTGCACAGCAGGGCAGGGGTGTCAGTGAGCTTCAGTCTGCCCCACGGGCATCTGCCAGAGCCAGCCGCTCTGGGATCAGGCCGGGTCGGGGCCCAGGACTCCAGCCTCTGGCAGACAGCTGCACCCCACACCCAGTCTGGGGAGGCCTCCCTTAGGAGCAGTGAGGGCACCAGAAACAGGAGGCTAGAGAATTCCAGAGAAGGGAGAGCAGATGTGAGGCGGGAAAGGGCTGTGGACACGGCAGGACAGGGCGGAGCCAGTGGCTGCCTAGGAGAGGATGCCTTTTACAGTGGGGACGGGGAACCTGGACCCAGAAACAGAGCAGGCCCACGGCATACCCTTGACTTCAGAAGTCACCTCTGGTCGCCTTCAGAAGCTGACAAGTTTGCCATCTGACCCTTTACAGAACAGGTCTGGCGGCACTGCCACGCTGCAGAGGCACCACAGAACGAAGGAAGGCTGAACCAAAAGTCCCAGGACAGAGCCTTGCAGAGGGGCCCAGCCCGCAGCTTCCCGCCATGCCTGCTCTGCACCCAGAAGGCATCAAAGCACCCTAGAGCCAGGCCCCCCGGCCAAGCCTTCAGGCAGGTGGCCAGGCTGACAACGGACCAAGTATCTCAAAGTCAGAAAGTGAAGCCTGGCCAAAGATGACAAGCTTAGGGATTCCTAGATGGAGGTCCCAGGAGAAATCAGCTCTGCCTGTTTCAGAACCACGGCATAACCTCCCTGACGCGAGGTTTCCCCGCCCTGACCTTGTCTAAGTGCGTGGCCCACGCATGAGGCACCCTCACACGGCGCACAGCCATCCCCACCCTCGTCTCCAGAACCTGCCATCTAACCAAACTGAAACCAGGCGGCCTCCCTGGTCAGCTGGGAAGGTGAACGCGCCCGTGACCCAGCGGCTGCTTCCAGCTGCGGGCACGCCACGCTGCGGCACACTTGGCTCTGTTGTCTTTTGCAGGTACGTGCTTCTTTACAAGTTGAGGCGGGGGCACCCTGGCCTTCAGCATGTCCAGCATGCTCCACTCATGGGCCACAGCCTGGCAACCCTCCCAGCATCCCATTCCCACGTCTGCTGTGGGGACCTGTGGTCAGTGAGCTTTGGTGACTAGTATTGTTCTGGGGCACCAGACACTGCCCACGTAAGGAGACCAACTCACTGATGAGTACTGCGCTGCGTTCCGGCTGCCCCACTGAGCGGCCCTCCCTGCCTCTCGCCCTCCCCTCAGGCCTCCCTAGTCCCAGAGACACAATATGGAAATGGAGCCAGTTAATGACCCTATGATGGCTTCTACTTGCTCACAGGGAAGGAATGTGGCATGTCTCTCACCTTAAATCAGAAGCTAGAATGACTCAGCTGCAAGGAGGGTGTGGTGAAAGCCCAGAAAGGCCGGAAGCTGGGCCTCTTGCACCAAAGAGAGCCAGGGTGTACACAGAAAGGAGACGTCCTCGAGGGCAATAAAAAGTGCACACGGATCCAGTGAACGTGTAAGTGATAAGAGGGCAAATGCCCTTATTGCTGATGTGGAGGAAGTTTAGTGGCCTGGTTAGAAAAACAAACCAGCTACAACAGACCCCTGAGCCAAAGCCCCATCCAGAGCAAGGCCCTGACTTTTCAACTCCGTGAAGGCTGGGAGAGGTGAGGAGGCTGCAGGAGAAAAGTCTGAAGCTCAGCAGAGGTTGGTTTGTGAGGCTGAGGGAAAGAAACCTTGTCTGTCTCCATAATAGAAAAGTACCAAGTGCTGATGGAGAAGCTGAGATCTGGCTGAGATCTTTCACGAAGGGGCTACACTAAGCGCCAGTCCCCAAGGAGACAGAGCAGCCCCCTGCTGGAAGAAGATGCCATCTAGGACTTCTGGAGAGGAGAAGCCAGCGCCCAGCCCTCCTGTGAGGGGCTGATGAAGCTGGCGACTAAGTGGGGCCAGGGCTCACCGCCCCTTTGGGGAACCCCAGGGCCCTGGGGAGCATGCTGTCTGCCCTGCCGGAGCCCCGGGAGAGGGACACAGCCCGGACGATGGCACGGCCGCTCACAACACGGTTCACCGAGTGTTTCACACCCGCTTACCGCTCAGCAAACAAAGATTCCTTTGAAAACATTACTGCTCACGGACAACATGCCTGGCCACCGGCTCAGATGGACGAGACCAACGAGAGGACGTGTTTTCACGCACACAGCACCCACTGCAGCCCACAGGCCAAGGAATCATTTAAGTTCTCTTATTTAGGAAATCCATTTCATAAGGCCACCACCTCCACAGACACGGATCCTCTGGTGGACCTGGGCAAGTGAACTGAAAACCTTCTGGGAAGCAGTCACCATTCCAGATGCCGTTAAGGACACTGTGATTTATGGAAAGAGGCCCAACTATCAGCAGCAGTTTGGGAGAAGTGGATTCCAACCCTCATGACAACTTTGCGGGGTTCAGGACCTCAGTGGGGGGAGCCACTGCAGGTGAGGGGGAAACAGCAGAGTGAGGGTGAGAAGTGGAGCCTGCCGTGGCGCTGCGTCGCGGCCCTGCCACCTCCCGGTAACACTAATGGGCAGACAGGAAGCTGCTTCCTACGGAGGAGCCGAGTTCGAGATGGGATCCGTTCCAGGGGAGATGCCGTGAAGACTGCAGAAATGGCAGCAGAGCATTTACAGCATGACGTAAGCTAGCTGACAAACAGCAGCAGGCTTTGGGAGGACCACCCCCCAGCCTGAAAGCAGTTCTGTGGGTGACATGCTACCAAACAGCGTCACACACTGTGGAGAAATCGTCTGTGACAGGAAGAGGCCACTGACGCGGCAAACTGCATGACGTCTTACTTTAAGGAACGGCCACAGCCGCCCCGGCCTCCGGCGCGCACCCCCCATCAGTCAGCAGCTGCCAACGTGGAGGCAGGACCCCCCACCAACAAAAAGATGACTTGCTGAACGCACAGATGAGATGGTTAGCATTTTTTAGCAAAAAAGTATTTTTAAATTAAAACACAGACCATGTGCAAACCAGAAGTAACCTCTTCCCAAGCTCTGGCCTCCTAAGTACAGGTGCTGGGCCCTTGGGGGTGAGCCCCTCCTGCTGGCCAGCGGGAGCCTCTCCTCTCCAAAGCCCCCCCAGCCCCCCCACTCAGGTTTCCCGGTGAGGGGGGGGAGGTGGAGACAGATGCCGGGAGCACCGGCCAGGGCCTCGGAAGGACCACGGTCACTGGCGGGTTTGCGCGGCCACAGTCACACCCAAACTGCGACGCTCGTGGCAAAACCACATAGCTAGTCTGCCCAGCAGGCCCCCCCCCATGGTCCCAGCCCATCCCTGGAACTGAGGGCCTGCAGCTCGGCCACTTTGCGACCCACCCATTCTAGAGAGCTGAGGGGGCGTCCAAGAGAGTCCTTGGTCCCAGGACTGGGGCCTTGGGGGCCACCTGCACCCCAGGGCCGGCTGGGGTCCCCTGCCCACCTCACCTAAGGCTGCCACTTGCTGCACGGCAGGAAGAACAAAAAGACCCCAGAGCTGTGAGAGAAAAGGCTGCACTTCACTGACGGAGAGATGAGGAGCGCCTGCAAGGCGAGACACGGCCCGCACGGGCTGTTAGAGGGAGACCAGGTGCCCAGGAAAGTACCTGGCCCCCGCAGGGTAGAGCACGGGGCAGAGGAAGCGGGCCCTCGGCTCCTGGAAGGGGATGGCGGCAGTGTGTACACACGCTTGACAGGAGCCGACACTGGTGCCAAGAGAGGCAATTTGGCAACTGCCTCCAAAATCTCCAGGTCCACATCCTTTCTGATACAGGTCTCTACTTCTAAGAATTTCCTAGGAGTTCTGGGCGAGGATGTGCACACTGCACACACAGACATACTCCCTAAGCAGCAGAGGCCAAGACTGGACAGCCCCCCGAGGCCCACCTGCCCTCCCTGCCCCCAGACTGCAGAGAAGGGGTGGGCGGGAAGGTCCCCCAGACCCACCGGCAGGCCGCACAGGGACACGCCCCTTCCGGAAGGCCCGAGCACAAACTCCAGCAGAGGTCAGCTCTGGGAGAGGAACCAGGGACAGGTTGGGAGGGAAGCTGTTTCTCCTGCCAAGTCACTTGGTCTGGCTGGAATCGGCAGCATGTGCGCCAGCTACTCAAAGACAGGAGCCTCTGCTGCAGGCCTAGAAGGTTTCCTGATAAAGGCTGGAGAGCCAGCAGCTCTCCTGTAATGGAATAAACCTGCGGTGGGAAGGCCGCTGGCCGCAGGGGGTCAGCTGCAGCACCGCGAAGAAAGTGGGGGCGAGGACTTGCCCGGCGGGCAGGCGGACCCCAGCCCCAGCTGCCGCGTCACTGGCCCCTCTGTCACTGGGCATTCCCCTCACCCACCCAGCCAGCACTCTCCTCTCTCCCCACCGAATGAAGAGCTGGGAGGCCAGCCTCTGCCATGCCTGCCTTCAACCTGCTCCTCTGGGAAACAGTCTGACTCCAGCACCTGGGAGGGCACCCCCAAAGGCCCCCCAGCTGCCTGGCATCCGCACACGTCAGGGCTGCCTGCCCATGCACGCTCCCCACATCTGCCCTGGCCTGGCCCTCTCACGAGCCGGGCTCTCACTGGACAGAAGTCCCAGCAGCTTCCAACCCGGTTCCCACTGCAGCACCCTCCCAGGGGCCTCCCCACAGCTCCTCACCACCCAACCTTGCCCAGCCCGGAGTTGCCCATGTGGCCCCCTCACCAAGTACTCAGCAGAGGCGGCGCTGTATCACCTGGGGTCTCAACCAGGAGATCTACCCCCAGGGGATGCTTGAGTGTCTGGGGACATTTCTGGTTGTGACAACTGGGGGTGCTCCTGGCACCAAGTGGGTGGGGCGGGGAGGGTGCTGTTTGGCCCCCCAGCCTGAGAAATGGGGTGAGGGGCGCACAGGCCGGCCCTGGAGCAAGCAAGGGCGGGGCCCCGAGAGGATTCAGCAGCCGACCGGCCGGCCCTCTAACTGGAGCCAGCGGCTGCGCTCTGCCTCCGGCTGCGCTCTGCCTCCCGCCCAGGACACCGCCACGGGCCAGCTTTAGCCTCGGCAAGTCACCCCTGCCTCCAACCTTGCAAAAGAGGAAACAAGGCCGGGCAGGGCAGCCCTGACGCCGGTGACAGGCCCACGGCCTTCGCCTGGAGGCCCAGGTGCTGTGCGGTGGGTGCGGTAAGGCACCCCCTCCGCTGCCGCCCCCGAGGTCACCAGGGCAGGGCACTAGGCTCCCAGAAGCACACGGCCAAGTCCTTCAAGGTCCTGTTTGTCTAGAAAAACGGGTCCTGACCGTTTTTACATTTTGCGGGGAAGGAAACAAACTGCCCAGGCAGCCTCTGCTGACTCCACGTCTGAGTCTGGCTGTGGTCTGGGTGGGGCTCCACAGCACCCTGACACCAGGAGCCCCGGCGCTGCTGTCAGCGGCCATCCTGGGCACCAGGAGGCACAGGGCGCATCCCTGGGCCGCCCCCTCAATGCCAGAAGCGCCCCCTGACAACCAAGTTGTCCCAACATTGCCCAGTGTCCCTTGGGGGCAGGACTGCCGGGGTGAAGGTAACTCCAGGCTCTGGGTGGGGAGGGGCAGCCGCACCTGCCGAGAGGAGCCCACAGACACCCACCCTGCCACATCCCACGCGCGTGCGTGAGGGTTCCGGGCGGGAAGACTGTCAGAACACAATGAGGACAATGACAAGCAAACCCTGCCTGCCCCCTCCAGGGGCTTCTGTCGCCCGGTCGTCCCATCCCCAGCCAACCGCAGTGCTCCCTGGAGGGGCAGGCCCCGGGCTCTGCGCCTGAGCCAGCTGGCTGACTAACGCTCAAGCACCCACTCCGACGGCGTCTTCGCAGCCACCTGGGCTTCTCCACTGGTACTCCAGTCAGGGATCACGGTGGCAAATGGCCAGGGCTCCCTGGGAACCGTCCCCTCAAGGACAGCCTCCCTAGGGCCCCTGGGGGCAGAGGAACAGGGGACCCTGGGGTGTCCAGGTGCTCCCAGACTACCAGCCCTCCTCCTGAGAAGGGCGGGCTGGGGCCAGGCCATCCTCTAAGGGGCTGGGGGAGACCCACCAGGGACGGAGCACCAGCCCACACAGCTCCCCACAGCAAACCAGACTTCTGTGCAGACACTTGCAGTGGCGCCCTGGAGAAAGGCCGGGCTCTGGAGCTGGAGACCTCGCCGCGCACCTTCGGGCGAGCACCTCCTCTCTGAACCTCAGCCCCCTCATCTCCAAAGTGGGGATGATACCATCCATGGTGCTGTAAAGCTGGGCACGACCTCTGAGAAGCAGCCTGACCCACAGGAGAGGCTCGCAGGGGCGGCTGGTCCCTGGAGCTCAACGGCAAGATCCCAACAGGTCCCCGACACGCCCCCCTCTGTCCCTCATCTGCGCCGCGTGGGAGGGGCCCTGGCTGCACGGCTGCTGCCCCAGGAGCTCCTGGCCACAGCTGCAGGCGGGTGACCGGGCAGGGCCCACCCCCACTCGCGCCGCCCCGACAGGGAAAACAGAGAGCCCCCAGAGAGGGGGAGGACCGTCCTGAATGGGGCTGCGTTGTGGGGGGCTGGCCAGGGCCTTACGGCCGCCAACTCCAGGCTAGAACCTGAGCTCCTGGTCTTGCACAGCCGAGGCAGAAGTCTCCTCTGCAACGGGAATAAGGCAACCTGGCCCACCTCTAACAAGGGCAACAGACGAGGCCGGGAACAGGCAAAATCAAAGGGGCTGTGCCCAGCACAGGAAGAGAGGGCCTTCCCCAGTGGGGGACGTGAACCGAGAAGGTCATTTCTGGGAGGCGTGGCAGCAGGCCCCAGGCACGCACTGCAGCGTGCAGGCAGGCGCACTCGCTGGGCTCACTCCCCACCTACCGAGGGCAGGCAGCCCCAGGTGCTGGTCAAGGAGCTGGACAGCACACAGCGGGGGTCACTGTCCCCCACGAGAACCCCAGCACTCCAACTTCTGGACTGGGGGTTCGCCCCTTTCCTGGGACGATGCCCCGGGCGACCGATGCTCCAGGCTTCAGACCCCCCCCGGCCCTGGGCAGAGCACCCGCTGCCGCTGGGCTCCAGGAAAGGCTCAGACCACGGGGCTGGCATCTGCAGCAACCCAAACGATGCAAACCCCATGCTGAGGAGGAAGGACCCAAGTGATTTCTCACTGCTGAGCGATAGTACGTGCAGTTTATGCCAGAGGGTGGCTCTCAAGGCTAAACTTCACCTTAATGGGGACATGAAGGCCCTCAGGCACCCAGGGCACCCGCACGCCTGCAGGTACAGGGAGCTGAGCCCCTCACAGGCAGCCCTGACTTCCTTGGGCTGTCTCTCCGCAGCTCCCGGCATCCTGCGTGTCCAAGGTGGGGGTGGCAGCAGGACCCTCAGACCTAGAATGTTGAGGCAGGGTTCCAGCACTGCTGACGTCAAGGCTGGGCCACTCTGCTGTGGGGGGCCGTCCTGGGTGCTGTGTGTGGGTGATCCCCGCCCACACAATGCCAGGAGCACCCCAGAGACGACCACGACGTCCCCAGCCACTGCCCCTGGTGGGAGCCCCTCATCTCCAGGGACCCTCATGGGGCACAGCCGCTCCCCGGGACCTGGCAGCACTGGCCCCCCTAAGTGCGGACGGACAGACAGGACCCTCGCCGCCGCTGGCTCCTCCCTTGCCCCCCATACTCCGACCTCTGCCCAGCAGGCCTCTCCTTAGGACACGACGTGGTGCACACGCAGCCCAGGCCCTCCGGCAGCAGCCAGCATGCCGGGCAGGGAGGAGACCCGCCAAGGGCTCACGCGGCAGTGGTTCTGGGGCCCCGTTTGACCTGGGAATGGGCCCGTGCAGAGGCGCAGGGGCCAGGAGACTCTCATCGGCTTGGGGGGACTGGGGCATAAGGAGTGTGTGGGGGCAGGGGGCCAGAGAAGACACGGGGGGCGGGGGCAGCAGAGGCTCCTGCAGGACACCGCCCGGTGGGCCTGGGGCTGAGGAGCCAGCTCTGGGCACCAGGGGCAAGCAGGGGTGGGAGGCTAAGGGTGAGGAGCAGGTGCCTGGAAGCGAGGGCGGAGGAGAGGGGAGGCGTCCGCGTCCAGATTAGAAAGGAGGGCCGCTGGCAGGCACCCGCACAGGCCACCTGCAGTAGCTCCGCTCACAACAGGCCGCAAGCAGAGATGCCTGGAGCCCACCAACAGGCAGGCAGCCACGCAGCCACGGAGGAGGTGGAGGCCGGCGGGACGGCCCTGAGCATGTGGTGCTCCGTGAGACACCAGACACAAGGCCACGTGGTGTGTGACCCCCCTTCTGGGACACGTCCACAACAGGCAAATCCAGACAGAACGTGGGCTCGTGGGTGCTGGGGCGGGGAGGGGGCCGGGCTGATGGCTCATGGGGATGGGGCTGCTTCCTGGGGGATGGAGTGTTCTGGAACTGGACAGTGGGGAGGGCTGCACAACCTCACAAGCACCCCTAAGGCTGCTGGATCACATGCTGTACGTGGTGAGCTGTACAGTATGAGTTTTGTCTGAATAAAACTGTTACCACCAGAAGGGAAGCAAATAAACAAGCAGTAAGAAGGAGGGGCCGGCAGAAGGCACAAGAGGCCAGCAGAGTGGACTCTGCGTCCTGCCTCTTACGGGGGACCAGCGGCATGCCCACGAGTCCAGGCCTAAACGGAGCCAGGCGAGTGGAATGCACCTTCACAGGTGAGGAGATAGCAGTCGTTTACCGAGGATACGAGGGTATACAGTTGTTGGGGTCACGGATGTCCCCCCGAACCCCCAGAACATCAGAGTCACACGAGGGGCATTCTGTCTGTGCGCAGGGTCCCAGTGCCCAACAGACACCTGTCTCCTGCAGGACCCACTGGCTCCAGCCCACCTGCCACCTGCGGCCCCTCTGCACACACGGGCCGGGCCCCAAAGTGGCCACAGCCCAGCGAGGCCCAGTGAGGGTGGGCAGACAGTGACAGGCGGACAAGCAGGAGCCCACTGGGGCCTGTGATGGGGCAGAAGCGTGGTGGCTGAACACTCCTCTCCCAGTCCGGCAGGCCCGTGGCTCCCACACCAACTCCAAGAACAGGCCTGTCCCTCAGCACCTGCTCAAGCCAGTATCCTCGAGGTCCAGTCCCGCCGGGCCACTGTGGAGGGCTGGGGATAGCCCTCACAGGACTCGGCCTGGACTCCAGGCCAGGGTCTCTCCCTCGGCTGACCAGCGGCTGTCCCGGTGCTGAGCGGCCTCCCCGGCCCCCCCCACTCTATGCTGGGCGCTCCCCCAGTGTGCCGACCAGACACCAACAGACACCACCCAGTGCTGCTGGCTGCGCACCTCTGCTCTCGAAGAGAATTCCCAGAGCACTGCCGTCTAGCTGCTTGCTAAAGGCCGACTCAGCCAGGAGTCCCCAGATCAGCCTCCAGACAACCACAGAGGACGATTGTCCCTCAGTGACACCGAGTGACAGGTCCCCAACCCGCCCCCCTCTGGACCTGTCCATCCGGAAGTCCCAGTGTACAAAGCCTACCTGGCCAGGGGCCCTCTAATAGCACCAGGGGGATTTCCTGCCGAAACGAGTTCTCAGCGTGAAAACCAACACAGAGCCCTGTGGACTGTCAAGGTTTTCTGTCTGTGCCCAGGTACTTGTCCCCAGCGCCGGTAGGGCACAGTCCTGGGGGCAAGCTGTCCAGCACAGACACCTGAGACACTGCCTCCCATCCAGCAGGCAACAAGGCCAGAGCCCTGGGATGGGAGCAGGGCAGAGGGTGCTGCATCCCTAACAAACCCTCCTGGACCAGCCCACTGCCCAGCACACCGGCTTCCACTCCCAGGCTGGGAAGGAAGTGCCAGTCCAGCCCAGTCCAGCCAACATTAGGGGCCTGGGTACAATAAACAGCCAAGGATGCGTCTAGGGGACACTGCACCACCCCAGGGACTGTCCCCAGAGGATCTCATCAGCTTTCAGTGTGCAAATCCAGCCCCCACCTCCAGGAGAGACCACCCCAACGCCTTCCCTCCCACCCATCTGACTGGGGCAGGGACACCGCTGTGAACTAGTGAGGCAGACGGTTTTCCTTATCTACAGCGAGGCAAGAGGTCATCGCGCGGTGAAATGGGGTAAGGGGTGTGGTTGGGGGAATCTAGTTCCCAGCCTGAGAGGTGCCCTGAAAGAGGAGATGATTTTGGGGTAAAGTCAGAAGGGAAAAACAGGCTTAGGCCGCACATCCACCGCGGTGGTTGGTCTCAGACTTTGGGGTGCGGCAGCCTAGACAGCACAGGACCCCTGGCGGGGGTGGTGGGGGTGGTGTGTGTGTGTGTGTAACAGGTTTTAGCAAGGGAAAAATCCCACACTTGGGGGTGGGGGTCCGGGGTGGTGGGGCCCGTGTTCCCTAGAAGAATGGTCGGGGGACCGCAGGGCAGCGCTGGGAACAGAAAGGCCGTCTCGGGCTGTGCTGGGTCAGCGCCCTACCGGGAGGGCTTGTTGCGGACTCGGTGGTGGCCGGAATGGGTCCAGCTGGGAGGATGGGGGAGCGGCAAGCACGGGGACTGGAAGCCAGCGAGGCGCTTATGCATTCAGTCCGAGCGCCGGGAAGGGAGGGAGGGTTAGCGGCGAGTACAATGGGGAGCCCCGACGGACAGGGTTTCCCACCTCAGCATAGCTGCTCCTGGGTCCAGGAGGCTCGGGCCGCATTTCATTGGGGCGGGTGGGGTGAGGGAGCTGGGTCCAAGCTTTGGGGAGCCCTGACAGCTTGGGGGCGCGTTAAATTTGGGCAGGGCCTGAGCTGGGGCGGCCGGAACTCGGCAGACGCGGGTTTGACAGGCCCAAGAGGAAGAGCACAACCCCGGGCGTGGCCGCCTTGGGGGGTGAGTTCGGGGTCTCTGGCGTTGGGGGGTCCGAGCCCAGCCCCGGGTCTGCGGAAGGCCTGGGAGGCTGACCGCCGCGGAGGTCGCGGGCTGCAGGGGCCTCGGGCGGGGACGTCTCGCGGGGCGGCCTTGGGGGTTAAAACGGGAGGGTGATGCTGAGGTCACCCCGGGCCTCGCTCGGCTCTCGGGCGGCGTTCGCGGGGTCCGGCCGGCTCCTGGAGGAGCCCGAGCCCGGGGGTCGCGGCCCGGGCCGCCGGGGAGGCCTGCGCCGCCGCCAGGCCCGGCCCGGCTCGGGGGCGGGGGGCGGGTCTCTGGACCCCGGCCGCCTCACCTGGCTAGCTCCGGTCGCCTGCTGGCTCCGCCGGCCCCGCCTCTCTCGGCTCACACCGGGCCCGCCTCCGCCTCCCGAGACTCCGCCGGGTCCGGCCGCGGCCGCCGCTGCCCGGAACCGGGGATCCGCGCTCTTTAATATGGCGGCTGTCGCTGCTCCGCCGCGCGCGCTCCCGCGGCCGGCCCCGCCCCTGCGCCGGCGCGCTGAGTGCCCCCGCCCCGCCCCCGGTCCCGTCCACCTGGCACGGCCGGGCCTGCGCACGCTGGGCATCTCGGGAGGACGTGACGTAATGGGGATTCGAATCAATACAGGAAGCGCGGCCCCACGCGTTGCCAAGGGCGACCGCGGGCGGAACCGGACTGGCGGCTCCAGGTACCGCACTCTGTTGGACCTGCGGCAAGGCCTCTGCTCTGTTCAGGATGGGGCTCGTTCTTAGTTCGGGATAGTCGCAAAATGGGGCACCCGAGGGCAGACCCGCGGCTCAGTGAGGCGGGCATGCGGTGTGATGAGCGCACGGGGGACCAGCAACAGGTGCGTGTGGGGCGTGCACAACCCACCTGCCGAAAGACCTTCTTTCTTCCCGCATTGGTTGCGCGCCCCCCGAATGCTCTTCTTTCAGGCCCCGGAAACAGGAGAAAAGCCAGATAAAAATCCCTGCTCCAAGAATGGGCAAAGGGTCCATACACTTCTCCAGAGGAAACAAACGAATGGCCGATAAGCTCCTGCAGAGATGCTCCCCATCATCAGTCATTAGGGAAATGGCAAATCACCGCCTCGGTGAGATACCACTTCTCCGCCTATGGCCATAAGAAACCAAACCAGGAAATAAGGGTTGGCGAGAATGTGGAGCAACTGGAAGCCTGGTGCGTTGCTGTTGGGAATGTAAAATGACGCAAATTATTGGAAAACAGTCTGGCGATTCCTCAGGAAGTTAAACGTAGAATTACCAGGTGACCCAGCAATTCCACTCCTAGGTATCTATGCAAGAGAACTGAAGACATGGCCACTTAAAAGTCTGCACACGAATATGGATTGCAGCAGCATTCGTAAGAGCCAGGAAGTGCACACAATCCAAATGTCTCTGAGCGGATGAATGGATACATGTAATGCGGTCTCTCCATCCACATCCTGGCAAACTGTTTGGCAGTGAAAAGGGGTGAAGCTTTGACATGCGCAGTAATGCGGACGAACCTTGAAAACTTGATGCCCCGTGAGGGAAACCAGACACAAAAGGGCCCCCATATGGTATGATTCTATTATATGAAATGTCCAGAAAAAGCAAACCCACAGACAACGGGTGGATTCGTGGTTGTCGGGGGGCTGGGGGAAGGGAAGGAATGGGGAGGGGCTGCTAGGCACCTTCTCACCGGGGTGACAGACTGTTCTAACATTGATGCGATGCGGTTGCACAGCCCTGAATATACCAAAACACACTGAATTGAACACTTCAAATGAGTGAATTGTGTAGTACGTGAATTCTATCTAATAAAGCTGTTAAAAAAAAAACTCCTGCCTGGAGCGGGATTCTGGATTCTAACAAAACAAAGAAAGAAGGGGTGAAAGGGGTTATAGTCTCACATACAGTGATCAGGGAAGGTCTCACTGCAAAGATGACATTTAGGCAAAGGCTTCAGAGGAAAGCATATGCTATAGTAAACGATTTCTGTTCATTCGTTCACTCACTGTGAAATCATATAGTGCACGTTGGTCTTCAGCAAACTACAGCCTCCATGGGACCCAGAGCAACGCCATCCAATAGAAACTTAAGCCACGTAAGTAACTTAAAATTTTCTGGGAGCCACATTAGAAGAAAGCACAAAGAATCCAGTGTTATTAATTTTAACAATATATTTTATTAACTCAAAATGTCAAGTTATAATTCAGTGTGTAATCAAGATCAACAATGAAATACTCTACGCTGCTTTTCTCACATTGTCTTAAAATACCATGAGTATTGTAAACTTACAGCCCGCCTCAAGTCAGCTGCTAATTTTCATTGAAATAATAGATCTCTACGTTTAGAAAATTTACAGCAGATAAAGTAGATTCACGTACCTCAGGTATTCCAAGCATGCTTAGAAGTTTTCTAGTAACTGAGCCAAGTGACAGACTTTTCCATTTCCATTTAAATTGCTTAAAATTAAAAAAATTAAAAATTCGGTTCTGCCGTCACATTGGCCACATGTCAAATGCTCTCCAGCCATGTCTGACTAGTAGCTATCATATTGGATGGTGCACACATAGAATATGTCTATCGTAAAAAATTCTACCAAAGAAGATGTAGCCAGTGCTGGGCACAGAATACATCACTGTCGAATGAAGAAACAAGTTCTTGAATATCTGCCTCTCCAGAAAAGGCTTGACTTGTCTTTCCTTAGCCCCACTACCAGATTTAACAAATGTGTCTCGTTTATTGCCCCAAACCACAGTTATTAACATTTGAGATGCAAAATACCTTGAAATTCTGATGGTGATGAAAAAATGTTGAAATCTGTAATACTTCTTACTTTAATGTTGGATGGAGTTTGACGCCCCCTCAGGGAGAAAAAGTGAGCAAGTTTTATCTCAATTGGATTTCCCTCCCTATCCTCTGTCTTGGTTGTTTATTTTAAACAAAGACATCATCCAACAGGGCTGGGATTGGGGGAGGCCAGGGAGGTGAATTGTGCAAGAGCAAAGTTGGGTCCTGTCGTCATTTAAAAGTTTGGATTTTTTTTTTGCATTAATTTAGATTTTTAAGGTCTCAAGGGCTATATCCACGTGGGCAGGGCCAGCTCCTCCGGGGGTCCTGGAGAACCATGTCCGCTTCTTCCAGCTAATAGAGGTGCTGTAGTCTTGGTTCGAGGCCCCTTCTTCCATCTGCACAGCCGGCAGGGCTGCACCTTCCATCTCTCTGACTCTGACCTCCTGCCGCCTTATAAGGACCCTCATGAGGACATCGGACCCCGAGCCCATGGGAATTCAGGGTCACCCCCTTCTCAGGGGCCTTATCTTAGTCTCCTCTGCAAAGTCCCTTTTCTACCATGTAAAATAAAATTCACAGGTTCCGGGAACTAGGGCATGGGTGTCTCCAGGAGGTTCATTAATCAGCCTGCCACATTTGTGGTGTTGACAGTTTTGCATTACGGATATGGTGGTGGACACACCGGCTTACACAGTGCTAAAATGGGAGGGAACGTAACACATCGATGAGTGCAAGTGAAGCTGGAGAAATCAGTGACATTGGTGCACTGGATCAACGACGGCCTGGTGATGACACCACACTTGTGGTTTGTGTGTTTTGCACCCAGTTGCCACTGGGGAAAACTGGGGCTTCCGTGTTATTTCCTACGACTGCGTGTGGCTCTATGATGATCTCAACATAAACGTCCATTTTACAAAGAAAAATACTGCGTTAACATATTACGGATCTCACAGGCTGAGTTTCCTGCACCCCCTTCAATAGGTGCTCACCCCACACCCTGCCGAGTATACTGCCTCCTCTGCGTTAATTTCAATGCTTGTGGAAAGCATCATTTAATTCCATTTTAACTCGCCTTTTTTTTTTTTTTTTAGCAGAGATTCAGGTTTTTGACAAACTGGAAACCCAGAATGGTAGCGAAGCCGATAGCATTCAATAAATCATTCCTGAGCTTTTCAGTGGGTGCCGAGCAAGACCAGGGGCTGCAGGAGCCCAGAGGGAACCCCCTGCTCAGCATGCACTGGTGCAGGGGCCAGGCCGGGTACCCCCACTAAAAGTGCCATAGGTTCCGTTGTGTCCCCCAGAAAGGACATGTTCAAGTCCTACCCCCAAGTACCTGTGAAGGTGGCCTTATTTGGAAATAGTGCCTTCAAGAATAGGTCAAGATGAAGTCAACACTGGAGTGGCCTGGCCCCAAATCCAGGGACTGGTGTCCTTCTAAAAGTGGGAAATTTGCACACAGGGAGACAGCCACGTGAAGAGGAGGAAGAGAGTACAGCGATCTGTCCACAAGCCAGCGGCGGCCAAGGGTTGCCAGCAACACCAGAGGCTGGAAGGGGCAGGAAGGCTCCCTCCCTGGAGCCTTCGGAGGGCAGAGTCCTGCCACACCATGAATTTGGACTTAAACTTCTTGCTCAAGTGTAGAGGAGCCGTAAACAGGATGTCTTTCTCTCCTGCTATCAGCTTCCCACAGGTCTTGTAGGTCCAAGATTCCAAATTCTCTAGCGTACATAACCTTGCTTTTGGGTATGGCTTCTGATATCTGTTTCCTGCACCCCTGGGCCTATCTCCTTCCCCCAGAGCATCCTGGGGCCATCATACCTTGCACTCTGCCCTATAGTCTTCCAGTAAACACAGTGCCTGGCCCATGGGGAAGTCTGTGTGAATGTCAGCCTGAGCACAAAATTGGTCAAGATGGTATTCGTGCAATCCAGCTGGGGTTGGCTGCAAAGCCAGTTACCTGGGGTCAGCTTTCAAACACACAGGAAGGCAAATACTTCTAGTACTAATCGGGATGTCAGCCCCACGGGGCCAGACTGTTTCATCCTGTCCTCCGTGTCCTGCCATACAGCACTTGCTCACGTTTGGGAAATGAATGCCTGAATGTTTAAACCAGGATGGAGTCTATCAAAGTGACTTCTTTGCCATGCAGGCCATTTTGAGGTTTTTCATTAATCCCCCCATTTCTTAGATGTGGCCTTGCACGTAAAAGCACTTACTGTCTTAGAAATGGAATATCTGCCCACGGGGCAATGGATGGCTGGAGTGGTCACCCCGGAGACCGGGACCTCCAGTGTTCCTCAAGTCCATTCCACTCTCTCACACTTCCTGCCTGCCTGGGGAGGCAAGAGCCACGGGAGAAAAGAATCTTAGTAGCCAGAATTCTGTTCCTGGGGCAAAGCCTGGTGACCGTGGCCTGCTCACCCGGCCACCACCATCCCTCGCAGGTGTCAAGATAAAGTATTATGGTAAAACATTCCAGGCAGTTGAGGGAACTATATGATCTTGGGTAAATGCATGGGTGTTTCTCAAAATTTTTACCCACGTGTAATATACATGTAGAAACCATTTATGCACGTGAGAGCATGATATGTATCCCCCCTTACCTTTTTCACTCTTTGGAAGTAAATCTTGGACCCCTTTCATGTAACTCAGGCAGATCTTGCCAGTGTTTTGAGGACCTGATTGCTAGTGCAGCGAGGCACTGTTATTTAACCTAGACCCCCCGAAATAGACAGTTCATCTTTTCACTCCTGAGATATTTATTCAGCACCTACTGTGTGCCAGGCATGGAACCGCTTAGTGGTGTGCTGGAGCCCATGTGCACTGGTGTTTCGGGGGAAAAAGACCTGGTGGGCCTCGGGGGGATTTGGCCTCTGATCCCGAGAGAGGTGGGAGCCCTGGCGGGCCGGGGTGGGATCGGACCCAGGTGCCCACAGGCGCCCTCCGGTGGCCACTCGGGGGTAGGACAGACCATGGTGGGCAAGGGTGGGACCTGACGCCGGTGCTCACAGGCGCCCTCTGGTGGCCGCTGAGGGGAGGACAGATGCGGCAGGGGCAGGAGCTGACCAGGGATTGAACTAGGCTGGTCCAAGTTGGGAGATCACGGGGTGGACTAGGTTTGGGGCAAAGAAGCGAAGAGAAGTGGGCAGATCTGGGGTAGATTCTAAACTGATCACGCCCCAATGTCTTTAGCCAAACCCCTGGAATGGTGGAGTTTCCATGTGCTGTGGGAGGAGCAACTCGGAGGCTAACAGGACGGATTCGGGGGCGTGGCTGAGCCCGGGAAGCCTCATCAGTGTCTGGGTGGAGACCTCCGGGGCATCTGGACCCAGAGGCAAGCTCAGGGCCGGCCCCCGCTGGAGCACAGAAGGCGTGGGGGCTCCAAAGGTGGGCAAGGCTGCCCGGGAGGGCTGCCCGTGCAGGAACCAACCGTGGGGCTGCAGGGATGGAGACCTCAGCCCCACCCCTGGCCCCCAGGACGGGACGAGGGGCTGGGCATTGAGCCAGTCACCAACCGCCAAAGGTTTACCCAACCATACCCGAGTGGAGCCCCGAAACAACCCCTGAACAAAGGGGCTCAGAGAGCTGCCGGGTGGGTGACCTCATCTACGGGCGGCGAGGGGCTCCCCAGACCCCACAGGACGGAAGCTCCCGCGCTCAGGACCCTTCTGGGCCTTGCCCTGCAGACCTCTTCACTTGGCTTTCCGCGTCTTTTATGACACCCCTCGTGATAAACAGGCAATTGTGGTGCTGCCCTGAGTTCCGTGAGCTGTTCTAGCAAATCATCAAGTGTGTGTGTGGCGGGGGCCTGATTTCCAGCTGGTCGGTCAGCAGAACGGGAGGCTGGACTCAGCACGGGCGTCTGAGGTGGGGGCGGTCCTGAGGGGCTGAGCCCCGACCCTGCGGGGTCTACACTGACTCCAGGTAGCGAGTGTCAGAACTGAACTGGACAGTGGCTCACGTCCAGAGAAATGGAAGATTGCCTGGTGTGGAAAACTCACACACCCGGTGTCGCACGGCTGGGGACAGAAGAGGTCATCGCCCGGGAGCCCGAGGACCCCACCTCCCGGCACCCAGGCCCCGTGCGGTCCCTCAGGCTGCAGAGGGGCCCGTGTCGCCAGAGACCATGAGGCATCACGGGTGGTGTCAGACCCCACCATTCCTCCCACTTTACAGAGCAGTAAACGGGCTGCTCGAGGCTGCACACGAAGTCAGCAGGCTGCCGGAACAGGAACCCACAGCCCAGGCTCTTAGCCAAGCCACTAAACCCCTTCTGCAGGGCCCCCTTTAGGGGCTGGGTAAGGACGAGGCTGGGCGGATTTTACCCCCAGGGAGCTGGTAGTGAAAACGGGCCATGGGCTTGTGGCACCCACGGCAGGGCAGATCCTGCAGATGCCCCAGCCCCCACGTAGGAGACATTTTTCTAGAGCATCTCCTGACACTGAAAGTCAGGTGCGTGGCAAAAATAATTTAATAGACCATATGGACCCTGGGGTCTGTTTTCTCCCAGCCAGAGCCCCCAGCCCAGCCACCCACCGACCACCTCCCACCCCGCCCAGGGCCAGGCTGGGGAGTCGGGAGCCCCAGGAGCAGCCCCCTGAAACCCCAGCCCCTGCCCGACGGCACAGGTTTGCCCATAGCACCTTCCTGGCATGCCTCATTCCCAGAGAAGCTGGCTCAGGGCCACCCAACCCACCCCCAGGGCACAGGCCTGTTTAGGTGCCCCGCACACCCTCCCTCCCACACCGACATCCTGCCCCCTCCCATGCACGGACCCACTGTGCCAGGCCGGTAGGGAGGGAGACAGGAGACACCTTGGCCCTGAGTCAGAGCAGAGGCAGGGTACCCAGCCAGGCAGACGGCCCCAGCACATGGGAGGCGGGTGGGTTCACAGGCTGGGGCCCTGCGGGGGAGGGCTGGGGGCGGCCCCAGGAGGGGGCGGGCGCAGCTGCTCCAGCCCATCGGCATACTGGAAGGCCGGCCCCGTCTCGTACTCGTACATGTCCAGGGCCACCTCACAGCTCTCCCGCACCACGCGCTCAGGGTCAGCCACATGGGCCCGCAGGGCGGCCAGGCAGGCGGGCTGGGCGATGGCCCCCAGGGCCTCGGCACACTCGTGCCGCACCATGGGGTTCTCGGCCGACTGCGCCAGGGAGGCCACCAGCTGGGGCACTGCCGCCTCGTGCTGCAACTGGCCCAGGACGTAGCCAATCTCGTGGCGGAAGAGGGCGCTGCCACAGCGCAGGCCTGTGGGCAGGGGGACGAGAGGCATCACTGGCTGAGCTGTGCCGCTGAGGGTGGAAAGGGGGGTCCCTATCTTGAGGACACCCCACCCCAGCCCTGGTGCTCCGAGGGAGGGACCTGGGGCTGTGGGGGCAGAAGCTCAAGGCACAGCCGGGGAGGAGCTGCCTGCCCGGCGTGGAGCTGCGCTCTGCTCGCCCCTCCAAGACCCCTGCACTCTGCGAGGGTCCCCATGCCCCCGACCAGACGTGATGGACTCACGTGCTACTTGGGGGAACCACTCTGGTGCCGGGAGAGGGGAGGCAACTACCAGCAGCCACTTCCGAGGCGCAGCCAGGTCTCCACGCCACCCACCTGACTTTGCAGCCCTGCTCACAGCTCCACCAGCCCCGTGCCTCCCAACCCCGCGGGCATCGCCCAGGCCCCTGGGTTGCCCATTCCCCAGCCCAGGGTCACAGGGACGACCAGAGAACACCCCGACCAGAGGAAGCTCTGGTGGGGGAGGCAGAAGCTCCAGGCCCTCTGTGGGCGCAGCCCAGACACTGCGGGCAGGGGCCACAGGACTCCCGGGTCCCCTCCTCCCCTCAGTGGGCTGGCGAGTGCTGCGGGCCGCCCTGAAGGGCTGGGTTGAAAGGGCCCAAGCAACATAACAGAAGGGGGCTGAGGGCGCTAGAGCCAGGCCGTGGGGTCACCCCCGACCCTACTGCTTACTGACCCTTGGTTCCCAGGGGACCTGGGGACTGAGAGGGCGCGTGGCCTCTGAGGATGGGCAGATCCACCCACGTGGAGCCCGAGCCTGGCAGAGGGGCGCCGACTGCGGCGCCAGGCCCTGGGCCCTGCCTCACCTTCAGCCAGCACCAGTGCGGCCTCCTCGCCCCCGGCGTCACGCAGGGCAAACATGGCTCGGTAGCGGTCAAAGAGCGGCCGGGCCTCGTCCAGCAGCGCCTCCCGCAGCTGCCCCAGGTCGCGCTCCTCGGCTGGTGGGGCCGGGTCCACCGACAGGTAGGGCCCTACTGCCAGTGGCTCCCCGCCACGCTGCTGCAGCCACTCCAGCCGCCCGACAGCCAGCTGGCACGTCTCGGCCACCTGCAGGAAACGGGCGCACCGCAGCGGCTGAGGACATGAGCTGACGGGCCATTCCAGGTGGGAAATGAGCCAGAGGGGCTGAGGTGACCAGGGAGGGGCGAGAGGACGGGTGGGAGGCCAGGAGGGCTCAGCGAGGAGGTGATGTTGGAGCAGGGCTGGGAGGGAGTTGGGGGGAAGCGTCAGCACAGAGGCCCAGAGGCAGGACGTGCCAGACAGAGCGAGCAGGTGACGCAGGTGAGGGCCTGCACGGTGCAGGGGGACTTTGGGATTTTGTCCTAAAGGTGTAAGAGACCATGATGCTCTAGGCACAGAACTGGTCAAGAGAATTAAGAGAAGCAAATGCGTCCACATGAAGACTGGCACACTCATGTCCCCGGCAGCAGGATTCACCGTGGCCACAAGGTGGCCCAGGTGCCCACCAATAATAGGCGAGCAGACACGTGTCCACACATCACACGCAGCATTGCTCAGCCACGAAAAGTAGCAGAGTTCTGACATGCCACACGTGGACAGGCCCCCAACACACGGTGCTCAGTGAGACGCCAGACACACAAGGCCACACGGCGTGTGACCCCATCTCGGTGATACATCCACAACAGGTGAATCCAGACAGAACACGGGCTTGTGCGTTCCAGGGGCTGGGGACGGGGTGGAGGGACTGCTAAGGGGACAGGGTATAATTCTGGGGAGATGGAATGTTCTGGAACTGGACAGAGGTGGTGGTGGTGCAGCTCTGGATGTACTGAACTGTACGCTTTCAAAGAGTACAGTAATTTAGGGTATGTGAATTATGTCTCAATAAAGATGTTACCTAAAGAAAGAAAGGCAGCAGGGAGGCCCTGGGGGGCTGGGGCGGGGCAGGGGAGGAGGGCCGGCGGGTTCAGAGGGGTCCCGGGGGGGGACTGGGAGTAGGTATGTGCACCGGCCTGCCAGGCAGAGGGGGGGACAAAGTCCAGTTTGGCCCAACAGGGCACTGGCCCGTGCACATCCTGACCCCTCCCTGCATTCCAAATCAGCCAAGCAGTGTCCAGATTCTGAGGCTGGCCCAGGCAGGGACAGGGAGGCGGCCTGGCCGCATTACCTCAACCACAGGGTCCGTGCAGTACTGCTTCAGGACGTCCAGGACTGCTGGGTCCCCGATGGCCCCCAGGGCCTCCCCTGAGAACAGGGAGACAGCAGCTTTGGCGCTCTGGGAAATGGCCTGGGTCCCGGGTATAATCTGAGCCCTTCCCCAGAATTTGGACCTGACTGGCCTGTGCTGGGACCCCAACCTGGGCCCACACCTCTAGATGCAGACTAGCAGGTCATTATGACCGGGGAACACCAGTGGCCAGGAGATCCCAGCACACTGGGATGAGTGGGCCCGTCGGGGAGCGCCCCAGGGCAGGACCAGGCAGGGCGTGCTGGAGGGGCCTGGCCTTGCTCCCCGGAGCCCAAACTGGCGCTGAGCACGGGGAGACCCGGGCCAGCCAAGATGTGCTTCTGCAGCCAATTCAGCCTTGGGCTTTGTAAGCCAGAGGAGAAAGCTGTGCCTCACCACGGCCATGGCAGGGGGCCCAGACCTGAGTCAGGTGCCTGCCCTGCCCACAGCCATCCAGGGCGGCCTGGCACAGGTGGAGACTACCTGGTGAACATTAAAACTATCTCAAAAGAATCAGATGGACACATGGCCCTGAAGATACTTGCTACCTGACCTTTCCAGAAAGGGCTGGACGCGCCTGGCAGCGACCGCAGGTGAGTGCGTGGCTGGCAGGGACGGCCACTCACCGGCCTCGTGGCGCACCATGGGCTCCTGGTGGGAGTCGCGCAGCACAGCCAGCAGCACGGGGATGGCGCGGGCGTCCTGCATCTGGCCCAGGCAGTACGCCAGCTCGTGCTTGAGCAGGGCGGAGTCGTCGCTGAAGGCCTGGCTGATCCAGGCGATGGCTCCTGGACCGCCGAGCCCTCGCAGGGTGAAGAGCGCCCGGAAGCGGGCCTGCAGGGGCTGCTTGGGGTCCACCAGTGTCTGCCCAATGGCCTCCACCTCCTGCTCAGTCACCATGGCGCCTGCCTCCTTCCTCCCACGGACCTGCTCCGGCTAAACCTTGGGACTCACGGGCATGAGACCCTGCAGTGGAAAACCGAGAGGCTAGGTTAGATGCGCCATTCACCTGCTCACTGGCTTCTGCTGGGACCTGGGTGGGGTGGTTCCCACTGGCTGACCAGCCTGGCTATCTGTTGTGTGGCCTTCTGTAAGTTATTTTCCCTCTCAGCCTCTTGCCCATCCATCAGCAATGGCCTTTGCTGGTCTGCTGTCCACACAGCAGCCAGGGGGACTCCGGGAGCTGGTTCCCAGGGATCCCCATACTGAATAGGGCTGAGCTCTGTGAACGGTAGGATAGGAAGAACTGAGAGTGTGATTGTGCGTGTGGGGGGCATGGGAGTATCATAACAGACACATGCCTGCTCTGGGGGAAGCCTGCAGCCATACTGTGAGGAGGCTCGGCCAGTCCTGGGGAGGAGTCTGGGCGGTGAGGAACTGAGCCTCCTGCTGACGGCCACAGGACAGCGGGATGGTTACAGCTCCCCTGGCTCCAGTCCAGCCCGCAGCTGAAGCAGCCCTGACTACAGCCATGGACGCTCTGCTGAACCAGGCCCAGGTCCCTGGCCCACAGAAACTGTGTGACAGAGCGTCTGCTGCTGTTCAGAGCTGCTGAGTATAGGGTAACTCGTTACACAGCACAGGAAACCACCCAGTCCCTCCCTTGCAAATCCTCCAGTGGTACCTGTCTTCTAAGCTTCCTGACAGTCCCAAAGGCCCCACACGACCTGCCCTGTCTCCTCCCTGCCTTCCCTCCTCCCTTTCTCCCCCTGGCTCACTCTGCTTCAGCCACAAGGGCCTCCTTGCAGTTCCTACAGCCCACCAGGACTGGTCCTGCCCCAGGGCCTTTGCATGGGCTGTTCCCTCACTCAGGTACACTCGTCCCCAAATGCCCCCATGCTCACTCTCTTGCTTCCTTGGGTCTCAAATGTCACCTCCTCAGGGAAGCCTTCCCTGATCATAGTCTTCAGTGATATTCCTTCACCTCTTTTCCCTTGTTCTGCTTTATTCTTTTTCAAAACACTTCCCAGCGCTAGGTACAGTGTGGGATCTGTGTCACTTCAGCTGCTATGGTCAGCCATAGCCCTCACATGGACGAGAACTCTGAGGCCAGGGACGGAGTCTGTCATAGTCACCACTGTGTTCCCAGCACACAGTAGGAAGCTACAAACAACAGCTCTACAGCAGTAGCAGGCATGTATGGGGTGCCGGCTGTGCGCCCAGAGCCTCTTCTAAGCCCTTCACATTTATGGACTCGTTTGATCCTGCCCATGACCTACAAGACGGGCACGGGACTGTCACCGTTTTCCAGGAGAGAAAGCAGAAAGCACAGAGGGGTTAGCAACTTGCTTAGGAACAGCGTAAAGGTCATAAATCCAGGCAGCTAGACCCAGGAGTCGAGCTCTAAACCACAAACAGATGATGCAGTATATAGTCCTGGAGGGAAGGAGGGGCCCCTTTCCATTCTCCAGACCACTGAGGTCCCAGTGGACGCTTCATAAAAATGGCAAGCAGGCCCTGGCATGCCGCAATCCTCCAGTTCCCGGCGGCATCAGCAGTGCCAAGTGGGTTTAACGAGGGAGGTGCAGCCGCCTGGGCAGGGGTGCCCCTCAAAGGAGGTGACATCTTGAAAGACGGGTCACCAGAAACCACAGAAGCCAGGAACGAGCCAGATGGCAAGGAGTTAGGGGCCCTCAAGACCCTACTCTGTTCTCCGACTTATCTGGGGTTACCCAGGACTCCCAGTCTGGGGGCTTCCCTCAAGATACTTCAAAAAGACCCCTCCTCGCCCCGAGTCCTTAAAAACTCCTGGGGAGTGAAGGGGAATCCGTTCAGGAAGGCAGCTCCAGCCTCAGGAGAGGGAAGTGAAAAGACGCTGCGTATCTCTAGGGTGAGACCTGACCCAGCCCAGGGGCCCCCATCTCTGAGCTCTGTGTCTTCCTTCGGTGTCAAACTATTAACTCACAGGGCAGGATTCCCTGCAGTCTCTGTTCATCCGCTACCTTCTCAGGCAGGCCTGCTCTGACCACCTCGTTCCTCGCTGCTCTCCAGCCCTCCACACCCCAGCACCAGGTGACACCAGTAGGCTTCACTCATCCGTTTCCTGGAAAGTAAGGTCTAAGAGGACGGGAGTAGAGAAAAAGACACCTACACGCACGCACATATGCTGTCTTGTTCTCTGCTGGGTCCCCAAGGGGCAGGCGCTGGTAGCAGTTGGCGAATGAACTGAACACCTGCACGCCAGGCACGGCCCTAAGCACTCCAGACTCAGCGTAAATCTGTACCGGCCGTGAAACGGGCTCGAGGAGCACACGCACCTCACGCGGTTACTGTGAACAGGAGGATGCCCACCGGCGCCCTCGACGGCTGTCGCACCCAGGGCGCGCTGGGTAAACCGGAGCTGGCATTCAATGCTTCCGCAGGGGGCCTGACACCCGCCTCTGCGGTCTGCGCGCAAGCCCGCCACTCATCCCGGGGTCCACCTTTCGGCGGTTAGCGGGCAAGTGGAGATCGGCCCCCAACCACAGCGGAACCTGGGGACCCGCTCACCCCTGTGGGGGCCTCTCGGAAACACGGGGGGCATTGCCGAGGGACAGAGAGGGGGCGGCCTGGGTTCTCAGAGTCCGCCCCCACCTCCAACAGACCTCTCTAAACCAAGCGTTCTCAGCAAAAGGATCCCGGAAACCAAACTCTTCCCCCAGAACGGGGTCATCCAGACACGGGCCGTCAGCGCTGCTCGCAGGGTTCCGTCCCCGGACGGGATCCCCCGGAAGCGGATGCCTCAAGGGCCGTCTACGCGGTACCGGGTCCCTCACAAGGTTGGTTCTCCCAGAACTTCGGGTAAGGGGTCGCCCAGCAGCCCCCCGACTCAGGAAAGCGGTCCGCGGAGGCAGGGTCCCCAGCACCCGGGGTTCAGGACCCCTCAGGAGGTCGCCCCTTGACTGTCCAGCCAACGACCCCCAAGACGGGACCGCCCCCCAGCCCGCCCGCCCGCCGGACCCAGGCTCCGCACCGTGCTCCCCGCCACCGGACGCCCGAGAGCGCCCCCCGGAGCTCAGCACTCGCCCGGCCGGCCCGCTAGCGCCGCCGCCGCCACCGCTTCACCAGACACGACGCTCGCCGCGCGCTCTGGGGCCGCCATCTTCTCGCCCACGTGACCGGCCCGGCCGGCACCAACGCAGCCCCGGGGGGGGGGAAATCCCATTCACAGTCTCCGTGGCGGCGCGGGGGCCTGGAAGCACAGGTCACCACCGATGCCATGCCTCACACTCACAGACAACGCGGAGTCTAAGGACGTCCCTCAGGAAAGGGGAGGCGCAGCATCCTTTCCCCGGAAGAAATTCCCTCCGGTCCCCCCCACCCGCTTCGAAGAATGGAAATGGTTTGTGCCGATTCAGTCTGGAGCTGGGGACAGAGCATGCGCGGAGTGCTTGGGGCGTGGCCAAGCCCCAGGGGCGTGGTCAATGAACAGGTGGCTCCAAGACGGGCTGGGAAGGGAGGGACAAAAAAGGCGTGGTCAAGTCGCTCATTCATTCATTTGTTCCCTTAACAGTTAGTGGGCTCTGAGGACAAGACAGCCTGCAGCCCTTACCCTCATAAACCCGACAGCCTGGTCGTTTGAGGCAGACAGACGGCAAATAAGATACCTAAGTAAAATACATGTTTGATGGTGACACGTGCTCAGGAGAATAAATATTCAAGGGCAGTGCGTGCATAGGGTGCGCAGTTTTAGGAATGGCCAGGGTCTGAGGTGGGGGTATTTGAGCAAAGACCAGGCAGGCGAGGGGAGGAGCCGGATGTTTGGGGAGAGCCTCCCAGACGCCGCGCGAGTGTTGTAATCGGGGAAATTAGGTACCCTCACTTGAGGGGTCAACTGGCTCTTTGGGGCCGGTGCGTAGAAAACAGACACAGGAGGGTGGAAGGTGGACGCAAAGAAACTAGAAGTACTCAGATTCTGCATTCATTTTGGAGGTGGAGCAAACAGGATTTTTGGATGAATTGGCTATGGAATTTGAGGGAAAGAGTCCTACAAGAGTAAGTGTAAGGTTTTCAACATGAGTAAACTGCAGCTATTCGCCATTCTCCTCGGCTCTCCATCCTGTCCATCACAAGTTCTGTTGACACTACCTCCGAAATAGGGACGGAATCTAGTCCCTTTGCTTCTCCTTACCTCCGCCATGAGGGTCCAAGTCACCACCGGCTGTCATCAGGATGCTGCCCCACACAAGAAAAAGGGAGCTTTTAAGCAATTACGTCAAAACCATATGGTGGTTGCTCAAAAAGCTAAACAGAAGTACCACATGACCCAAGAGAAAAGAAGGCAAAGCCTCAAACAGTTAATCGCACACCCAAGTTCCTAGCAGAACTATTCACGGTACCCTCAGGCCCTGATAAACTCTATATTTTCTGCTCTATGAGTCTGACTCCTCTAAGTGGAATCATATATCTGTCCTTTTGTGTCTGGCTTATGTCACTGGGTGGCACTGTGTCACTGGCTTTGCCACACTGTCCTCAAAGCCCATCCACACTGCAGCAGGTGTCAGGATTCTTTCCTTGTTAGGGCTGAGTAATATTCCAGTGTGTGGTGGACCCGTTGTGTGTATCCATTCATCTGTCAGTGGACACCGGTTTGTCTCCACCTTTTGCCTATGGTAAATAATGCTGCTATCAACCTGGGTGTGCATGGATCTATTTGATTCCCTATTTTCAAACTTTTTGGGCATATACCCAGGAGTGGATATTCTGGATCAGATGGTCATTCTATGTTCAGCTGTATGAGGAACCACAAACTGTTTTCCACAGGGGCAGCACCATTTTACATTCCCACCGGTGCACTAGGTTCCAGTTTGTCCACATTCTCAGTGGCACTTGCTATTTTCCACTTTTTACTCTCAGCCATCCTAATGGAGGTGAGGTGTGCACCTTACTTTGAAACGCATTAGGAAATGTATTGATGAGTGAATAAGAGAATGGATAGATATGGAAAAAAGCAAATAGAGCAACTTGTTTATTGGAGGAAGTGGATGATGGGCATATGAAAGCTCACTGCAAAATTCAACTTTTCTATACATTTGAAAGTTTTCATAAGAAACCGTTGAAAAAACAGGTGGTGGGAAAAAGGACTACTTTAATTCTCAGTGTTTAAACATTTCAGAGTTGAACATAAAAGTGTTTTGACTTTTAACTTTGAGTCTGCAAATCTATTTTGAGGAATTTATCTGACGGTAGTATAAAAAAAAGTGAAAAAGGAGCCCTTGTTGCAACATTATTTGAAAGGGCAAGAAAAGACATTGGAGAAGACACTAACATAAATTCCTCCTCTGCCTCCGCCCGGGTCTGGTCCCCATCATCGGCCCTGGACCAGCACAGTCACCCACATCCGGGTTTTCAGCTCCTGCCCTCCTGCTCTAAGGTCTGGTCTCCCCGCAGCGGCCACCAGAGGCGCCCGTGAGCACCTGAGTCAGGGCCCCACTCTGCCCACAGCCCTCCACGCTCCCACCTCCCTGACGTCAAACCTAAGTCCTCCTGTGGCCCCTCAGGCCCTGCAGGGCCTGCCCTGGCCCTTCCCCATCCTCCCCTCCTCTGTCCGTCCTCATCATTCACTGTACTCCAGCCACAGGCCTCCTGGCTGTTTCCCCAACATGTCAGATTGTTGCTGCCCCATGGCTATGCCCGCGTCTGTTGTAAACTTTAAACCCCTAGTCTCAACCCCTTAGACCATGGTCCCCCCACCCCCATACCCTTCTTCACCCTGTAACCCAATACATCAGTTACTCTAAGGTTATGTTTTTCCCATTTCTATCTCCTGGTCTTGAATATCAACTTCCCCAGACAGGGGTTTTCCCAGGAGAGGGAACAGCGCCTGCAAAGGCCCTGAGAGGTGAGGAAAGTGTGCTGGAGCGGAGGGAGGGAGGGAGCCAGCGGGCGGAAGTGATTTGCAATGGAATTAATCCAGGCAGATGGTGGCGGTGGGAGCCCCGATCCTCTTAACCCAAAGCCCCTTAGCACTTCCGCCGCGAGGGTCACCTCCGGGCGCCTCCCGCCCCAGGTGGCTGCCATGCCGGGGCTGGTGGTCGAGGAGGGGACGGAGGTCTGGAGCCCAGCCCCACCGCTGTACGAGGAGTACCGCCCGCCACCGCTGGACGCCATCCGCCTGCCCAGGTACGCCCTGTACCTGCTGATGGCTACCCTCCTGGTGGCGGCCGTGGCCTATGCCATCGTCGGGCACCTCCTCAACGACCTCGCCCACGACCTGGCTGGTGAGCCCCGACCCGTGCAAGCCCGGCGTGGGCTAGTGTGGGGCCGCTCAGGGGTCCGAGGGCCTCCCCTAGCCAGGGAGGGGGAGGAGGGTGGATGGGCTGGGGAGGCCCCTCAGCAGCTCCTGCCACAGACTGGGCCTTCGGCCCGAAGCCGGACCAGGAGGACGCCCCCCGGGAGCCGTGCCCGAGCCTGGAGGAGCTGGATCTGCAGCTTGCCCTGGCCTGGCAGGGTGACGACACCGGCAGGGGCGGTGAGGGGGCTCCCGGAGAAGCCCCAGCTAGGGTCCCCCACCGCCCCTCCATCGCCTTCGAGGACCCACCAGTGCAGAGCTCCTGGGGGCTGCACTGAGGCGGCCCTGCCCTCTGGCTGGGGCGGGGTGTCAGCCCCTTGGCAGCTGTACAGACTGGCTGGTGTGCACCGGAGCCCTTTCTCCACTTGTCTGCCTGGTCTTGGCAGAGAATGTTCGCTTTCTTGGCCGGCAGGGTCCCGGGGCTGGACATGGCCTCCTTTCACGCCTCTGCTTCCCCAACGCTCCCAGAGCCTGGCCCCACAGAGCCCCCGCCAAGCTGTCAGCAGCCTGTAAACCGAGAATGCCAAGATGTTAAAAAACAATGATAATGGTGGCTGATCCCCACCTAGTGTTTAGGATGTTAGTACTCAGTCTGCTATTGTGCTAAGTAAGCCTCTTCTGTGTATTATCTCATTTAACCCTCCGAGGTAAGACTCACCACCCCATTAACAGATGGGAACATGGAGGTCCACAGCCTAGAAAAGAAATGACTTGACTGGAGCAGGGAGAGCTTTCTTGCAGAAAGAGGCTGGTCCAGCCACCTGCCTTGGAAAGCAGAAGCTCCGAGGTGGGGTCCTGTGCCCCCTGCTCTGCTGGACTCCCCACCTCGGAACCTTCTCCACCCCCACGTCCCTTCTCATTCCTGCCTCTGCTGCTCCGCCACTGGATCTGTCTCTGGGGGTCCTGGCTTCCCAGTTAGCCTGAGACTCCCCAGGGACACAGAGCCTGAGGTGTCTTTCCCTCTGAGCTTTGCACAGGAGAGGCCACATAGTAGGCACTTCATATGTGCCTGCCTGGCTGGTTGAAGTGGGTTCACCCTATGACTGGGCTGCCGGAGCTCTTCACACTCTGCTGACTGGGGTGTCTGCACAGTGGTTACAGTCAGACCTCAGGAGGCTCCAGATATGCACAGGTGCTGCATAAAGGCATGTGCGCTGACCCGGGTGTTTCCCCGGCCCCTAAGAGCCCCGTGGAGGCCTCACGGGCCTGGAGGAGGGCCAGGCACCTCCTCCTGCATTTCTGCCACGTGCCTGGGCTGTGGCTGTCCCGTGGCAGCTGGGGTGGGGACCCCCTTCACAGGGGCAGGGCCCCCCTATCTGATCAACCCAGGGATTGAGGTTGACAGGCAGGATGGCCCGGAGTCTGAGTCACCGGCTGCCCGGGCACGCCATTCTCCAGCCACATGAGAACGGCGGGGCTGGGAGGTGGATGGTGGCACCTGGCCCATCCCTCCTTGTCCCCTGGGCTCAGGCCCCATGCTGGCTGTGGTCCCCAAAGGTCCAGCAGCCAGGAAGAGGCAGTATAAGCTGGTGGACAGGGAGACCCAGGTTCAAATCCCAGCTCTGGCTTTTTCTGCCTGGCCTCGGCGCTCCTGCCCTTTGTAGGCTTCTCTGAAAATTTCCTGGGGTGTTCAGAGAAGGAGAGATAATGACGCTTAAAGGCACCCAGCCAGCTGGGACGGAAGGCCAGGGCGTGTGGGAGGCAAGGGCATGTCGGTGGGCCTCGTGGCACAGAGGCTAGGGGACCCTGCGGCTGGCCGCCCTAGGGTGGGGCATGGGGCAGAGGGGCCAATTGCCCGGGTTAATTGTTACACCAGGTCCAGAGTCTGCCCTGCTGGAGGGGAGGGCGGGATGGCCAGCAGGTGGGGCAGGCCCCACCCCAGGCCTGCCTGCACCTTATCAGGGCCGGGCAGGGCCTCCTCCTCTCCACTGGACCTGCTCCGGCTGCTGGCTACTCCGTGGCTATGGGGACCCTGGAGACCCTGCTCCTGCTCACTGCTGTGCACCTGTCGCCCGCCTGGGCCCAGCAGGGTAGGGTTCCGGCCCCGTGGTGCTGGGGGAGGGGCTGTGCGGATGGCTCGGTCATGGGTGTCCCATCTCCCTGTTTCCCATGAAGAGAACCTGGGGCCTCTGAGAGGAGGGACAGGCAGAAGAGGAATGGGGTCGGCTCTCAGCCCTCATCTCTGGGCTCCCCTCCACATCCCTGAGCTTCCCGCTCGGGCTCTAAGCCCCCTCCCCATCTCTCCACCCCAGCTCTGCACCCCAGCTCCTTTCTGAGCATCCCCCTGTCCACACTCCCCATTCTGGAGAGACCCTCCACCCGTCCCGTCTCTGAGCCCCACCTCCCCAACCCTGGACAGCCACAGAGCGCCATCTGAAGCCGTGGCTGGTGGGCCTGGCTGCGGTCGTGGGGTTCCTGTTTATTGTCTTCGTCCTCATGCTGGCCAACCGCATCTGGTGCTCCAGAGCAAGGTGGGAGCCTCCCCACTCCCCAAAGTGTGGGCCACACCCTCCCACCTCCTGACCCTCCCTGGTGCCTTCCCCCTGTCTCCCCATTTCCCCCCTCCTCCTCCTCAGACCCCCACCCCCCGGCCCAGGACAGCCACCCAGCCCACGGGATCCTTGCTTCCTGGAGCTCATGAGCCCCAGTGGGGAGCCTGGGGTTGAGGCCATCTCCACCTTTCACCCTGCAGAGCTGAAGATGAGGAGGGAGCTATGTTGAGAATGGAGACCCACCCCTACCAGGACATACACCTGAGGTACTGCCTGCAGACATGCACGGGGATCAGGGGGCCTGTGTGAGCCCCCTCCTCAGTGGGGGCAGGGCTGGCTGTGCACAGATGACCTCCTTCTGTTCTTGAACACTTCAAGCACATTCCTGCCCCAGGGCCTTTGCACCGACTGCTCTCTCTGATGGGAACCTTTGCCGTATCCTCTGGCTGGCTCCTTCTCCTTCAGTCCCTACTCAGATGTTTCCCCCTCACAGAAGCCCATTGTGACCCCCAGCCTTCCTGACATGCTGTGCCCCACAACTCTGCTTCTTCCCTTGTGCTTACCACCAGCTGAAATGATCTTAGTCGTTCACTGGCTTCTCAGCTCTAGATGGTGGCTTCCAGTAGGTGGATAGAACTTAGCTTTGGTCCCGTGCGTCCAGTGCCCTGCACAGGGCCGGGCACACAGCAGGTGCTTAATACCTGTCTGTTGAACAAGACTGTGGGGTGGCATCATATAGGCGTCTGTACATAAGCACGTCATTTGGTGTGGGTGGCTCTACTGCACTGGGTGTCTGCTATGGCCCCAGTTGCTTCCTGACATGATTCTGAGGGAGGGATCAGGGATGAAGTCAGGGCTGGGGGCTTTTCCAGGACAAGATCCCAACCTGGGTAAGGGGAGTGGGAGTGTAGGAGCTGACAGGAGACCAGTCTGGCCGGAACATTCTCAGCTGAGCCCACGAGGTGCCCGGGGAGCACTGTGGGTCTGACGGCTTCATCTCAGACGCGGCTCAGCCTAGTAAGTGCGATGCCTGCTGTCAGGATTTGTTGGGGCTTCTAGAGCCCCTACACCCGTAGTCCCCTCCTCCACCCACCCATTCATCTGTCCACCTGTCCGTCCCCCCCCCCGTCCTCCCACCCGTCCACCTGTCTATCCATAGAACAATGGATCCTTCATTTCTGCTTTTGTGAAATGGAAATAATAAGCCTGTCTCGTTAGGGCTGCTTCGAGGATTCCAACCGAGAGCCATGTTTTGCAAAACCTTCCTCACAAAGCCCGGCACGGGTAAGCCTCCATTCAATGGGAGCAGCTCTGTCTCTTACTGGGGTCTGGGGCCTTTGTATCCCCGCAGTGAAGAAGGCAAGAGGGAGAAGACAGACGAAGAGACAAAGGGGAAGAGGAGCAGGGCGGAGAAGGAAGGAAGGAAGAACCTGGGGCTGGAGCTGGAGGAGGAAGAGGGGCCCAGTGACGGCGGGAAAGCCAAGAACACAGCCATGTGAAGACTGCTGCCACTTCCTGCAGGCAGCCCCCAGACACCCCCTCTGCACCCTGTACACAGTGACCTGGAATGGAAGCCCCCGGAATGACGCCATCTGGGGTCGAGGATGCAGCCCCCCGCCCCTCAGGGAGGGCTCTGTGTGGGCCCTGTGGTCTTTATGTATCTCTTTCCTGGTTTGTCCTGCCGGGGAATTCTTCTTGCACTTGGAGAGCATTCCTGTTTACAGAGAGACTCCTCAAGCCGCCACCTGCTTCGACCCGCTGCCTCATTTCTTTTCCCTCTGCCTGATATCTATTGGCCAGAACCTCCTTCCTCCCGTGAAGCCTTGGGACCCGCATTGGCGGGACGCTGCCCCTCAGGAATCTGCATCAGAGTTGATGAGAGAGCCCTTCCAGACTCTGTTCCTTAGGACTCAGTTTCCCCCTGAGGGAGGCAGCCTTTGGCGGCCGGGTAATGCCCAGATGTCCCGGGTGGATCAAACACGCCCCGTGCAATCTTCCTTTCACGGTCGCGAGCCCTGGACTTTGAGCTCCAAGTGCTGGCTCCTGGGAAATCCTTGCTCCTCTGTCACCTCGTTTGGGCCACCTGATGCCACTGGGTCTTCCCGGGGCCCGGCACTATACTGGGAAGGTTTGGCCACTTTCTCCTCTCGGGTCCCAGTCTTCCCCTTCTCACTTTCTCCAGGCCCTGAACCTTGCCCTGCACTTTAGCTCTTTCTTCATGAGGACCTTGACAAAGGCCGGCATTCGGGGCTCCGTTCTGGGGCGGGGAGCTGGGGTGGGTAGGATTCAGCCCAGAAGGCCAGGAGCTTCTGGTCTAGAGCACTTCCAGGACTGTCCACCAGGGGGCAGAAAAACCAAATAAAACAAACGCAGTAAACGCCCTCCTGGACGCTCTTTGGAGTGCCTAGCATCTTTATCCTTTCAGTCTCCACCGGTACATAAATAGCCCCATTTTCCAGCCCAAAACACTGAGGCGTGGAAAGATGGATGTCGCTGGCTGTTGTTGGCAGGGCTGGGCTGGGCAGAGTGGGTGTGGTTTAAAGGCTCTGGCTAAAGTCACCTTTGGAGGTTCCTGTCCTAGGACGGGAGAGGGTTGGGGGTGTGGGGTGTTCTCTCCCAGCTGGGGTTCTTAGCCGGGAGGACGATATGCCTTTGGAATGCTGTGTGTCCTGGGGTGATGGCCGGACCTCTCTGAGCCTCAAGTTGGCTTCTTTTGCAAAACGTGAGGACAAGAGTTCTGACCACCTGAGTGTGAGGCCTGAGGGAGGCGTGGGGGCTTAAGAGCCATTGCAAGGCCTGGTACATAGTAGGTGCTCATAAAATATTTTCTCGTCTTTCCTGAGTCTCCCCTCCCATGGCTCTGACTATGGGGAGTGAGGGGGTCAGAGTGGGCTTCAGGGAGACAGGGTGCTGGGATGCTTGGGACCTGGGGCCCCTCCTCAGGGTGCCCGGAACCAAGGGAAGGGGGGGCCCCACTCCCCACTTCCTGTGGCATCGGCCACACCCTGCCCTCCAGTGCCCTGGGTAGGCCACTTCCTCTTCAGGCAGACCTGCTGGACTGGGGAAAGACAGGAGGCCCAGGATGGACAGACTCTGGACAAACCCCTTCCGACTCTCCCTTCTGGCAGCTCTGGTCCTGGGGTTGGTTCAGGCCCAACCCTGTAAGGCCCTGGAGGGAGAGGGTTGGCAGGGGAGCCCCAGCGTGGTGCCAGGCCGCTGACCCCACTTTGCTCTCATGCACAGTGGTCCAGAGGAAGCCCTGGCTCGTGGGGCTGGGGGCCATCATGGCCTTCCTCTTCCTCATTTTCATCCTCACCGTGGTCTACGCTGTCTGGTGCAGTGAGTCCTGCAGCAGGTAGGCCCCCAACCTGTCGGAGCCCGGCTCCTACCAGCGTCGCCGCCCTAGCCGAGCCCCCTTCCCTCGGAGCCCCTTTCCCCACTCTGCCACCCCCCACCTTTGCGGCACCTGCTGAGGGGGCAGGGCCGGGGAATAATCCTCTGACTCAGAATCGGGTGGCTTCCTCAAAGAGAACCCCATCCCGAGTGTGTTTCAAATGGGATTTCCCCTCGCACCCCATCCACTTATCCATTCACCCCAGCGTCCTTCCATCTGTCTGTCCCTCCATCATCCACCTATGCCTTTGTCTGTCCACCCACGCATCCGCCCATCATCCGCCCCTCTGCTCATTAACCGACCTGCCCGCCGCTGGTCCACGCTCCCACGTCTGTGACCTTCCCCTCACCCCCAGAGTTTAGGCCCAGGAGGCCAGAGGGGCCACATGTGGACAGCATGGTTTTGGTTCACGTGGCTCAAGTGTGGGGCTCCGGCGCTTCCTTCTTGTTCCACCTGGGCAAGTGTCCCAACCGGTCCGAGCCTCAGTGTGTCCTTCTCTACAGTGGCATCAGCGAGGCTGCAGGACCCAGAGGCTCTGGGAAGATTGGAAGAAGCCTGGAACCCTAAGTCCTTATTCAGTTGGTCATCTGGGTGCTTCTGTCTCCACAGCAATAGAAAGAAGGAAGAGGAGACCCTCAGGAAGGAGAAGGAAGCAGAGGGTGGCCGGGGGCTGGAGCTGGAGGAGAGAGACGGGCCTCCGAGCCACGAAAGAGTGGCGAGCTTCTCCATGTGACAGCTTCTTGCCTGCCTCCTCCAGGCAGCGCCCTGGGGATGTGCCAGTCCCTGCTCTGCACGCTCCAGGCAAAGACCTGGTCCTGGGGCCGGTTGAAATGGCTCCATCTGGGATGCTGGGTGATGAGCCCCCGGATGAAGAGGGCTCAGGACCTGGGCCAGGTCCCTCCGCGCGTCACCTGGGCACTGTACACCCTTTCCCGAGCTTGTTTTCCACCCGGTAATCCTCAAGTGCGGCCGGCATCCCCGGACAGGGAGCTCCCCTCTCCCCCAGAACCCCACTATCTCATCTCTACCCTGTGTGCTTTTCAAGCATCTTTTTTTTAAAACCACTGCCTGATTTCTTTTCTCACTCTGATCTCTGTTGCCCTTCGGCTTTCATCAGAGGACCAGTTCCTCCTCTTATCTTCCTACCTCCAAGGCCTTCCGAGGCCCCGCTGCAACGAGTCCGCAGGGATCATTGGGCTCCTAGCTTCTCTCCCAGCAGCGCTTTGCACCTCTGCCCCCTGGGAGCTGGGAGAGCCCCCCTCACGGCCTGCTCAAGCCCCCTTTTCGCTGATGACAGCGGAGATGGGGGAGAAGCCGCGCAAATGGCCCTGCCAGTCTGTGCGGGACCAGGAAAGACCCAACTCTGTTCAGTCTGGCTTGTGTGGCTTCTGAACTCCGCCCTTTGAGCTCTGGCCCTGGGCAGGGCCGGTCCCACCACGTGATGAATTCCCGGGAGCCATCCTGGAGCTAGCTGGCGGGGGCTGGGGGTGAGGGGTCGGCATGGCTCATCACCCCCCTCCCTGTCCAGCACTCCGCAGTGGCGGTGCCTGCGAGCAGCTGGAGTCCCAATTTCCTTGCTGTGTGGCCCCAGGTAATGAACTTAACCTCTCTGTGCCTAAGTGTCCTTGTCCTGGGACGGGGAAGAAACTAAATCCTTCATTAATTGTCATGGGGACAAAACGCAGTAATGTCGACAAAAGCCCTGAGCACAGAACCCACAACCCAAAAGGCCTCTAATAAATGCCAGCTTTTTGTTATGGTGACTGTGGGGCTGAGCTAACCGGCTTGGGGGGGATCCAGGAGGTCAGAGGGGGCGCCGCCAGCCGGCAGTTCTGGGACTGCAGGAGTGTCCTCCGGGCAAGACCTGGGGCTTCCCAGTGGGGGCCGACGATGGCGGGGAGGAGAGCCGGGTATCTGGAGGGGCGGGAGTTCCCCACGAGGGGGCGTCTGCAAATCTGGCGGGAGAGTTTTTTTTTGAGGTTGTCAGAAGCTTGTCCCCCTTTTATGACATTCAGTGGGGACCCGGGGACGGCAAACAGCCTGCAGCCCTGGGACAGCCCCCCAAAGCCAAGAACTGCGTCCCCAGGGTCCAATGTCTCAGAAACACGGAGGCTTTCCTTGAGATGTAAGGCCAGACTGAGACCCCCACCCCCCAGCTGAGTCCTCCACACTGGTTGACCCCCTGACCCCGATGAGTCCCCCAACCCCGCTGAGCCCCCCCAAAAGGCGGAACCCCCATCCCGCAAAAGAAGGTCCGGATAGTGTCCCCTTGCCGGCCTCCGGATCGGGGCGGAGGGGTTGGGGGCTGCCTGAGGACCCTCCCCCGCCACACGCGGCTTCCGCTCCCCGTCCCGCCCGCAAGGGGGCGCCAGAGCCCCGCCGCCGAGGGCACAAGCGACCTGCCCTGCGCGGCCAGGGCCTGCAGAGGGAACAGGGCCGCTGCCTGGCGCCTCAGGCCTGGGTATGTGTTGCCTCCTCGCTGTGTGCCTCAGTTTCCCCATCAGTGAAAAGGGATGTGATCACCCCTCCCGGGCCGGGCAGACCTGTTGTATGTAGGGTGCAGCAGAGGGCTGCGCTGGCCCGGTCTGGGGACCCCCGGGGTCTGAGTGAGGGGCAGGATGGGGGGCAAGGATTCGGATTCCAGTCCCCCAAAAAGTAACTGCCCCTTGCCCACGATGCTCCCCTGCCTCCCAGCCTCCCTCCTCCCTGACCCCAGCCTTTGAGGGGCCCTGGTGGTCATGTGGTGGGGGTGGGCCGGACATGCCAGCCCCAAGTGGTCCAGGCCAGGGTGGGAGAGACCGGGGACTCAGGGGCTGGGAGGGTGAGCAGGGGCTCTGCCCCCCGCCCTCCGGGGCTCTCACCTCCCTCCAGCTCAAAGCCCCAGTCCTCCCCAGGCTCTGCGTGCCCTGCCCGTTCCCTCCTTCCTCTCTCCCCTCCAGCGGGTCTGCTCCAGCCCTATGGGGTCTCATCACTGTTCCTCCAACACACTGGCCCGGTGGTGCCCCAGGGCCTTTGCATGGCTGTGCCCGCTGCCCAGATCTTCAGGGGGCTTATTCCCTCCTCCTATTAAAGCCTGCTTCAATGTCAACCCCTCCTGGGAGGCCCACTCTCCTATCCCCTACTTTGCTTTGTCTCTCTTGGCACTCGCCTCGTCTCACGTACACTGCATTTTTATAGTTTACTATCCGGTTCCCAACTTGGACACGCAAGAGCCATGGAGCCAGATCACTTTGAGCCTTCTCTTCTGTACTGCACCCCCAGTACCCGGTACTCAGCAGACGCTCCGAGAATCTTAGTTGAGTGAACCGGAGTTTGCCTTGTGCATAAAGAGAGAGAAGGTGTTCTGTGCATTTTAGGAGCACCGGCTGGGCCCGGCTCCGTCCCTGCGCCTGCCACAGAGCAGGTGCGCCACAGACGCTCATGGCGCTTGTTGATGGGGGGGCCTGGGAAGGACAGAGACCGCTGGGAGGGAGCCAGGCTGGGGAAAGATGGGAAGGCTTCCTAGAGGAAGGGGATGCGTGGTTAGTGTGGAGAGGACGCAGGCAGGGATGTGTACCTCGAAGGCAGGAGCAGAGGCCCGGGGCGTGGAACGGCCCACCCGGAGGCGGGGAGGTGTCCAGGGCCACCAGGGGCATGCGGGGAAGGGCCTGGACACAGAGCTCACCCCAAGCCACCGGCTCCCCCTCGGCACCAATGACCTCTGGGGCCGGGTCATTCTCCAGGGGGCCTTCCTGGACACTGCAGGGCGTGAGCAGCCCCCCGCCCCACCTAGTCACTCCGTGCCCCAGGCGGCCTCTGTACCGCAGGGGGAGGTAAAGGTCTCAGAACCCCCCACGCCTCCGACGTGCTGAGGTTCCTGCTGCTTGTGCCGCCTGCCCCCAGGCCTCTTCCCCTCACTCTGGCCCAGAACGCGGGAGGGCGCACGCCAAGCACCGCAAGGACAACCCGGACAGCCAGAAAGAGTTGAAGCATCACTTGTTTAATATTTATACATTTTTCCTTTTTCCTTTTTTTTTTGCCTTTTATTGTATCTCTTACGGAACCCCCCCCCTTTTTCATTTTTTTTTGTTTTGCATAGGGAAACAAACAAAACAGTAACAGCCAGAGTCATGTTCGGTAAATGGTACTTAGGTAGGCGCGTCGGCGAAAACCGAAATGACTGAGTAATATACAAGGTTATGATCGGAGTATGATGTGAGGGCGCGGGGCGGGCGGGCCAGGCAGAGGGCTGGGCCTGCGGGTGCCCACAGGGCCTCTGCCCCCTGTCCCATCCGGGGCGGTGGGAGGAGGAGGTGAGCGCATACCCTCCTGCCTCTGTGTGTGTGTGTGTGTGTGTGTGTGTGTGTGTGTGTGTGTGTGTGT
>JAQQAC010023519.1:2414687-2425787 GCA_029783875.1 Phataginus tricuspis
TGTGTGTGTGTGTGTGTGTGTGTGTGTGTGTGTGTGTGTGTGTGTGTGTGTGTGTGTGTGTGTGTGTGTGTTACCTGGTGTGTGCGGCAAGCAGAAAGCAAGAAACAGAGTAAACTATCCTGGTAATATCAGTAAAATACAAAATGGGGGAAAAAAAACTCAAAAAAATACCTGGGAAAAGAAAATGAACAGCAACACCACCAAAGAATTTAAGAAAGGAAGGAAGGAAGGGAATCGGGGGCCAACAGGTCTCTCTCCCTCCCGCCCATCACCCGCCCACTGCATGCTCTGTCCCTCAGACACGCAGCCTATCCTTCCTCCGCATGGGGCCTGGGGCATGAAAGGCAGGAAGCTGGGGGCAGGACCCCCGGACTTGAAGGGGCTTTGGTTTCGGAGGGCCTGACTGGGACCCAAGGTGGGAGGACGGGATGCTGATGCACTGTGGGGGTGGACTTTGGGGATTCCCAACCGGAGGGGGGGCTGAGGCAGCTCCCGTCCTCTCTGGTGTGAATGCAAGGCTGCGGGGAGGGCGGGAACTTGGGGGTATATGACTGCCTTCCTCTCCCAGAGCCCTGATTCCTGGGGGATCCCGCCTCCTCTTTCCTGAGGGGGGCTGGGGCGCAGGGAGAACCCCAAAGCCACGCCAGCAGACATGTGAGGCACTGCTGAGGAGTCTGATTTGGTATGACGGGCAATCAGTCTTGCTGGCGCTGCTCTGAGTCTGTCTCCCTGCCTCCCGGGGTGGGGTTAGGGGTCCCCAGGGTCAGCTCGGCCCCTGCGGCCCTGAACTGCCTGGGGAGGCTGTGTCTGTTCACACATGGTACTCTGAGGAAGTGCCCCAAGGGGCAGGAACGGGGACCAGTGCGGGGGTGCAGGGGGAGCTGGCTCCGAGGATGGCCCCGCTCCCAACACCCTCCAAAGAGAGTAAGAGTAACAGTCGGTCAGGGAGAGAGAACCCAGGCCAAGATAAAACGTAGCCACGGTATAATGTGTGTTACAAGAAACTCCAAAATTATATATATATGTATACACAAATATATATATATGTATATATATATATATGTGTGTGTGTGTGTGTGTCTGTGTGTGTATGTATGTATAGCATAGCCCTACACCGGAGGTCAGAGTACCGTTGGTGAACCAGGGTGGGGAGGGGTCCTGTGCTGCCTTCTCTGTGGGGCTGGGCCGTCCTCACTCCTGGTCCCGGGGCCTGTCTGACTGACCGCTGTCCAGCCAAGTCTGCCTGCCCCGGGGGCACTGCTGTTCCTGGGGACAGAGAGAAGGTTCCGGAGCAGAGCAGGGGATGTGTGGGGTGGAGGCTGGAATTGTCTGCTGCTTGGGGAACTGCAGTGGCCCAAGTCTCCTTGGGGGTTCCTTTCAGGTCTGATTGTCTACCTCAGGGTGGGGCTCTGGGCTCAGAACTCAGCCAGAACCTGGGTTCAGACCAGGGCATGGGGGACCGCAGCTCCCCAACAACCCGGTCAGACAAGGCCGGATCTTCCAGCCCCTCCAAGCCTCCCTCTCCACCCTAGTGGGTGTCTAGAGCCCTCACCCCAGAGAAGCATGGGGCGATTTGCATATATCTGGGAGGCATCCCTATTCTTTCCCACAGCAGGGGCTGGGCCGCAGGGTCAGGCTGGAGGCCTAGCACGGAGGAGCGGGCGGGGCACAGTGGGCTGGGGTTTGAGATGTCAGTTTCATATGTGTAACAAAACCCCACACAACCCAACACCCTGTCCCCTCCCTTCACCTCCCTGGGCACAACCCCAACTGCAGAGGTGGGAAAAGGGTCAGGTTCCTTGTATATCTGCCTCGATCTGCCTGCTGGGGATTTTGCCCTATGGGGATCCTGTAGCTTTCCCAAAAATTCAAACAAGCAACCAGCCTAGGGAGGCGGCTGCCAAGAGCAGAGGACGCACAGCCCACACCACAACGCGCTGGCCGCAGGGGGCAGGATGGTCCTGGCAAAGCCCTCTGCCACTGGCTGCGCCCCACCTCCTGGGGTGGAACATAAAACCGATCAGCCACGTGCCGACCGAGAGGCCCAGCCGTGGGCTTTCAGGCCAAAGGGCGGCTCCTATGGGCCGTGCCCGGGGATCTGGGCCCTCCTCTGCCCCTTGGGACTTGCTGAGGTGTCTTCGGAAGAAAGGAAATGAGCGGATGGTGGTGGGTAAAAGCTGGGGCCAGTCCGGAAGGCCCCACCTGGCTCTGGAGGCAGCTCTGAAGTCCCAGGGGGGAGTGGGGGAACGGGGCGATCCTCCAGGAGAGGCCTGGGGGTCAGGTGGGAGCTGGGGGCGGTGGAAGGGGGGCGGCCTGAGGTGGGTGCGCCCAGTCCTTCTGCCGTCCCTGCCCCAACACCCTGCTGTCTGCTACCATCTCAGCTTTGGTTGAGTAAAAAGCAGAGAAACTAGGAATTAAAAAAAAAAAAAAAGTAAAATACAGGAAAATAAAATAGAGGAAAGGACAACAGTATGGCCACCTCTCCGGGGGCCTGTGACGCGGCGCCCCCACCCAGCCAGGCCCCCAGTGGTTGAGCTGGGCCTACAGGACAGACAGACAGATATTGCATATATATCAACTTTGAGTTTTCTGTTCATTTCCTACCAGATACCCTCCATAGTCGCAGATGGAAGACACAGAACTGGGTGTTCAGGGCAAGGGGTGTGTGGGAGGGAGCTGCCAGCCTCTGTGGATGAGGAAAACGGGGTCCTTTGGCAAGAAGGAGTGGGGTGCACTCGGGGAGGTGGGAGCCATTGGGCAGGGGCCGCAGTGTGACCCTGAGCGGGGGGTGGGGGAGGGGAGCGGGGGGATAGAGGGGTAACGCCACCCTGCGTGAGATGTGGGATGGGGGAGTCTGGCTGTCGCAGGGTGGCCACCCAATGTGGGGAGCCCCTGGGGTCATGTGTCATGCATGGGGCCTGGGAGGCTGGCCTGTGGCCCAGGGAGGGAAGCCCCTGCTGGGGGCAGGGGCCAGGGCGCACCCCCGAGGTCTGTCTGCAGCCTCTGGAGCCCAGGGGTGGGGCTGGGGTGGCAGAGCACCAGGGAGCACCCCCAAAGCTGCAGGGGCCATGGAGACAGAGCTGGGGGCGGTGGGGGGGGGGCAACTGTTCTGTGGATTGCTTTTTTTAGTGTGTCATTTTCCGTATTTATTTTATTCTTTTTTTTACAAATAGAAATACATCCCTTTTCAATTTCTATGTTTTATTTCATGTCACTGTTTTGTCTTTTTTTTTTCTTTAACTACACGAGCAGTGCATGCAGCTATCTGTGTGCGCTGATATTGTTTAAAGGTAATACTTATCTTCGGAAGGCAAGGCACATCATGTGGTAGAGAATGTCGTGCAAATTAGGAAACATGGAATTTTTTTTAAGTTTTTTTTTGTATGCTTTTTTTTTTTAAAGAGGAGGGGGTAGTGTTGGAGAGCTGGGGGTCCACGGGGAAGGGACACAGAGCCAGGTATAATTTGCCATGCAGTGTCAGCCTCCACGAGCTGACGTTAGGAGCCAGGTCACAGGAATCCTCGACTAAGCACCATGCAAAGTTAGGGGGCTGGGGGCTGCCGGGCGCCCCTCCCCTCCCCGCCTGCCCATGCCCTCGGTTCCCAGCTGAGAGGCTTCTAGACCATGCCCCTGCCTTCCCAGAGAGTGGCCCATGCCTCAGTCCCCAGGGGCCACCCGCTGGAAGGACCTGGGGACAGACCGACAGACCACGGGTTCTCGCACCCCTCTGGACCACGGGAGGGGGCTGGCGGGGAGGGCCTTCTCTCCATGATCAAGTGGGCTCGCCAAGCCTCTAGGCCGGTTTGGAAGGGAACTCCGGTTTCTGGGGAGGCCAGAGAAGGCTGGCCAGGCTGGGAGGGATGAGGTGGCCCTCTCCCGGGCGTGGCGTGGGCCTAAGCCAGGGCGGGGCCGTGGTGAGCATGATGCTACCCCAGCGCCAGGCACGGAGGGGCTGGGAGGGGTCCCTGGGTTTGGGCCCAGTGACCCCAGAACGCCCACTGCCCCACCACAGGACCCCCACCCCAGATGGCCACTCTGGGGGAGGGGAGGGGTGGGGGCTGGGGAGCCGGGCTGGGGGAGCACCCGGTGTCTCCAGCTTAGTGTTTTTGGAGCGGCTCAACGGAAAATGCTTAGCAGATGGGACGTCCCTGACCCCATCCAGAACCCCCCATCCAGGCGCGGGGGGCTGCGCTCGGCCCAGCCTTCTCTCCTTCTGGGGACCCAGCTGCGATGCGCCTCCCTGGGGGAGATGAAAGTGCAAACCGTGGCCCCCCTTTGGGCTAGGAGGCACCAGGGAGGGGGTGTCGCTCCAGGGTGTAAGGCACTGGCAGAGGAGGTTTGGGGGGCCCGCCGGCTTCCCCAGACCCCACCCCAGGCCCCAGCATGGCAGGGCACTTGGGGGCTGCCCAGCTCTGCCCCCCGGGCCACGGGGGCGGGGTCCCATCTCTCTAGCTCTGTGGGGGCATAGCAATGAGGGGTCAGTGACTGGAGGTGGCTGGGTTTTGGGGAGGGGGTGGAGGATGCCCACAGCCACTCCCCATCCCAGCTGGACCAAGGGGGACAGGCGGTGGGAATCAGGCACTTGAACCACTCGCTCTCACCTCCCACCTCCGTGGGCCAAGTGGGGGGGATCCCCCCCTCCCAGGGCTCGGGTAGATGGAGATCCAGACGGGTGCCCCCTTCTGGGGAGCTCTGGGTCTCCCCGCTACCCCCACAGCCCCTTCCTCAGAAAGTGCATTTCTTACAGTGTGTGCAATGTGGCCCCCTCCCCGGGGCTGTGGAGCCTGCGGTGGGGGTTCGGTGGGGGGTGGCCTCCTCTGCCGCGGGGTGGGGCTGGGGGCCAATTGCATAGACTTCTCCTCCCAAACAGGGCAGGCACGGGGCTGAGACCAGCTCCCAGGCAGGCGGCTGGACACACAGGCTTTGGGGCGGGAGCAGGTCCCACCATGCAGGACACTCTCCAGAAGGTATGTGCACACCTAGTCCCTGGTGACGCCCGGCGTCTCCCCAAAACTCTCTTCCACCCTTGTCACACCCCTGCCCACTGCAGCCACTGCTGGGGTGCTGGCCGCCCGGTCCTTGCGGCACCTACCTCCCCACCAGGAGAACCCCACCGTGGGGGCCGGCCAACGTCCCGGAGGGGGCCCTGCTGGGTGTCCTGCACGCTGGGCCTGGGCGCGGGCGCCAGGCAGCGCTCACCTGGTCCCGGGTGGTGGTGGGCACGGTGTCCGGCCTTCCAGAGCAGCAGAGATGAGTGACTTGGGAAGGCGTCGGGGGGCAGGCCTGGCCCTCCGTCCGTCCGTGGCGTCCCCAGAGTCTGAAGCACGGCCATGCTGCTGTCTCCACCTTCTGTTTTCTTGGTTGGGTGGGTTTATTTTTATGGGTTTTTTTTTTCCCGTTTGTCTTTTTTTTGTCGTTTTGTTTTTTGTTTGCCTTTTTTTTTCCTTTTTTTCCTCCTGTGTGTATGTGTCTGTTTTTGTCTTTTCAGCCGGGCTGGGAGTCGGCGGGTGTCCTTGCTCGCTCTAACTCTCCACCGAAATCGTGGGCCAGAGGCAGGCTGTGCGGCCCCCCGGGGCTCCCGGGACGAAGGAGGAGGGCCTGGGAAGGGATCTTGCTTATCCCAGGTACCAGGACTGGGTGGCCCGACGGGAACACGGAGGGAGAGAGAGAGAGTCGGGGTCAGTCTCTACCAGTGCCCGCGCCCACCCACGTCTCCCACACCAGCCCTGGGAAACACACAGGCTGCCCGGTGACCGTGAATTCTGGATAAACGACAGAGGGACCTTTTAGTACAAGTATGTCCCATGCAAGTTTTGGGATGTACTCGCACTAAATATTTTTTAGCCCTTTGTTTATCTAGACTCCAAAGCCACCCGAGCGTCCTATAGTTTGCTTTGTGGAATCTGGCCATCCAGCCTCTGACCCTTGTTGCACTGAGTGTAAATGGGGAGAAGGCGAGGCTGGACCCTGCACGTCCCCAGCTCACGGAGGGAAGCCAGTGGCTTGCAGAGTACCCCCATATGCAGGCCCTTGAGCAGGGAAGCAGTTCCCCACTTTTTTTTTTTTAAAAACAAACACTTTCCATTTGACAATGCCACCAGAATACTACTGCACCCACCCACTCTGCTTCCAAGTGAAGAAGATGGGCTCAGAGAAGCCAAGTAAGGTGCCGGGGACCCCGCAGCGTGGGAGAGGCAAGGCAGAATTGGAACTCAGGCCTGGGTCGTGCCTGCGGGGCCTGTCCCCTCAGCCCAGAGCCCCCTCCCACTCCCCAGGGAGGCCCAGGCTGGGGCTGGGGGGAGGTCTGCACAGGGCCGCCGCTGGGAGGTCTTCCCTCCGGAGATGTGTCTGATGTCCCTGTGGAGGCAGAGCCGCGCTGCCCCTGCTGTGAATCCGTCATTCCGCCTCCGCCAGAGCCCGGTGGCCCGTGCTGGGCCACCCTGTGGAACTGGCGCCACGGCTCCCAGCCCCCCACCTCCAGCCAAGTTCAAGTTCATCTTGGCCATTACCTCATGTCTGGTTGCCATGGTTTCCGTTGGCAACCAGACACTCTGGGCGTGACCTTCCCTGTGGTGGCCGGCCTGCCCTGGTCCTTCCTCCCCGCTCCTGCCCCCCAGGCCGCAGCCAGGCTCTGGCCCCAGCAAGGGCGGGGGTGGGGTGGGGTGGGGGGAGATGCCTCAACAGCTTCCCCGTCAGCTGAGGGGGAGACAGAGGCAGCAGGAGCCAGGGCTGAGGCCCAGGCTCTGCACCCCCCTGGCCTCCCGCCCTTGGCGGGCTCATCTGCTGAAAGGACAGGACGTGCTCACCGCCGAAGGCGCGGGGCGAGGAGCCGGGGGCATTGCCCAGGGTGGGGCGGGTGTCCTCAGAGCCCCGCTTGGGCCAGGGTGACAGTGGCTCAGGACTGGGGGTGATGGTGGTGAAAGACGGGGCTGGGGGATGAAGAAGGTGAGGTGATTACCTGGGGAGGCAGGGGAGGGTCCACTGGCGTGGATCAGGGGCGGGACGTGACTGGGGGCGTCCACGGAGGGGCACGGATGGGGCAGGGCAGGAGGTGGACGGCGGGCAGGGAGGGACGGACGCCACTGCAGGCTGAGGGCTGGGGGTGGAGGGGGCAGAGGGAGGGCCCCGCCTGGAATAGGGAAGGTGGAGGAGGGCGGAGTGGCCGGAAGGAGAGCCCCTGAGCTCTGAGCCTCTGCACAGGGGCTCCAAGCGCGACGGCACCCACGGCTCCCTCCCCCCGCCCCCCTTTGGGTCTGCAGGGGCGCGGCGCCTGACCGCACCTGGGGGCCCCCACCTGAGGGCCCGCGGCCCCACAGCACCGGCCCCAGGCCCCCCTTGGGAGTTTCCCACCACTCTGTCACCTGGCACCCCCAGACAGCCCTTCCCAGCTCCCAGGCCTGGGTGTGCCCTCCTCACCCCAGGCCAGAGCCCACAGAGCCCCGGGCCGTCCACGTTCCGGCCGCTTCCCTGCCATCCCAGCCTCTGTCCCACGGAGCCAGTCCAGACACCTGATCCTGCTCTGCCCCTGGCCTTCGCCACAGGCCCTGCCGCCTCTCCCCAAGCCCCTCCATGCCAGCCCTCTCCCGCCCTCTCCGGGGCCCCAGCGAGGCCCAGCGGCCAAAGGGGGCGCTGATGAGCACCCAGAAGCATTCTGCCTCGGTGTCCCTCCCCGTTCAGGCCATCGCTGGGGCAGTCCTCCCCCCACGCAGGGGTTGGTCACGGGAGGTGAGAGGGCTGGGAGGGGTTAGGTGGGCAGGGCCCCTCCCTGTCATTTTTATTAGCTTTGGTTTATGAGGTAATGAAGACATTTCCAGCCTCCCAGGGGAGGAGGTGGAATGGGTGTGCGACAGGAAATGCCTGGCTCCCGGAGAACTTGGGGAGGTCGTCTGCACAGCCTTAGAGAAGGGGGGCATGGGAGCCCCAAACCCAAAGCAGGGGGCTTGCTGGGTGATGCTGGCCAGTGACCCCTCAGTCTGGATCCTGACCAGAGCTCTGCGAGGCAGGTGCTTCACAGCTGGGCATGTGAGAGGGTGGGGCACTCTTGGTCTTTCAGGGCCCCTTCTAGATGAAATCAGTCCCCTAAAGCTCCAGGCCTTTCAAACACTCCTTGCAAGGTGCCCAAAGCCAGAAGAAGAGACAGAGGTTCAGAGTGGGTGAAGCAGAGCAGGGCGTGATCACCCGTCTCCTGACCCAAACCCTAGCAGCCCTGCCGAGGCCTGGGCAGGGAGGGAGGGGACAGCAGGGTCCTCCCCCAACACTCTGGACCCCTGGGCTGCCAGCAGCAACCAGGCCTGCCTCAGCGCATCCCCGGGTGCCAAACCGTGGTGGAAGGTTCCCAGTCAGCGTGGCTGATTCTGGTCTCCCCCCAGGGTGGGAGATGTGGCCACCTCTCCACCTCTTCCCCACCCCTGCCTGTGTACTCTGCTGCAGGGTCCAAACAGGCCCCTGGGACCCCACAAATCCCCATGCTCCGCAGTTCTGGCGACTTGGAGATGCTGGAAAGGCCTGAGCTGGTTTCTCTGTGCACCCAGGCCTGAAGGGCCTGCAGCCCCGGGCGCTGCCCTCCTGCTGTTGTGCACCCTGAGGCACCTCCAACACTCTCCGGGGAACAGGGGCTCCACCATCTAGCCACCATGGACACTGCCGGCCAACACACTCCTGGCCTGCCAGCGGCACAGACGCAGACCCGACCGAGGGTGGGTGCGGAGGAACGTGGGAATGGGGCTGAGGGAAGCTGGGAGCCACACGTCTCAACTCTGGACCCATCAGGACTCTGCCCTGGCTGCTGTGTACCCTTGGGCAACTGGCTCCTCCTCTCTGAGCCTCCTGTCAGCCTGCCCCCGTCCCCCCACGCGGGGCGTGCGGTGCACCCCATCTGCACCTGCAGGCTGGAACCCGGGGTGGGGCACGTGTGCTCCACCAGGGGATCTCCTGGCCCCTGGCCTCTTCCCGCACGGGCCCTCTGGCTGAGGCACGGGAAGGGACAAGGGCTGGAGGCTGAGAGCTTGGCCCTTGTGCTGTGTGATCCTGGGCAAACAGCCTCACGTCTGGGGGCCTCAGTCTTCCCGCCTACGCAAAGGACCCAGCCCTCAACAGCCATGCGTGTCTCCTGGAAAGCCGCACCGGGCAGGGTGTGCAGCCGCTACCACATCCCCGGGCGTGGGCTTGAGGCCCTGGGCGGGCGCAGGAGGTAGGCCCTGCCACGCTCAACGGCCACTGTGCCCAGGGCGCCCAGGCCGGCCCCTCTGCCCCCCCAGCAGCTGGCCCCTTGGCCCCTACCTGTGCCTGATAAACGCCCGCCGGATCCCTTGGTCCTAATCCCACAAAGGAACGGTTTGCAGGGGGCGCGCCGGGCGCAGAGTAGGCTGCGGGAGAGAGACCGAGAGCCCATTAGCAACGGCGGCGGCGCGCCAGCGCCCAGAGAGGGTGGCTGCGGCCCAGGGCCACACAGTGCGCCTTGCCCCCGGCACCCAAAGCCGCGGGTCTCAGCCATACGACCCGACCGGCGGCTTCTGCTGAGAGGGAAGGCACGGGGTGAAAGATTCAGTGTGCAGAAACCGCCGCCTGCTCCACCCTGCTCCCGCGGCCCTCACCTGCGCGTGCCGGGAATTACGGAGCGCGCCTTAGTTATTAATTGTCCTCTTGGAGAGCGAGGGAAAGGCTGGGTGCTGCATACGTTAGTCACAGCTACATACACGTATACACACATACACACGTACACGTTTGTATTTTAACGTCACCAACCACATTTTGTTGACAAGTGACTAGTTTGAGGCCCAGCGCCACAGGGGACACAGCACTTCCCGGCTGGGGTGGGGGTAGTGGTGAAGCCCAGGGTGTCCAGGGGAAGCAGGTGGGACTTGCAATTAAGAGCCCCATGGGGTCCTGCCTAAGTAAGTGCCCACCATGGGCCAGGCCCTGGGCACAGCCCCACAATCCCTCTTGGGGCCTCAACATGGCCAATGCAATGACTGCCTGCTTCACAGACAGGAAGGTAGGTGGAGGGCTTGGGAACTAGTGTCATGTCCTCCCTCACTGCCCTAAACATCCCCCCATCTATTCTACCAGTTTGCTCCCCAACACCCTACAGTGTAGGTGCAGTGACTGAAAAAACAGAGGCTCAGAGAGGTGAGAACACTTGCCCGAGGTCACACAGGCAGGGAGCCGCAGAGGCAGGATTTGAACCCAGCACCCCCACACTGCCTCTGGCACTCAGAGAAAGCCCATCTGCACGCAAAGCCACCATAGGTCTTGGCTGGTAGAGGGTGCTGGGGCAGGGGCGTTGCATGCAGCAAAGGGGTGCTGAGGGGCCCAGAGGGAACTGCCCCCTCTGGCTCACATCAGGGGGAGTGAGGGAGAGAGATGCTTACAAAGGGCACAGGGGGCACACTGCGATGGCAGGGCGAGGTCAGGTCAGGGGGCTCTCAGGGCCACCGACTGGGCCAGCTTGGCCTTAGGAGTGTGGGCCGCCCTGCATGTAGGGGGCAGGTAGCCTAGAGGAGAGGGGTTGGCCCAGCCAAGCCTACACTGGGCTCCAAGGAGAGGCTGGGTGCACACGGGGCAGGCCCAGGACTGGGACGCTCGGAGCTGCTTCCCGGTCTGCAGCAGCACCGGACAGGGGCCCCAGGGGCTAGGGAGCTGCGATCCGAGGGTGGACCGTTCTAGGAGGCGAGGCGGCCAACCCAGGGCCTTCTGGGGCAGGGGAACCTGTCTTGCCTAAAGGTGTGGGCCAGCTCAAGTCACCAGCAAGAACAGGGCCCACTGCAGCTATTATTTCCCAAGAATCCAGAATTCTGGAATTTTTATGCAAAATGTTTTAACCTTAGAACAAAAACAGATTCTCATTTCCCGCAAAGGCACGCTGGGGCCGGGTCTGACCTTCCGGCACCAGTCTGAGATCTGCGTCTACTTGCACAGAGGAGCTTGGGGGCCCAGAGGGGGCACCCAGGGGCATCCCCGGCAGCGGAGAGGGGAGGGGCCCAGGGAGAGCGCGCGGCCGCGGGCGCCGCCTCCCGAGTGCTTACAGGGCGAGGTTGGCGATGTGCTTCCTCCCTCGGATTTGGTGGCCGGGGGGAGCGCCAGCCGCGGCAGCCCGGGGGG
>JAQQAC010023519.1:2426673-2438895 GCA_029783875.1 Phataginus tricuspis
CAGTGATAGAGAGATCCGGATGGAGAAAAATGGGGTGAGGGGCGTGATGAGAGAGACTGAGCCAGCCAGCCAGGCTTCCTGGTCCCCAGCTAGAGACCCCAGATCAGGCTGGGTCTGCAAGAAGCTTCAGGGATGACACTAAACTAAGGCAGCCGGGAGCATGAGGGGGTCCCAGGACTCCAGTCCAGGGTGGGGGGCACACGGGAGAACGGACCGAGGAAGGGACTCTGCGTTTGGGCCGCTGCATCCCCACGTTCGCGAAGAGCTCTCTGACTGTCCCCGTCTCTTGCACACGGCTAGCTCCCATATTTCCGACTGCTCTGTTTCCACTGGCACCCGGCCTGGCTGATCCCCGGCCTGCTCCTGGGGAAAGCCGGCCCAGCGAGCGCGCGAGCTTTGGGCCATGCCAGGGCTCTGGTTCTCGCCTCCACCCCCTCTCAGCGGCAACGTGGATGGAGGCCTGTCTCCCAAGCAGAGCGGCTCTGCCGGGGGAATTCCAGGGCGCAATGTCAAAAGGCGGCCTTCCAGCCTCCTACCCTGGAATAGCCTCCCCCAGCTCAGCCTCCCCGTGTGGCTCTAGGGAACTGGCGAGCGCGGGAAGGGCACTGGGGGTGGGTGCACCCAGAGCCACCCAGGCCACCCCCTAAGCCCAGAGACTAGGAGGTCCAAGGTCACACAGCAACCCTGACCAGAACCCTAGATGTACTCGGGGAGCTCAGGGCAATCGAGAGGCAGAGGAGGGCCAGTGAAGACTGTTTCAGGGCCCCCCTCCCACAAAGTGTCTCGGAAGGGGTAACAGAGGTCTGGAGAGGGTCAGGGACTTGCCCAAGGTCACCTAAGGAATCATGGGTAGGACAAGCCTGAGACCCCCTCAAACCAGCCCTCACATGCCCTACTGGGGAGCCAGAAACGCCCGAGCAGTGGCTATGGGAGGTCTGTGAGGACTTAGGGGACTCTCAGCACAGACTGGCCATCTCTGGGTTCCAAGCTGGGCATCCACGTGCTCCCCATGTGGTGTTCCCCAGGACACCCAGGCTCCCACCTGCCAGGTGCCCAGCACTTTACTGTTTGGGGGCCACACTGCCCCTTGTCTTCAGAGATTGCCTCAGCTCCATGGCACCTCAAGGGAAACTGAGGCCAGAACCCCATGAGCCTAAAGACACAAGGGCATGGAGGCAGAGCTGTATAGCAGAATCAGCAGACCTGGGTGGGGGGTTCCCAGAGAAAGCCGGGTTTGGGAAGGAGTCCCCCAGGGTGCGGCCTGGGGCAGGAGTAGCAGCCCCCTCCCCACACACCCCCTGGGTCATTGCACGAGGGCTCAGCCGGGCGTCCTGGAGCGCGGCCAGGGGTGAGAGGCTACGAGTGGGGGCAGGGACAGGTGCCGGGCTGGCGAGGGCGTCCGCAGCGCCGCAGTGCCCCGACCAGACCCCGAACGCCGGCCTCCCGGCTCCTCCCGCGGCGGCGGCGGCTGCTCCAGAAGCCAGAATCGATGCGGCGAAAATCTGGGGACTATGGTGGGGGGGGGGGGAGGGGAAGCGCGAGCTTGAGCCGGGACGCAGCGCACCCCCTCCCCCGCCGCTTGCGCCTCCAACTTCGCGGGCCCCCTCCCCCTCTGCGCACACGTGGGCCAATAATGGGGAGAACTGCGGCCCGGGGCTGGGGTGCAGGGCACCACCTGGGGGTGTCCGGGTATGCATCAGAGGGGTCCCCTCCTCCAGAGTGCCGGGGGCCTGGAGTCCAGCCAGAACCCCCTCCATGCCCGCTGGGGCAGCCCCACTCTAGGCGGGGGTCCTGCAGAGCCGAGCCCTGGCCTCTCCGGGGTTCCCCCCAGACCTTCCCGGGAGCGACGGGGGCGCGCGTCTTGCCTGGTGCACACAGAGCCCCCGGGTCGGCGGGGGGCAGAGGTCCTGGGCGTGGGGGTGTGGTGGGATCGAGGCTGGGGTCCCCGGGCCCGTGGCGGGGACGTCCGGGTCGGGCAGCGGGAGGGCCACTGGCCCTCTGGTCCCGCCTCCTGGGGCGCCCCGACTGCGGGGCCGGGGCGCGGGCCGGGCGGGGGGCGTACCTGGGTCAGGCAGAGCGGGGACGAATACATCCCGGGCGCGGCGGGAGGCGCAGGGCGGCCGGAGCGGGCGCGCTGAACTTACTGTGTCTTTTTTCCCCCCCCCCCCCCCCCCCCGCGGCCGCGGCCGGCGCGCTGCTCGCCGCCTCCCCCCTCGGCCGCCTCCTCCCTCTCCTGCGCCCGGCGCCCTCTCCCTGTCCTGCCCCCTCCCTCCCGCTCCTCGGTCTCTGTCTCTCCGGGTCTCTGTCTCACCTCCCTCGGCCAGCCTCCCCCTCCCTCCCCCGTGTCTCTCCCCTCCCACCGCTCCGCATCCAACTTTCAAAGAAACGAGGGAAAAAAGAGCGCGAGCGACGGAGGAAAGCCGCTCCCCCGCCCCATGCCTCTTGCACCCCCATCGCTGCGCTGGGGACGAACGCCAGCCGCCGGGGTCCGGCCACAGGACGGGGACCAGCGGGGCGCGCTCGCCCGGGCCAAGGCGGGGGTCCTCGGTACGCCCAACCAAGTCAAGTGCGGAGAGGGCGCAGGGCTGTTGCTAGACATTATTTGGGGGACTAGAGATTGGATTTTTAAGACCCCCCCCACCTCCAACCCGCCCTGAGCTGGCCGGGAAGTTGGAGAAACGAGCCAAGCGGGGGAGGGGGGGGGGGGAAGAATGAAGAAGTGACGTGTGCAGAGGCCCGGCGCCAGCGCGCGTCTTTCCCCTTAAAGATGTACGACAGGGGTGCACGGCAGCAGAGGGGGTTCCACGGCAGCAGAGGGGGTTCCACGGCACCCTCTCCCCCTGCTCCCCCAGAGGCATTCGGAGGCTGCAGTTCCCGGACTGAGAGACGTGGCTACAACTGCCACCCCGACTTGGCCAAAAGGGTCCCAGCTAACCCGGGGGCCACCAGGAATCTGCTCTTCCTCTGCCAACGCCCACGGGAAACTGAGGGTGGGGGGCTTTGGCCCCCTAGAGGTCTCCTCGGCACCCTAGAACCTCAGGCTGACCAGATAAACCCTTGCACGCTTTTCCCTGCATGTCTAGTGATTCCTCCTGACCCTGGCAGTGTGCCCATTTCACAGATTTGGAAACTGAGGCAGACCCAATGGCTTGGAGCCAGGCGACCTTAAAGCTCTTAAGCTTTGCTGTTCTCCCTCTAGAATACCTGGGCATGGACTTCCCTCCCTCAGCCTGAGCCCCCAGGGCCCCGGGGTGACCCTGGGCTCAACCCTGCCCTGCTTCACTCCCCACCGGGAGGTCAGGCTGCTGCATCTCTTCCTCCCACCCCCTGGACTGGGTGGCGTGGCCCGTGCTTCCTCTCTTGGTGTGCTCCGCAGTAAAGTGGACTAACACTGCCCCCGGCCCCGCCCCACGGGGCTGGTGGGCAAAGGACAGTGACACTAGGCAGAGCCCTGACCTTCTATCAAATGCACATGGAGACATTCTTAGAAAGCCTGGCCATTCTGTTTCTCTGAGTGTCCTGAGGCCAAATGATACCCTCTCGCCACTTGGGGCAGCTGCCCTGTGCTTAGGGGCATGGAAGGTGCCAGGCACCCTGTCATTCTCCATTGTTAAGGGGAGGAAACTGAGGCCCAGAGACTGGAAGCCACTGGCGCAGGGCCCCAGGACTGAACTAGGAGGGAGCACATATTCTCAGGCCTGGCGGCTTCCCCCTTCCCCACCACAGGATGGTGTTATTCAAACATTGCTTAGCACACACCGAGAGCACTTCACAAATGTTTTCTTAAAACCCCACTGTGCACTGGTGGGGGGCTTTTAAAACCCCAAGAGGCGTGGCGTGAGGCAGTGTCTAGGAATCCAAGTGCCAACATACCATAACGCAGTATTTTATTATTCAAAGAATGTCATGGACACGTAGAGGGCAAACTTCCCAGTTCACAGACATTGAAAAGTTAAAGTTGACTTCACAGCGTTCTCCCAGGTGACGCCCCACCCAGGCTGCTCACCCATCCCTGCCCTGCCTGCGACCTTCCAGCGGCAGCGTCTGATCCCTTGGAAGGTAAAGTTTGCAGGGTGTGGAAAGCCCCCTTAGAACCTGTTTCCACATCTGTAAAATGGTAACAACAGAGGGCTGGGGAGATCGGGCCCTTGAGATACTGTGTGTGGAGACTGTTAATATTGTTGTGGGTTGGATAGAACGTTCTGCAAGTTCACAAACAGCAGCAAACTGTTACATATGTAAGGAAATCCCAGTTCTGGAGGCGCGGGTGGGTGGGTAGGGGAGCCCCTGCAGTGCACACAGTAGGCCCAGCAATGCCAGCTGCACTGCTCCTCCAGCAGTGGCTAAACTCCGTGCCTCAGCTTCCCCCTCTGTGAAAAGGGGTAGCAATTGATCCTATGTCCTGGGGACCAGAACTGTGCCCTGCACCTAGTGGTTCCCTAAAAAAACAATAGGTAGATGTGAGCCTGTGGGTATAAGGGCCCAGAAGCAGACACTTGACTTAGCTCCTGGCACCTTGGAGCATAATTTAGTTCATTTGTTAAAACATAAAAATGCACTCTCCCTATAATTCACTCTTGGGCTCTGTGTGACTCAGATACAAATGCACACGGTGTTGACTGCCCCCCCCCCATAAGGCTAATGCCAACAATTTGAACCACATGTGGGGGGCCAGCTTGGCAGTACCCGCCGCACAGGGCACAGGCTGGAATAGCACACAGCTCCGTAAAAGAACAAGGCGCTTCCATTTGGAGAGGTTGCCAAGAGACTCACAGCAGGGGGCAAGCTGTAAACCAGGGCTTCCCCACCCGCCTGGTTCCACACTGGGAGAAGCGTCCTGGGTGCTGGGGGATGCTGAGCAGCACCCCCGGCTCTTACCTACTCAATGCCGGGAGCACCGGCAGTGTGACTACTACAGATGTTACCCAGTGTCTCGGGGGGCAGAACCTCCCCCAGCTTGAGAAACACCCCCCACCCACCCTGTAGACTCAAGATCTCATTGAGATACTTTAAAATATATATATATATACATGTATCCTTTACAGGAATATGCATCTGTTACATGACCAATTGCTCAGACAAAGCTGGAGGAAAACAGTGTGGGGGTGAGCAGAGAAGGTCCCTTTTTACCAAGTGCTTTTGTACCCTCCTTACGTGGTCATGAATGGCTTGTGCAATTAAAAAGCAGACTTTTCAACAGCGAGTGGAACTCATAGCTCAGGCGGGACCCGCGGGAGCCTGCACTGTGACCCCACAGCTACCACACCCACAGAAGGGAGGATGCAGCCCTGCCAGGCCTGTGAATGCCCAGCTGATGGGGGTCCTGCGCGTTTGCATTTTACAGGTGAGAAACTGAGGTTCTAGGTGGTGATGAAAAGATCCTGGGTCTTGAGAAGTAAGGATGGGACATGACGCCAGCGCTGGCGTGGACACACACACGCGACGCCAGCACACAGATCCCCATGACGCAGGCCCACACACAAACACATAGACTTCCCCACACCCCGCCTCAAGTTTCTCCTCAGCAAGGAGCACGCAGGCTCACCCAGCACACACGTGACACCCACACCGACTCATGCAGACTCACAGACACACAAGTGCACACACAACCATGAACACAATGCATGTACACTCATCCACAATCACACACTCACACACACACACACACCACATGGCACACCCCTGCTCTTCCCCCACAGCGTCCCCACCCACTCCCCTGAGCTGGGCTTCTTGCTCCCCAGAAAGGCAGCTGGGACATGGAGGTAGGGAGGGCAGGATGGGTGGTCCCCCAAACCCCCTCTAAGTGCAAGTACCGGCCTGTGAGTGTGTCTGTGTGCGGTTGCGTGTGTACCTCTGTGGGTGCCATGAGGTGTGTGCTCGTGAGTGTTGCAGGTGGGACAGGGCCAGCGCTGTGCGGGACCGGCAGGGTGTGTCTGAGCGCACAGGTGGGAGTGCTGTGTCAGGCTGGCAGTATGCGTGGAAGGGGCCTGAGGGGGGAAGGTTGCCAAGGGACATGTGACCCTAAGGGTTGTGTGGATGTATCCCTGTGTCAGTGTGGGACCCCTTTTCCTACCCTTCCCAAACCACCCCCCAAAATGGGTTGCAGGTTTAAAGAAAAAAAGAGACTGGGGCCTAGCCTTGGGGCTTTTATATTTAGAAAATTATATAAAGCGCCTGGTTGCGGGTGGGGTGCGACGGGGATTCCCCTGGAGGGGAGAAAACAACACTTTGTACCGCTGGTCTGGCCCATCCTGGAGGAGCGCTGGGAGGGAGGCCTGGGGGCGGCTCCCAGCGCGGGGGTGAGGGAGTGTCCTTGGCCACCCGCTGGCAGCGACAGAGACCTGGGCTTCTGTAACCACCCGTCCCTCGGGATCTCCTCCCCCGCAGAGTCGGGGTACTCCTGCCGCCCCGCCCCCCCTCTGGGGCAGGGCCTCGCGCACGCGCAGCCCCTGGCGGGAGCCGGCCCCGCCACCGAGCGATCGCGTCCCGGCGCCACCTCGCGCCCGAACCTCAAGCCCGGACCACCTGGGGCTGCGCAGATGGAGGACCCCTAGGCAGAGGGAAGTGGAGGAGACGGCTTAGGGATGAGGTGAAAGAGAGAGCTTTGGCAAGGGAGAGGAAACACACGTCTCCCACCCAGTAGCCCCAGTACAGGAAAAAAGGAACTGGGAGGGCGGGAGAGAGAGTGTAGACTCATCCCCAGGAATAGTCATTCAGCACCAGTCACACGCACACAGCGACACCCCACTGTCCCCTGGGACGCAGCCACACGACACAGTTCCCCACTCACTGGCACCCCCCTAACCGCCACACAGTCACGTGGGACCCCCCCCCACAGTCACCCAGGGACATCAGGGCTCCCGGGGACACGCAACCCCGCCACACAGGGACGCGCGGCACGGGCGCCCAAGACCTACGCCGTCCCAGGCCGCACAGTGCTCTCACACACACCAAACACAACACACGCAGCCACGTGGATGCGCGGACACACACAGATGCATGAAGCAGGGGACCCCACGCCCCGGGACACACGCACCCACGGCCAGGCCGGGACCACACAGCGGCACAGACCGGGACGCATCCCCTGAGTCCCGCGCTGACCCGTTCGGGAGCACAGGAGCCCCCTGACGCTCCCCGCTAGACCGGACACCGGAACCCTCACGTTCAGCCACGGACGCTAGCGGGCCTGGGGCGCGCCCGGCTGAGACCTGGTCACCCTCCCGGCCGGGAACCGGCGCGCGCCGCGGCGGGGTCTGGGTCGGCCGGGGGCGGGGCTCAGCGGCGCGAGGGCAGGAGGGGTTGCAGCCCCCGCACGGCGCCTAGTGCGGCCGCCCGCCCGGCTCCAAGTTCAAGGCGCCCGGCGGCCGCCGCTGCGCGCTCTCCGCCCCTCCGCAGCGGCCATTTTCCGCTAGCTGGCGCGCCGCGCTCGGCCCGGGCCAGGGCACCACGGGGGCTGCCGCGACCCCTGCCCCTCACGGCCCATCCGGGCAGCCCCTCCGCAGCCACGGCTTCTCCGAGGGCGGCGTTCTTGGGGGTCGTGCGGCCCGGGCCGCGCCCTCCGGCCTCCCGCCGGGCCAGGGAGGGGGCGGGGGCCCGGCCTGGGGAGACCCTCGCTCGGGAGCCCCGCCCTCCCCGTCAACTCCGCGGCGCCCGCGAGGGGCCCCCCACCTGGGGTCCCCCGCTGCGCCCCGCGCGCCAGCTCCGCCTCCGGCCGGATGGGGGGGTGGCGACGGCGGGCGGGGGTCCCGCGGCGGCGGGCGGGGGGGGTCCCTGCCACGAGCCCCTCACCCAGGTGGCTCCCACCCCCCGTCCCCCCAGACCTTGCAACTTTCGCCCGGAGCCCACGCACCACCCCAAAAACTCCCCGGGCGAAAACGAAAGTGGGGGCGGCGACGTACCATGGCGCTGCTGCGAGGAGGCGAGGCCGGCGCCGGAGCGAGCGCGCTCGGTCCCCGGCGAGGGGGGGCCGGAGGCGGCGGGAGGAGGCGGCGAGGGAGGGCGCGCGGGGGAGGGCGCGAGCGCGCGAGGGAGGGGGCGCGCCGCGCCCGCCCCCCCAGCTCGCAGGACCCTCCCCTCGGCCCGCCCTCCCCCGGCCCTGCGCGCCGCCGGTGCCTCAGGCGGCTCCGCGTCCTGGCCCCGGCTGCGGCTCCATCCCCGGCCCGGCCCGGCCCGCGCGAGGGGAGGCCGGGCGCCACTGCCGCGGCGGCGGGTCTCGGGGCCCAGGTTGGGCTGCCTTCGCAGGGAGCGGATCCACCTTCGCCGCGGCGCGCGCGCGCCCACACACACACACACACACACACACACACACACACACACACACGCGCGCACGCAGACGGCCAGGGACACTGGCGGCCCGGGCCTCCTCCACAACGACACGGACGCAGGGCACAGCGGCGAGCGGCCCCGCACCCTCGCGCCCCCCGTGCCAAAGACACACACAGACTGAGGGGGTCACCCAGACGCGCGGGGAGCCCCGCTCACGTCCGGCGGGTGTCTCCAACAGAAACACCTCCAGCAGGAGGCCGCGAACACAAACTCACACTCACAGCCTGCGGGTGTCACCCAGACAACCGCAGCCTTCCCGCTGTCGCATACACAGCCTGCAGGGTGTCGCCTAGACACGCACATAGATTGACAATCATAGACACCCCAGAGCCTGGGCTGACCCACACACCGACCCCCAGGGCCCCTCCCCCGGGCCACCGCGCCAGCCACCGTGGCCCGTGCGTGCAGGTGTCCCGGATACAAGCACAAGCACGCAAGCGGGGAGACCGGACAGATGGGAACACAGACAGAGACTCGGACACCGAGGGCAACAGACCTGGGGGGCGGGGATCCCCTGGGGGTCCCGCAGGGGCTCCAGACGGGGCGGGGGCGGGGAGTGCGCGCGGCGGCCCATAGTTTGGGGGAACGGGCGCCCCCTCCCCAGGTCGGGATTAATGGCCGGGCCTCCGCAGCGGGGGAGGGGCCGGGCCGACAAGGGTCAGCGCCCCCGCCCCTGCCGCTCGGGCCGCAGCGGGCTGGGACGCGGTGCCGCAGCGCCCCCCCACCCCAAGAGCTCTCCCGCAGTCCCCCTCCTCCGGCCGCCGCAGAGTAGGCGCCGCCCCCTTCCCCCCTCCCAGGCTCTGCGTCGGGAGCAGCTGCGGGACGAGGGGAGGGGGGCTCCCCGGGCCTGGTGGGGTGGAGGAGATTCCGTTATCATCTTCCTCACCGGGTTTCCTTCTGCCTGCGACCCCAGTGCCCCGCATTGGGGCTCCAGAACTCAGGGACCCCTTTGGGGCAGTGATTCCCAGCTCTCCCAGGGAGAACGCCAGGGTTTAGGGTGGAGGCAGGCAGCACCCCAGAAGGAGAACCAGGCCCTGGACAGCCTTTCGGGGGGGCATGGCTGACTCCGGAAGTCGATTCTGTGGTTCTGGGTGCGATGCTGGGCGCACTGGGGACTGGGGAATCTCAGGCAAATGGTGATGACACCAGCCGCGCCCAATAGTAGGTGTTCAGTAAGGACAGCCTATGTGTAGCCACTCTCAGCGCTCAGTCTGGGGCAGTGCGGCACACAGACTTCATCTGCACATGCTCACAATTTTTCAGAAGGTAAAAGTGAGGCCCAGAAAGGGAGTTCCTCTACCCCTGGTCAACCAGCATGTCAGACCCTAACCCTAATGCTTTCCCCAGGGTTCTCCCCCACTGGGAGGGGGAAAGTTCTGGAGGGGGTCTCCTCTCTCACAAACCTGAAGCTAAAGGAAGTGGGATGGGAGTTCCCACTCTGGTTCTGGCAATGGAGGAGTTAAGGGGATAAAGACCCCCTCCTCTCTCTGCTTACTCTAATCTGCCTCTGTTAATCCCCAGCTGGAATCCTCCATCCCTCCCCTGTCTTGGGAATTAGGTACCTGGGAGGAGAGAAAGCCAGGGGAGGGGAGGATGGGTTGATAGCAGCCAGACAGGGATTGAGATCCATAAGGCAGTCAGTGGGGCACAGAGGCAGCCCCCCACCCATCACTCCCCCCACAAGGCCACCCATGGGTGTTAAGTGCTTTGCATGAGCCTACCCAGTTACCCTCCCAGTAGCCCTAGAGGGGGGTGCTAGTACCTCTACCCCCATTTCACAGATGAGGAAACTGAGGCTCAAAGAGGTTTACACACTTGCTCAAGGTTATCTAGCTGATAGGTGATGAAGGTTCAGAGGAGGCTTCCCTGACGAAATCTCCTAATTTTAGCTTCTTGGGCAATCTGAATAGGCTGAGAACCTCCCAAACCATCAGTCCTGGTTCCTTTTTGCTTCACAGTTCTCCCCTCCATCTTTGGCTTTCCTCTCACACTGTAGTATAAGCAGCAATAAGAAACCAGGCTGCACCTCTCACACTTGCCTGGAAATTCCCCTCCACTAAACAGTCAAGTTCAGCACTTGTAAGTTCTGCTTTCTGTACAACTGTAGAACACAACTCAGCTGAACTTCTACCACTATATAACAAGGATCCCCTTTCCTGCAGATATATTGCCCTGCAGTTCTTCCACTACAGAACATTCTTAAGAGACAGACTGATTAGGAAACCTATAAAAAATGTGCAGCCTCAAAGAGGCCAAATAAAGGATAACAAACAATAAGAACATACCATGCCCTGGCACTCATTAAAGTACATAAAGATTTTCAAATTGATAAAACCCAGTGCTGGTGAAGATGTGGTGAAACAGGCATCTCATAAATTACTTGGAGGTAAATGTGTGTACAGATTGGGAAAACAGTTTGGCATGCATGGCAGAGGCCTTAAGACAAGTTCAGATTTTATGGTCCAACTTCTGGGAATCTATCTTGAACTTGGGAGAACATATGTATGCCCCTAAGGATAATTATGCTTGCCATATACTTGTGAAAATTGCTATGAATCAGTGTTTTTCAGACTTTTTTCATTACCCCCTTGTGCTTCACTAGACATTTTCCCCCTAATCACTCTTCCTGAAAATTTAATACCACAGATACATTGTATGTTTGTTTACATGCTGAATGTATACCTGTTTTGTCTATTAGAAGGGTAAGGTTTATTCACCCTCCCATAATCAATTTTGCCCCAGTTAGAATGCATGCTATAAATAATGGGATAGCCTTCTGACAGAATATGATAACAGCCTTTTAAAAAGAATGAAGTCCCAATAAGAAAAAGACAATTACACCAAAGAAAAATGTGCAAAGAGCATGAACAGGCACATTGTGAACCAGGAAACATAGTGGGCCAGCAAAGGGCATGAAGAGATGTTTAACTTCTTTAGGGATTGAGGGAATGCATGACAAAGCCACAACAAGACCCCCATGTATACCTGTGTCATCATCCCAAATTTAAACTATCCAACAATACCAAATGTCAGAGAGGCTGTGGGTACACAGGCCCTTCCACACTGCAACCACTTTGGAAAACAGACTGACATTAATCACAACACAACATTCATGTGCCTCATGACATAGCCTTTCCTCTCCCAGATACATACCCACAAGAAATCCTTGCTTGTCGCCCCAGGAAACATGTCCCTGGATGTTCATCACTGCAATGAGGAAGAAGGCAAAAACCCAAAACAACCCAAATAAATGCCCATCATTGAGAGAATGGAGAAATGCATCATGGGAAATTTACCCAACAGCATGTTATCCAGCCTCAACAAACAATGTTTATGGACTTAGTAACATAACATCGAATGGAACAGGAAGCCCCAAAATATTGCACACAGCATGATGCCTCTTTAGGAAATTACAGTCACTTTGATGAAACACCATTTGTTGGGGAAATACCTATTAGAGATACATTATTTGGAGGCAAAGAAAGGATACATTCCAGAGTCAGAAGTGTGGTTAATTTTGTGGTGAGGAGCCCAGGGCACAGGCCGGGGAGAATGGGGGTGTCAGTGGCTCATGAAGTTCTGTTTATCCTGGGGGTGTTGAGTTTGTGGGTGTTTAGTCTATTAGCGAGCTTTTAAATTTACTAATAAACGGAACAATGATGAGAGTAAGTCATGAGTCAGATTGGAATTAAACTCATTCTAGCATCGAAAGCCCAAATAAATAGTTAAACCACTAACTCAAAAGAATGTGCTAAGCGGAAACTGTCAACTCCGTGTTGGGGGTGGGGAGAGTCCACCTGGTCTGTCCATGGTTGTGTTCCTGACATTGTATGATTCTTTTAAATATGCATATTTACATATGTAATCTATTTAACATACCTATTTAATATATACACA
>JAQQAC010023519.1:2445835-2488606 GCA_029783875.1 Phataginus tricuspis
ACCTTCCCTTCCAGGGAAGGGCCGGGGTCTCCTTCTCTGCCACCCACCCCGGGCCAGCTGCTCTGCAAGTCCTGCCCAATTGGATGTTTGTGTCTCCTCCACAAGTTGGGCAACTTCTGCTCTCAATCTGAAAAGGGGGCTCCTTGCCTTTGCCCTTTGCCCTCTGGCAGCCAGCCAGCCATCTCCCAGCAGAGTGGCAGAGGGGAGCCGCCAGCAGCCCAGGGGCACAGCCAGGTAGACATTCCTCTGGGGGTACCTTCCTGCGTGGGCGATGGGACCCCTCTGCCGCTGCGACCTGGGCGGGGGCAGGGAGCGGGCGGCTGGGACCAAGGTGGGTGGGTAACGCCAGGAAGTCGGTTACAGAGGGAGAGAGTCGTTGGCACCCTGACTTCCGGCTGCTGCCGGGTTATGCAAAGGAGTGGCAGTGAGGGGAGGCGGGCACCCCAACATCGGCGCCCAGCCCGGTCCCGTCTGTCCGGGGAGAGAAAGGGAAGTTCCAAGCAGGACAGCCACTGGGCGAGGGCTGCCTGGGAGGAATTTGAAATGGGGCCCATCAGGACTGGACCCCTCATCTCATTTCTCCATCTCCCCAGCCCCCCTGGGGGGCTTTCCTGGAGGCTCCTGGTGGCCTCCCCACTTCACAGATGGAAACGCTGAGTCCCCGCGGGCCGCAGGATCACTGTCCCAGGGCCCGTGCAGGGGTAACCCTGCGCCCAGCTGCCTCCAGTGCGCGGAGGGTGGGGGTTCACAGCCTGCGTTAACTGGGCGCTGATGTGCGCCACACCCACTCTTTGTATCGCCTTGGAGGTCAGACCCCGAAGGGCCCCTGTTTTCTGGAAGGTGGAAGCCGAGGCATGGAGCGGAGGGGAGGCGTCGTGAGTCTGAGCTGGGTAGAGCCATCCTCCTGTCCCCCCAGCCCGCGCCGTCCCACCCCCGGCCCCCGGCCTGGGGGGCAGACGCCCCACTGGGGTCTTCACGGAGCGGGAGAAGGGGCTGGCCCTCGTGCCCTCCCCTGGGCCCCTGTTAACAGGCGATTACAGACTGGCAGATGAGGGACGCCGGAAAGAATTAAACAAACAAAGGGAGAGGTCGGTTTATATAACCTTCGGTACAGGGCGTCCTCCGGAGCCAGGATTAGGCTCCGGCGATCCCCAGGCCGCCCTGGGGTGGGTGGCGGGCACCCCGCTCCCGCGCCGCCTCCCCCGGGGCCTCCCCGGCCACCTCCCTCTGGAGGCCCAGCCCTCCTCGCCCCTGGCCGGGGAAGCTCGGAGCGGGGGCGCAGCTGGGAGGGCGCCCGCGCTGCGGGGCGGGCCCGGGGGCGGGTCCGGGAAGCGTGCCACCTGGCAGAAATCCCGCCAGGCCCTGCCCGCGCAGCCGGCTGGCGACCTTCACAAACCCAGACCCCACTTGGTCTTCTGGGAAATGGGCTTGGAGGACTATGCGTTTGCAGCGGGGTGCACCGCGGGCGGTGAATAAGGCTTCGGAAGCTGCAAGGGGGGCTCTCCGCGTTGGACGGGGCTCAACGGCAGCGCCCACCACAGTAAAATCTATCATTTCCATTTTCCCCCCGACGCTCGGCGTTCTTGGACATCATGAGCTCCTTTTCCTGGCTGGCTGCCGGCCTCCCCGGTAGGCCTGCTCCGCGCGGCAAGCATCTTTATTTGTTGGCTGCCGGAACTCCGGCTGCGAGAACAGGCCGGGCCCCCAGGGGGCGCCCCGCGCCGGTGGCGGACCGCTCACCCGCACCGGACAGCCACTCGGGGGCGAGCTCCGTGCACACACAAGGGACTATCCTCTGAGCCGCACCAAACCGAGAAGGGGCTGGTTCATCGCTCCCACTTTCCGGAGGAGGAAACTGAGGCTCAGAAAGGGGTGCTCAACTGCTCAAGGTCACTCTGCAAAAAAGCGACACTGCTGAGGTTTGAATCCGGGGCTCCTTGATGCCCAAGGCTGACTTCCTTCTCCCAGGCGCAGGTGTCTCTGGGACCAAGGCCCAAGAAAACGTGGGGCCGTGAGCAGTTTTCACTATCCCTCTGCTGGGGATGGAGGATGCCAGGGCAGGAGGAACCCTAGTCGGGCCACCCAGCAGGGGCCGCGGCACCCCTGTCCCCAGCAGCCAGGCTGAGGACTGAGCCTGACCCCTCCCCCCAGGAGGACGCACTGCAGCCACTCAGCTCGCTGAGTTATTTTTCCGGTAACCATTACTCAGCTCTGGGATCTGGGACAAAGGTCACCGCTAGCAGCAGTAACTGGGCTGGACAGGGTGGTGGTAGTGGTGGGGTGGGTGGCAGGGATTCCCACCCACCGCAGCTCCTGGCCTGGCTGCCTGCTGCCCCTCGCAGGTGTCTGGTGTCCCTGGAGGGCAGGGAGAAGCAGGGGAGGCTCCCTGACACCACGCGTGCCTCAGACTGCCCCACAGGGTGGCCCCTGGGTGGCCCATCCCTCCATCCACTAGGTCCCATCTTGACCACCGGTCCCCAGCCTTAAGAACAATCCTTCCCCCCATAGTGATTGAATCCATCAGGCAGTTTGCTCTGGGGGTCCCCACCCTGACGCTGACCCAGAACCAGGGAGAACTGAAACGGGAACAGGCAGGATGAGCCTCTTTTGCGGGGTCTCCCCTGGCAAACTTGTCAAGCAGGGCACAGCTCCTTCCTGCTCTTTCAACCTTTAACCTTCTTCTCTCCTTCCATCCCATTCCTGTCTTGTCTGATGGTCAGGTGCCTGATTCCCACCGCCACTCAAAACCTTTAGCAGCTCCATGGGCCCCCTGTGTGCAGGCCGCTGGCCAGGCAGTTGACCCTACATCGTTGCTAACAGTCCAAGTTAGAACTCAGATCGGCAACAGGATGCAAGCTGCACTGATGGACAGCCTGTGGGCTCTTGCTTTGTTGTGTGAGGAGTTGGATGCCATGAGCACCGTTTTACAGATGGGGAAACTGAGAATCTGAAGCACAAGCCAGAAGACAAAGAAGTGTGACACAAGGGACACTACGAACAGAGTGAATAGAGAGATGACAGGATGGGAGAAGAAATGGCAGGGCCGCTAGCCAGAATATACAAGCAACTCCTGCCCAGGGCTGCTGTATTGTATTTCACAGGTGGGAGTCATTCTCACTCTAGTCGAATTGAGTCCCAAGATGTTCCAATGAAAATGTTTCCTCCATATGTGCACAATACAGCAGCTGTGCTCCTCAAAACCACTGCAAAAAAAGACAGCACCCCTAAAGCAAAGAGGACAGCATGTATGAACGCGCAACTTTCAGAGGATGGAACCCTAAAGACCCCCAGGCTCGAGAAGCCATGCTCAGCTCCATGAGCAAAGCACAGTAGCACAGTGGAGAGGTATCGTTTACACCTGTCAGAGAGATGGGCAAAAATTAAAAAGATGGATGATACCAAGGGTCGTGAGGAGGAAGACCCGGGAGCTGAGTGTGTGTGCATGTGTGTGAGTTTAGACAGTGGCAGCCCCTTTGGGAATCAGTCTGTTGCTACCAGTTGACAGAGATAGGCACACACTGGGCAGAAATGCCACCTCTCTCTGCCAGAAGGCATGCATGGGAACACTTGGAGCAGCTTTGTTCCAAAGATCTCCAAACTGGAAACAGCCGAAATGCCCCTCCACAGTAGGATGGATGAAAACACCAAAGTATATGCGTGCGATGGAATATTATACAGCAAGGAGAAAGAACCGTCTACATTCATAACAGGGTGTTAGAAGTTGAATTGTGTCCCTCCAAATTCATAAACTGGAGTCCTAACTCCCAGGAACTCAGAAAGTGACTTTATTTGGAGATGGGGTCTTTACAGAGGTAATCAAGCGCCCAAACTGAGGTTACTAGGTCAGGTCCTGACCCACTACGCCTGGTGTCCATATAAAAAGGGGAAATTCAGACAGAGATGTGCACCCAGGGAGAGCAGCCTGTGGACACCGAGGTGGACAAGCCAAGGAGAGATCCCCCCTTACAGCTCTCACAAGACCAACCCTGCCGACACCTTGGTTTGGGGTTTCTGCCTCCAGAAGCAAGAGGCAGTAAATGTCTACTGTTTAAGCCCCGCCGTGAGGGGTGCTTCCTTACAGAAGCCCCAGGAAACAGATACACGGGAGGTGGCCCATGGATCAGGGGCAGCCTGTGATGGTTAAGTCGTGTGCCCACCTGGCTGGGCCTGGTGCCTGGTTAGTGGTTAGAAGGTCCTACACTCGAGATGTCTGCTGGGCAGGTGTTTTGTAGATTTGATTCACGTTTATAATCAACTGACTTTCAGTGAAGGAGATGGCCTGCCACGACGTGGGGGGGGGCCTTATCCAATCCGTTGAAGGACTTCAGAGCAGCGCTGAGGTTTGGGTGAACAAGGAATTCTGCCTCAGGACTGTAACATGGAAGCCTTGCCCTAGCTTCCAGCCTGCCCTGCCCACCCTACAGATTTCAGACCCAAGACTGCACCCATTGACTGGGATTACCTTAATTTCCAGTATGCTGGCCTGTCCTACAAATTTTGGACTTGCCAGCCTCCACAGTACATGAGACAATTCCTTAAAATGGCTTTATTTGCTAATATCTACATTTCTGTATCTACCTGTCTATGTCTATCTACACATAGATATATGTCTGTACATACACACACACAAATCCTATAGGTTCTATTTTTCTGGAGACTCCTGACCTCTATACAGCCCATTATTGGCTTTTATAAATCAGCACACAGCTACACACATTATCACCTTTGGAGGTGTATTACACAGCTCTGCGATCTACAACAAAATACTTCTTTTAAGGCCACAGACGTGAAGACATACAGTGAATACTTAAGATGTTAACTTATGGGGGGGAAGGCAGTGGGAAGAAGTAAATACAGGGGGAAATGAAACAGCAACAAAAAAAAAGGATGAACAAGAGAAAACCATCAATAATGTGCCAACAGCCGAGCAAGGCATGAAGGCGGGTCTCGTGGTCATGTTCTGCCCTCTAGCGGGGCCCGTGAGCATCGCAGCCTTTATCTGCTTTCTCTTAGAAAAGGTTGCCCATCAGAATAGCTGAACCTCTAGCTCACTAATGGCTGCATCCGTCCATTGCATGGATGTGCCACAGTTTTCTTTTTCTTTAATTGCAGTTAAATATACGTAACCTAAAATGTACCATCGTAGCCATTTCTAAGTGCACACTTCAGTGGCATGAAGCACATTCACATTGTTGTACAACCATCTCCACCATCCATTTCCAGAGCTTTCCATCTCCCCGACTGAAGCTCTGTCCCCATGAAACACCTACTTCCCCACCCCGTCCCCCAGCCCCAGGCCCCGCCCACCACTTTCTGTCTCTGCGGATGGGGCTCCTCCAGGGACCTCCTGGGAGTGGGATCACACAGGGTCTGCCCTTCTGTGTCTGGCTGATGTCACTAAGCACCGTGTCCTCAAGGTCACCCACACTGTAGCAGGTGTCAGGGTGTGCTTCCTTTTCCAGGATGAGCGATAGTCCAGTATGTGCACGGAGCATACTGTGTGCATCCATGTGTCTGTCAGTGGACACTGGGGTTGTCTCCACCTTTCTGTTAGTATTAGTAATGCGGCTATGAACATGAATGTACAAAAATCTCTTTAAGACCCAGACTCTGATTTTTAGGGTTATACATCCAGAGGTGAGATTACTAGATCATGTGGCAATTCTATTTTTGTTTTTTGGAGGAACCACCATACTTTTCCCCATAGACCACAGTTCCTTTAAATTAATCTCCTCTTGGGACTTATTTTGGTTCTTTCCAGTCCTTCGCTACCACAAGTGAGACTGTGCCGAATATCCTTACACACGAATCTCTGCCAATGTGTAGGATATGTTACAAGAAGTGAAATCATGGTGTTAAAGGGTATTTGCATTTTAATTTTTGGCAGATGGCAAAATTTTTTAATTTGGTTACCGAATTGCCTCTAAAAGATGTAGATTCTCACAAACAGTACACGGAAGAGCTTGCTGCCTTATTGATATTTCGGGTTGGTTCATTCTTTGCTGGAGGGACCATTCCGTGCACTGTGGGAAGTTGACCAGCACCCTTGACCTCCTTCCACTAGAGGCCATTAGCCTTCTCCCTTGAGCGATGACTATAAGAAATGTCTCCAGACATCACCGAGTAGTCCTTTGTGGTTGAAATCACTTCTGGTTGAGAAACAGTGCTCTGTGCCTATACAACACCATGCACAAGAAACCTTGTTCTAGCAACCTGAATTGTAGTTTTAATGTGAATGTCTTTTCCTATAAATAACGTTAAGCATCTTTTCATAGATTTTATCCATTACTGCCTGTTTTAGGTCTTCTGGGATAGTCTGTTCCTGCCCTTTACATACTTTTTCAGTTGTTTTTTTTCTTATTGGTTTGCAGGCACTCTTTACATATATGTGGTCTGGTAAAAATCTATTGCAATTAGGTTGCAAATATTTCTCTCATGCTTGTTGTTGTGGGTTACAGTCCTTTTTGCCAGATGTAGAATTTTAATTTTTATATAATGAAACTTAGTCTTTTTTATGGTCTCAGGGCCTTTGTGATGACTTAGAAAGGCATTCCTCCCCCCCATTCCTATAAACAGTTTCTCCCATATTTTGTTCTAATATTTTTATGTTTTAATATTTTTATAACCAGCTCTTTGATTCATTCATAATGTATATTGGTGAAAGACATAGCATAAGAAAGCAATTTAAGTATTTCTCTGATGCCTAGAAAGTCCCATGCACAGGAGTCCCTTGAAAGAGCTGCAGTGGCAAAGCCAGGGAAATTGAAGCAAAAATGAATAATGCAGCATCAGATGATAAACTAAAGCATAACATTAACATCATGAGTCCATACCTATCATAATAAATTACTTAATAAATAATTAAATGGAGGAGACTAGACCAATATTCCTTGGAGAAGGATTTCACAAAATATATGTAAATATTCCTCCCTCCTGGAGGTGCGTCTAAATCTGCTAGACTTAATGACTCACTTCCAAAGAGCAAGCAGAGGGTAAGGTAGTGACCTGGCCATGGGGGGGACAGGGCAGACCGCCATGGCCAGGTGTTTCCAGGTGAACACCAGGCTGACGTGGTGTGCATATCAAGGACCTCTTATGGGATCTGATGAGAAGGGCGCCTCACCTCTGCCTGCTCTTCCTCCAAACCCGTAGCCCTGGTCTGAGCATGAGAAAACCCTGGAAGAACCCGGATCAGGGGACATTCTCAGGACCCCTGGCATCTCCTCCTGGAGATGGTCAAGGTCATGAAAAAACAAGGAAAGATGGAGAAACCCACAGCCCAGGGGAGCCTAAGGAGAAGTGAGGACTAAATATCAGGTGGGGTCCTGGACCAAAAAGAGGTAATTTACGGGGAAACTGATAAAACTGGAGCAAAGTCAAGAGTTTCGTTCATATTACTAATGTTAATTTCTTGGTTGTGAGAAAGAGAGATTTTGTTGTGTCATTAAGAAAGATTTTCACATTAGGGGAGGTGGGCTGAAAGGCATATGGAATTCTCTGTGCTCTCGGCAACTTTTCTCTAAATCAAAAATTATTCCAAAATAAGATGCGTGGGTTTTTTTTTTCTTAAAGGTGTCCCATCAAAACTTATCCAAGAATCTGTCATTTCTCCACTAACTGGAAAAGCCTTCAAAGGGGGCGGGGTCTATTTCTGCCCTATGGACGCATCTTGCCCAGCATGTAAGCGATTCCTGAAAATGGACAGTTTAAAAAGACAAGAGTGGAGTCCATGAGCTGCTATTTTATAATAGTCATGAAGTCAGCCAGGGCAGGAGGCGAGGAAGGTGCTGAGCTTGGAGTTTCGTTCATTTGCTCGTGTATTTAATAAACGTCTATTCGGCGCCTACTGTGTGCCATGCCCTGTGTTGAGCGCCGAGGACCCAGAGAAGGCCACAGCAGACGTCCTGTGGGGGATGCAGAATTACACGGAGTATAACCGCAACGTGTCACCTTAATGAGGACAGGAGATGGGGGCAGGTCGGGCAGGGCAGCGGGGAGGACTCGGGCTTTGACCCCAGGGAGGTAGGAGCCCTGCGGGGGCTGTGGGCAGAGGGGACCTGATGCCTGTGCTCAGATGCGCCCTCTGGTGGTCACCAAGGGGAGGACAGGCTGTGGGGGCAGAGCAGAAGGGTTGTTCTGGTCCAGGTACACAATGGTAGTAGGTCAAAGTGCCGCTCCTTTAGCCCAGCGGGGGCTATGTACCCCCTGCAACCACACAAGAGATCAGAGCCTGAACCACCCAGCTAAGCACTCCTGGATTCCCGACCCACGGCCACTGTGTGAGGTGATTAAAGTGTTGTTTTAATCTGCTAAGTTGGGGGGGAAGGATTTGTTATGCAGCAACAGCTAACTGACACACCCTGGTGGTGCCCCCCCAGGTGAACGCCTACATCACAGCAGGGGCTCGGCTGACCCCAGCTGACCCCTGCTCACTCTATGAAGACGCTCAGAGGTGGAACCACTACATTGTGTGCGTAAGCGTTCCAAACGCGTTAACAACGCCCAGAAGTTAGATTTAAAAGCTTAAATTGGGCTGTTACAAATTTTAATTATGAATGAATACATTTGAATTTCAGCCACCACACAGCACAGGCAGGTGGGACAGCACAGTGGTTAGGAGACCAGCCAGAGCCTGGGTTCAGTTCCTGCTGTGCAGCCTCAGGCAGGCCACTTAACCTCTCTGGGCCTCAGTTTGCTAAGTCAAAGTAGAGTATCAATAGGACATACCTTGCGGGGCGACAGCAGGTTAAGTATGTTAAACCATATAAAACACTTAGACCAGTGCTGTTGGAGGGAATTTCCTGCATTGATGGATATGTGGCTATTGGGCCCTGAAATGTGGCTTCAGTTGACTGAGGGAGTAAATTTGTAATTGATAAATTGATTTAAATTCAAATACCCACAAGCTTGAAACCATGCCTGGCAAATAGTAAGTGCTGAATAAATGCTTGGGGAACTGCTGTGCCGCCACATTATCCTCCAGACCGCAAACTGACACCCCCTCCGCAGAGTGGAGGCCCCCCCAACCCGACCAGGCCCCTCCACTGCTCAAAGTCCTTCTATGGCTCATCCCTGCCCTCAAATGATGCCCCAGATTTGCTGATCTCATTGTGGTTACGACTTACAGCACGTTTTGGAATTCCTTTTTCTTGCCAGGATGGGCACTGTGGCTTTTGTCCTCCTTCCTCCTTGACTGGGGACGTGGAAAGGTGGGGACAAGGTCTGGTGCCAAGTAGGTGCTTAATTACGAGGCACCCCTGTAACCCAGCCTCTGTCAGCTCTGCATCCATTTCCTCTCTAATCATGACATTATATCAAGCCTCTGAGACTTTCCTTATAGAGGAATCAGGCTGTTCCTTACACCCAAAATACCCTTCCAGGCAGACTCAGCCCATCTTTCCTGCCCCCTCTCCAGCGGGGCCTCATTCTCTCTGCAGGCACTGGAACAAGGCGCTCTGTGTCTCAGCCTCATCTCCTTCAACTGTAAAATGGGACAAGGTTTTAGTAAGTTTAAAACCTGTGGGTTTTGGGTGGGTGGGAGGGTGAGGGGGCTAAAGGGGCACAAAAAAAATCTCAATCAGAATATAAATTAGTCACAGGGGCGGTAGTACAGCATGGAGAATATAGCCACTGATTCTGTAACATCTTCCAATGTTGGCAGATAGAAACTGCACTAGGAGGGGTGAGGATTTAATAACGTGAGTAACTGTTGAACCACTGTGCTGTATACTTGAAACCAATATAAGATTGTATACTAATGATACTTCAGTTAAAAAAAAAAAGGATGTGGTTTCTGCAAAGTGCCTGGCAGGGTGAGTATCTTATTTCTTAACATGATTGGTTAGTATCACTGCCATTCATTTCGAGGCTCAGTTTGGGTGTGACCACCTCCATCTATTCACACCCCCACCCAGACCCTCCCCCGGAGCCGTGTCCCCCACCCCAGGTCTCAGGATCTTTTTGGTGGGGGAGGAACTTTGAGGCCCTCTGGCACGGGACAAGGGACTGCATGCAGTTTTGTTTCAGTTCTTCTAGGCAAAGCCACGTCATCTTTTGGGTCTCACCTCCTTCAGGCCTTATCTCCTCAGGGACTCTTCTGGGTCCTCGACTGCATCAGGTCCAACTGGGGGATTTCTGCCTCCCATTCTAATTCGAAATCTACTGTGTAACAAGTGTCGGCAGCGATGTGGAGAGACTGGAACCCTTACGCATTGCTGGTGGAAAGGTAAGAAGGGGCTAGCCATGGTGAAAAACAGTCTAATGGTTCCTCAAAGAGCTAAACAGAGTTACCATGGGGCCCAGCAATTCCGCTCCTAGGTACCTACCCATGAAACGGGTATGCAAGCAAAACCTTGTACATGAGTATTTAGAGCAGCTTCATTCACAACGGCCAAAATGTGGAAGCAACCCTAGTGACCATCGATGGATGAACAGATACAACGTGGTCCATCCAGACACTGGAATATTACTGGACCATGAAAAGGAGAGAAGCCCTGACATGCGCACGTGGGCGGACCCTGAACACACGGTGCTCAGTGAGAGACACGACACACGAGGCCACACGAGCCCATTTCTGTGACACGTCCACAGCAGGTGAATCCAGACAAAACGTGGGCTTGTGGGTATCGGGCTGGGGAGGGGGTGGGGAGAATGTTCTGGAATTAGAGGCTATGGCTGCATAACATTGTGAATGTACTTAATGCCACTGAATTATACACTTTTAAATGGTACACATGGTGAGTTTCACCTCAGTTTTTAAAAATGCATGATATACAGGGTCTTCTCTTCCCTTGGGCTGCCTCTGTGGGGGCAGAGACCAGAGCCGCCCAGTCTCTGCTTGGTCTCTTGTGGCCAGCGCAAGGACAGACGTGCCGTAGGTGTTCAGTCAATGATTGTTGAATGAATAAACCAGCGTGTGAATCAACAGACTCGAGCACCTGCTCTTCCTGAGAAAGAACAGGCCACTTCTTCAATTTCCAGGTGAATCCGACAGAATCTTGGCTGAGGGAGTGTCAGGCCTTCCTTCTCTGAATATGTCCTCCCACATCCCAACTCTAAACCCGGGTTCTTCTCTAGCCGAGGCGCCTGTGGCCTTTCTGGGCGAAGGAGTGCAAATGAGAGAGGATTCAGCCTTTTAGCAAGTAAAACTTTTATTAAATAAACTTTCAGTTTCTCCAGACCAGAGAGAGGCGTTTTGGACATTAAAATGATGCTTGCAGCTTCTCACCTGAAACACGCCACACGGACAAGGACCTCTCCAGCCACAGAACTCAAACCAAGTCAACCCCAAGGTCCCTCTCAGCCCTTGTCTTGTCCTTCTTCGGGATGTGTGTGTGTGTGTGTGTGTGTATGTGTGTGTGTGAGTATGTGGCGGTTTGTTTCCAAAAGTCTGTTTGCAAGTCGAAACTTCATGAAATTACTCGTAGCAGAAATAAATTACATTGTACAAATCACGGAGGTGTTCGACGTGGAGTATAAAAATGGTATTTACAGCCAGTAAACATGGACCAGAAAGGTACACAGCACGGCACGCCAGCACGCACTCCCAAGCAGGCCCGGCGGGGGGGCTTGGCCGGCGCTGGGGGACACAGACAAGGCCCCCTCGAGGCCCCTGAGCACACGTTTGCACGCAGACACACGGGACACAGGCACGCTAGAGGGTGTCTCAGAACAATTATCAAACTCTGGAATATCGAAACGAGTTGGTCGGAAGATTTTTTTTTGTTATGTGTTTTTTTTTCTTCTTTTTTTTTTTGTTTTTTTGTTTTTTCTGGGTTGATCAACACATTTTGGTAGAAACGAAGGGAATGTTTTTTTTTTCTTTACAAATTTTTTTTTTTTTCTTGAGCTTAGTTAAGTCCTCTGGCGCCTCCTCTGGCGAGAGGCCCCGCTGGACGTCCAAACAAACTTGACTCTGTGCTTCAAGGTGGGTTTTTCACGGTTTGGGCAGCTATACAGAGGCACCCACAAGCTCTCCCTCCCGCCCCAACTAGGAAACAAAAATGCTTTGCTGTTTGATTCCTTTTCCCCATTTTTTTCTTCTTTGTATCTGCTCAGAAAGACCAAAATTAAAAAAAAAAGACAAAAAAACCCAAAAACTCTTTTCTTTGTAGAGGTATCTCTGGTAAAGGGGAGTTTGACCAGTGCAGGCTGGGCTTGCCCAACGCGTGTGGCAACCTTGATCATGAGATCGTGAATTCAGGCTGGTGATCCGAAGGCAGGGAGGGTGGCCGCCTGCCCTTGGGAGGGGACGCGAGGGCAGAGGGCTCCCCCCAACCCTGCCTGCCCCCCGACGGAAAGCTAAGGGCTATTGGTCGCATGAGTAAGGCTATGACTTGGGGGGAGGCCAGGGGGTCTCTCTTGTGCCTACATCCGGGGAAGGCAGGGCCCTGGGACGAGGGAGGGGAAGGGGGGAGGGTCCGGAAGCTGCAGCGAGGACCAGGGACACTCAAGCTGGCTGAGCCCAAAGGCCCTCGAGAATCGTCAGTGGCAGGGGCCAAAGTCCCGGAGGTATATCGTGTGGCTGACGATGCCCGGTGCTCCTCTGGCGCCCTGGTCTGACATGACAGCAGGAAGCGGGAGACACCAGGCTGTCCAGTCTCCCTCAGCCCTTCTAAGTCCCTGCTGAGTGACCGGCCCCGGGTCACCTTGTCTTGGATGGAAGGAAGTCGGAAAAGTTTGGTCCCGTGACCTATACTCAAAAAATATATATACTGTCTATAGCTCTATATATATACGTATATATATATATATAGGAAAAGTTGCAATTGCGTTTGGGGAAGCCACCAAGGAGGACACGGTGAGCCCCCCGGTGGAGGCCCCCGAAGCCGGGGCAGACCACAAAGCCCTCGGCCCGCTCTCTGTGGCCTTCGGTAGCGTTTCACATTTTGGGGACGGGGGCAAGGGGAGATGGGAGAGGGAGGGCTGGTGTCCAAACTCGGTTGTAATTTACGGAAAAGTCCTGGATCGGTTGAAAGCGGGAAACCCTCGGGTGGGGAGGCCCCTCACCTGGTGGAGAAGGGAGGGGCGTTAGGGAGCCGTGATGGGGGGCGCGCACCCAGACATCGTCTCCCACCCCCCCCTTGCCCTGGCCAGGCTGGGGTCTGGGCACCCAAGGGCCCCCATCTTTTCAGAGTCCATTTTGGGGTTTGGAGGCTGACAAACCCGGCTTGGAAGGGACTCAGGGTTGCCAAATATTTCTGCTTATTTCTGTCCCCTGAGCCCTGCTCTGGCCACTGAAGCTCCGAGAGGCAGCCTTCCCCGCCCCTGCCCCACCTCTGTTCCCCCGCAGCCGTGTCCCCAAGCTCTGGACATGGTGCCCAGCGCCCAGTAGGTGCTCAGTAAGAGTCTGCTGTCCTGGAGGGTTCAAAGTGCACGGGGCACCTGTTCGTTGCCCGATCCGGGTCTGGATGTGCCCGAACCTGTGGGTACTGACCCGAGAGGGTTTGCAAAGCAGGCACAGCCCCTAACTGAGCAGCTACTTCGTGCCAGACCCCAGGCAAGGTGCGCGGATGACGGCGGTGATGGCGGTAAAGGAAAATAAAAAATCCAGAGGAATGCCCGAAAGCCTTCCAGGTGGCGGGTCCTGGGCTCGGCTGGGAAAACCCCGCGTCCCCGGGGGCGTCCTCCCAGGCCACCAGGAAGGCAACTTCCATGAGCCACTTCACAGGTGGGGCTGGTCAAGGCTTGAGGTCAACGAAAAGTCTCCCTCGGCCCCTGGGGCTCACTTTGCTCCCCAAAGAAGGTGATTAGTTGGTGAAGTCGTTGGCTCTGATGGTCAAATACACTCTTGGGGATGTCTGTTTGGGGGTGTTATTTTGAGGGGTATGCTGGTGGGTGGGGCAAACATTTCACTTTCCCATCAGCCCGAGGGTACAAATGACACTGACTGAGGAGCTATGACAGGGGCCCCGCTGGGAGGTCCACAGGACAGGACAGAAGCCCCTCCCCACAGGGCACCCCACCCCAACCAAACCTGGCCTCTCGGGGAACTTCTATTCATCCTTCAAAGCCTTCTTCAGGAAGGATTCCCTTAACCATGCTCCCTGCCGCCGCCCCATCCCACCCTCGGTCCCAGCCCCGAGCACAGCGGGCGCTGCGGGTGATCTCCTCCAGCTCTGTCCCCACCAAGCCTCCCGCGGCAGCCCCCCAGCCTGGGGAGGGTCTGAAGAGTGAGGCGCGGGTGCGGACGGGAGCGGGGCGGGTGCGGACAGGAGCGGGGCGGGTGCGGACGGGAGCGGGGCGGCGGGGCCGCCCGGCGGCTCACCTGGGCCCCGCCCGCGGCCCGGGCGGCCGAGGCGCGCTCAGCAGGGGTGTCCGGGGTCCTTGGGCCGCTTCAGCTGCACCTTGAGCCTCTTCATGCCGATTTGAAAGCCGTTCATGGCCTGGATGGCGGTCTGCGCGCTGGCCGGGTTGTCAAAGCTCACGAAGCCTGCGGAGACCGGGGCGGACCCGCGATGGTGGGCAACGCGGGCGTCCTCGGCTCGCTGCAGGGCTGCGGCCCTGGCTTCCCGGCTCGCAAAATCCTGGGGGCGGGGCGTGTGCTCGCAGGGGCAGGTGGGCCCGGGGGCTGGGACAGCCCTGGCCGGGTCCTGACACCCTCTGGGGGATGGGCTGCTCACCCCCACCTGTGCTGTGCTCTGCTGAGACTTCCCGCTGGTGTGGAGCACGGGTGGGGCCTCTGAGGGTCCCGTTCTCCCTCCCTGCCCCTGGATGCCGCTCCTTCTGGGCCCTGAACCGCAGCCTGGCCTCCTCTGAGGCACCTGGTCATGTTCATCTGGGGTTTTGTCCATGCGTGTGTGTCCGTCCTACACTCCCCGCCCCTCCATCCCACCCATCCTACCGCTCTCTTTGTCATTTTCCCTTCAGCCAGCCCCTTCCCCAGACCCCAGGCCAGCCTCCTCTCCTGAGGCTTCCCCCAGGCCCAATTCCCTCGCTGGCCACCTCACGGCCAAGAAACCGGCTCCTGCCTCTCACCTCTCGGGCCTCGAAGGCTAGTGGGGTCACAGGGTGGGTCTCCTCTGATAAGCTCAGAGGTCCTGCCGAGGTCCCTTGGGGCCGTGGGCATTTTGGAGCTGGGCGCAGTGAGTCTTCATATCTATTATCCCATCTGACCGCCCCAACCATTACAGACATGAGGAAACTGAGGCTCAGAGACGGCTTATGAGCCCCTCGTTGTTGAAACTGACGGGGCTCCCCTCCACAAATCTCCCTCTTCCTCCTGGAAGTAGGACACCGAGGAGGGAGCCTGGGTCCCAGCTGGCGTCCCGTACTTGCTGTGTGGACCTAAGCATGTTGCTTGACCCATCGGAATCCCTCCCTGGGCAAATTCTTCCCTTTTATGACTGGATATTGAGTATATACAGGAGGCGCCTAATTAACGGTTAAGAGTCGGCTCTTCGAATAGGACAGGGTGGGATTAAGAGGCCAGACCTTGGAGTCAAACAGAATGGTTCTAATCTAGCTTCTGCCTCTTTGCTGCTGTGTGACTTCAGACAAGTTGCAGGGCTTCTCTGAGCCTTAATTTCCTCTGTCTCTGGGGACAAGGGAGTCTCTCTTGAGGTCCCCCAGGTCTTGCACAACTTGCCCTTCCCCTCCCTGTTTTCCCCTCCTCCCTCTCTCCCCCTTGCCCACTCTGCTCCAGCCGCACGGGCCTCCTCACCGTTCCCCCGACAGCCCAGGCCCAGTGCTGCCCCAGGGCCTTTGCACGGCTGTGCCCTCTGCCAGGAACTCTGCCCCTAGATCTCCCCATGGCTGGCTCCTCATTCCAAGTCCCAGCTCAAACACCGCCTCTTCCCATCAGTCTCTACTTCGTTACTGGTTTTATTTTGCTTCATACCCTTTATAACTTCCTGGCCTGTCTCCTACGTTTGTTTATTTCTATCTTCTTCCCCTAAACCTGTGCTTTTCAATTCTGTAGTCACTGGCCACGGGCGGTTATTTAAACTCAAATTCATTAGCTAAAATTAAAAATTCAGTCCTTCGATCACACTGGCAACATTTCAAGGGCGCAGGAGCTACAGGGGGCCGGTGGCTCGGACAGCAGGGACAGAGGACATCTCCATCACCGCAGAGAGCTCTGTGGGGCGGCACGGCAAGGTGGTGAGCTTTCCGAGGGTAAGGGTTTTTGTGGACTTCCTTCACTCTGGGTACCAGCACCTGGCACAGTGCCTGGCACACAGCAGGTGCTTAATAATGCTCACTCTGATTATGAACGGGGTTCTTTTGGGCCAGACGTGCCTCGTGGCTGACCACACCCTCCCTCCCCCATCCAGGGCGAAGGCAGCACGGGCAGGGGCGGGCAGGCGGCGGGCACTTACCAAAACATTTGCTCTGGTTGGTGGCCCGATCCATAAACACCTTGGAGGAGATGATACTGCCGAAGGGTAGGAACATCTGGGTCAGCTCCGTGTCTCCAAACTCCTGGGGGAGGTGGTAGATAAACAGGTTACAGCCTTCGGGACCTGCAGGTAGGGGAGAGAAAGACATAAAGCCCCCAAGGAGAGGAGGCGGACCCCCCGGGGGAGGGGTGTGGTCCGGAGCCCACATGTGGCATCTCTAGCTGTCAGGAGAGGCGTGCCTGGGACACCGGGAAAGGAGGGGTGTGGAAAGAGTGGGGAGGGGAGGCAGGGCGTGCTGGTCCCTTACCCGTATAATCCCACCCTCGGGTCCTCCAACCTTAGATGAGCCTCGTGCTCCAGATAATTTACAAAATTCAGCTGACCGCTGCCACCCAAAACTGAGAGAAATCCCTCAATGCCGGACCCCAGATGGTCCAGCAATCCCAGACAACCCCCAAGCCCCTTGAAAATCCCTAAACCCCAAACTCGGGATCAAAAGTCGGGTGAGCTGTGCAGGGGGGTGTACAAGATGCCCTACTGTATTTGACCTGATTCTGTAAGTTTAAAACTGGTTTTAAAATAAACCGTTCATTTACTGGAAATCTGATGATCTCAGAATAAAATAAGACAAGCAATTCCCCGGTCCCAAACCCCAACTATCCAGATATTTTTTAAAACCTTGGATAATCCTCCAAACCTTGGATTATTTTCACAACTCAGGTGATGCAAAAATAAAATCTAGTGGAACAAACAGATAATTCTTCAGTCCCAAACCCCAGACATCCTGAAACCATAGAATTTCAAAATGGTGCACTGTGTCAACCAGAAATAAAATTTTAAAGCACCACTCGCCCTCAAAATCATCCCCTCTCCAATAACCCCCAATGCATGGCTTGCATAAAAACTATAAATCATAGTAGCATTTAAAAATCTTGATTTTATCTGAAGTCATGAATAGGCCTCAAAACTGCAGCTCACCCCAAAGCTATAGATGACCTTCTCCCCTGCCCCTCACCAACAAGAGCAACCCCCAAACCACTCGAAACGAATATTCCCCACCTGGGAAAATACAGGATCCAGGACAGCACGTTCACACCCACCCCTCACCTTCCCAGTTAGGGCGACAGATCTGCTACAGTGCTTGCTTTAAAAAGCAAGTGTGTTCCAATATGATTAATAAATACGTTACAGAACAATTCTGAGTGTAACATGGAGTGTGTGTTTGCTTCTGTGCTACCTCATCTCCAAGAAACACTAGGTGAAAACAGAAAATTGCACCCAGCCGAACCAAGCCTCATAAGAACAAAATACACAGACACAGACACACAGACACACACACAGACACAGACACACACACACACACACACACACACACACAGCTCCAACACCTACCGGCTTCCTGAGCCCCCCAAGTGTATTATAAGCTACCTCCATCCCTGTCTGGGGTTACAAATCTCTGATTTCAGACAAGCCTCTTTCCGCCATCTCACGGTAACTCATGCAGGACATCCACGCATAAACTTCAGGTCTTTTCCCAGTTCAAGTGCCAATGTATCGTGGTGCTTGTGTATTTCTTAACCTGCTGACATGCACAACACTGTGCTCTCCTTTTTACTAGGGTCCTGTCTTCTCTTTGTTTCTTTGACATGTCACAGTCAGAGTTTTTGAAATGGTAGACCCCAGACCCAGTCACCCAGTGGCACCAAAAACTTTGAGGCCAAGTTTTGCAAATTACGGTGGCTTTGCAGAACTCACATATGAGTCATGCCGGCATGGCTACATTTGAACTAGTTTTTACCCACTCGGCCCCAGATGAGGCACGTAGGAGAAGGGGCCCAGAAGGGAGACCTCCAGGTCCCAGCCATCCACAGGACCATGACCTGAGGCCGCTGAGCTCCCCCTGAAGCTTCCACTGGCCCCACCCTATGGGGGGCCAGGGGAGGTGTTGAGGGGGTCCTGCGAAAGGCCTAGTAACGGCTGCTGCTGTCTTTGACTTGAAACACAGAGCGCCCTGGAGACACGATATCTGACCGAGGAAGAGGCAGAGCCGGGGCCCCCCTCCTTCTCCCTGCCTTGGGCTCGCCTCCAAAGCTTGGCTCCTGCACCTGGCAGGAGGGCCCCTTCCACAGGCCAAGGCCAATGAGAAACTGGGCAGAACCTCAAAGAACTCAGCCTGCGGGCTAGGCCCTCTGCGAGCTTCCCGGGCCATGGGGCAGTTTGGGCCTCCTGGCAGGTCACCTCTCCCCTCCTTCTGCCCCCACACCCAGTGGCTGGATTTACAAAGAGGAAGGTCTCTCTGGGTGCTGAGCGCATATGTGTGTCAGGAGCGGCCACTGCTCACGTCCCAGGTATGCACTCGTGCTGGAGATGAGGAAACTGAGGCACGGGGAGTCATGCGGTCACGCGTCAGAACTGGGGGGATTTGACTTTCCGTTGTCCTACTCCTCAATCTAACTCCCCCCTCCCTGGACTTTACTGGGGAGGCCTCAGTTTATCCCAGATACCTCATCACCCCACCCCCAAACTCAAAACGAATTTCCTCTCCAAAATTTCAGAGAATTGTCCAGGCCTGGAGAGAGGGGCTGGCGGTGGTGGGGTTACCGTTCCTCCTATGGGGTCGGGGCTAGCCCAGGGGGTCGCGGCCCCTCACCTTCTCGCTGCTGCTGCTGCAGGAGGGGTGGCGGCTGGGGGACGCTGTGCGCAATGGGCGTGATGGCCGCGGCGGGGTACATGGCTGCGGAAACCGGGGCGAGACAGGTGCAGGCGTGAGGCCTGCCGGGGCGGCGGGGCGGGGCCACGGAGGGACGGGGCCGCGCGGGGGAATGGGCGGGGCTGGAGAGGGGGCGGGGCCGAGACCGGCCTTAGGAAGGGCGATGGGCGGGGCCTTGGCTGAGGAAGGGCAGGACGGGGGTGTGGCCAGATGCTGAAGGGCGGGGAGGGGTGTGACCAAGAGTTGGATTGGGCCAGAGCCAGAAGTGGGAGTGGCTAGGCACTAGCAGGAAGGACCAATGAGAGGGCGGCACTGTGGGGGCGTGGCCAGGCCCTTGCGGAAGTGGGGTGGGCTGGACCCGCCCCCTCTGGGGAGGAGCCTCGAGAGGGGCGGGGCCCGGCTGCCTCCCTACCTGTGTACTGCTGGACTCCGGAGAAGGCAGGATGGAGGGTCTCAGCCACGGTTGGGCTTTGAGCTGCGGGGCAGACAGAGGGGCTGAGTGGAGCGGGGCAGCAGACCACCCCATCCTTAAGAGCCGGAAGGAGAGCAACAGACACCCTCCCCAGCTTCACCCTCTGCGTAACTGGTTTACAAGTACGACCCCTATTTTACAGGTGGGGAAACTGAGACCCAGAAAGATGAAGCAACTGAGGATCAGAGAGGTGAAGCAACTGGCACAGGGCCACTCGGATAGGAAATGGCAGAAGCCAAACAGGCCTCCAGCAATATTTACCCATCACTCTCTCTCTCCCTGGCCTGCGCCCCCCTGTCCCTCCCCTTTGTTCTCTGAATTCCCCAGGATCTCAGGCCTCTGCTGCAGATCACCACCCACCACTGTCCCTTCCCCTCTCTCCTTTCCGACACCTCACGGCACCCTGTGGATCTCTCGTGTGGCTGTGACCTTCTGTGGGTGTGTGGTAGGTGGGGAGAGGTTGTCCAGATCACCAGAGCCGGCGTCAAGAGAAAATTCAGACAAGATTCTGCTCAATTGGAAAGAGGTTGCTAGACGACAGGGTAGAGTTGGGGGTGGGGAGTGACTCTAAAAGGTCTCATGAATGCATCAGTTTGTGGACACAGAGCAGTTCTGTATCTTGGTTGTGGTTACATGGATGTTACCTGTGATAAAATGGCACAGAACCACACACACACACACACACACACACACACACACACACACACGAGTGTCTGTATAATGTGGTGCAACCTGAATAAGGTCTCCGTCTCCTGTTGGGTTCATTGTTCTGTACCAATGTCAGTTTCTTCCCAGGTCCGACACTGTACTAAGGCTATGTAAGATGTCAGCATCAGGGGAAAGGGGGCAAGGGGTCCTGGGACCTCTCTGTACTAATTTTGAAAGTCCCTGTAAGCTTTGATCATTTCGAAATAAAAATAAATGTTCCTCGGTGGAGAAACGCAGATGACTTACTTTACATAAGCAAGGTGTTGAAAGATGCTTGCCCTGAAACCGTGGTCTAGGGTAGGGAGAGCGGGGATCTCAGCTTCATGAAGGCAGGGCCCAGCCCACAGCTGTGCGTGGTCAATACTGAATGAATGAGTGAATACGGGTACTGATATCCTCCCAAACAGTAATGATTAGATTGGTGCTGCCAGTTTTGGTACAAGTGACGTGTTAAGCGTTTTCCTACTGATTTCATTGCCAGTGTAACCTCACGAGATGATCTGTCCCGTTTTTCAGATGAGCAAACAAGCTCAGAGACTTAAAGAAGCCACCCAGGGTCACCCAACTGGCATTTGAGCCCAGTAGTGTCCAGACGGAAATCGCCGATGTCTGCTCACCCTGCGACAGCCTCTTTCTCTGTGCCCACAGTTGACATCTACTCAGCTGAGGCTCCCTTGTCCTGCCCCCACTGTTCCCTGGGCACCATGGTAGAGGGACTCATGCTAGTCCCAGAGGCACCCTTCCTGCCCCCCGCCACTCTCCTAGGTCCCACGGGACCACCCGAGTTACCTGGGTAGGGCACAAGGCCATTGGCATACACGGTCTCTAGGGTGGGGTGCCCACCGGGGAATGGCACCACACCAGCAAAGCCGTTGGTGATGGGAGCCACAAGGCCGGGCACGGCGGTGGTACCCAGCAGTGGGGGCGAGTGCAGCCCTGTGGAGCGGAAGAGTGTCATGGCGAGCCTGGGCCTGCCACCGCCCTGCCCACCCGTCTGTGGGCCCCTGGCGGACTCTCACCGGAGGCGGGGGCGATGGGCGTGGCAGGCAGCCCGTTAAGGCTGACAGCGCCAATCTGCTGGATGTGGCAGGGTGAGAAGGCCACGCCGGGGCTCAGGTAGCTGCCCGAGGTGGACAGGACCGTGGTCTGCTGCTGCATAAGCTGGGGGCGGAGAGGGGGTCAGCGGGCGCAGTCGGGGTGGCGCCTGCCCTGAGATCATGGCTCCTTGGGGCAGCCCTGGTCCTCCAGTAACTGCAGGGGTGTCAGGTTGGCTGTCCTGCCTCAGGCCAGAGTCAGGGCTCAGTGAGGAAGTGGGGCTCAGCCTGGGATCAAGGCTCAGTCTAGGATCAGGTCTCAGGAATCTGGGCTTGGTCTTGGATCAGGGATCAGCCAACACCGACCTTAGCCGGGGTTGGGTCTCAGGGTAAAGGCAGCCTGGATTTAGATGCTCTGTGTGGGTTTGAGGCTGAGCCTGGATTTAGGGGCTGAGCATGGGAGTGCATGGTGTGTGTGTGTGTGTGTGCGTGTGCGTGTGCGCAAGAGGGGGTCATGTCAGTTCAGAGTTGGGATTCTGCCTGGGCTGGGGGCTCAGACTCATGGTGAATTCCCAGCTGAGGTTGGGGCTCAGAAATCAGCCTGGATTTGGGGGCTCAGCCACAGCCAGAATAGGACCGTGAATCAGAGAGATTGGACAAGAGACAAAGATGGGCAAAGAAGCAGGAGCCCTCAACACAGAATAGATGGGAAGAGAGACTGAGCCAGACCCCTGGAGTGGTCTCAGGAGCCCTGCTGGAGACAGAAGAGTGTCTGCTGGGGTCACTCACAGCCTGGGCGTAGGCACTGTAGGGGCTGAAGGGCAAGGTGAGGGACGGCGTCAGGATGCCCAGCTGGCCCACCATCTGCTGCATACGCCGCAGTGTTCGCTCCTTGTCCGTGTCAGCAAACTTGACCACCAGGCTGGAGGAGGCACCCTGCAGGGGCAGCAGCAAGCGGGGAGGGAAAGGAGGAGGGAGGTAGCCAAGATGCTGGGATGCCCGGAACCACACTGGCTGGGACCTTCGGCTGAGGTGTGGATGCCGTGGGCCTATAGCCACAGGACCCGGATACCACAGTGAGAGCAGCTCGGAGATCAACATCCCGGGTCCCTCATCTGGTCGTGCAGCCACCTGTGTGGCACAGGTGGGGCGTGCGGGCCCTGGGGCACAGTGGAGGACCCTGACTGTCTGCCACACTCTCAGAAACAGGTGTAGGATCTAACCACTGGAGAGGAACAGCGGGGGCGCTATAATTGCCACCTGAGAACAGGTGACACCCCAACCACCAGAGAGGCTGACATGGCCAGCTCAGTCCTTGCTGCCTGAGGACCCAGAGAGCAGGAGAGGGCAGCTCTGAGCCCACTCTGCACTTCACACACATTTTCGAGAATGACTCAGGGAGGAGTTGGTTCCCCAAGGCCCCATCTTCCCCGTGGCAGATCAGGACATTTAAGGACAGTGATGGCGGCTCCTGGGGCCTCCTTTCTGGGGAGCAGGGCCAGTCCTAACACCTGGTGGTTCTCCCTAGCCTCTCACCACTGCAGACCCACAAGGTCCCTGCTCTATTCTTGCCCCCCACCCCCACTCTAGCCCCAAAGGGGCATTTCCAGCCAACCTGGCCCCTTCCCTCCCTTGGGAACCCTCCGGGGTCCCCCTGCCATTGAGTCCCGTGCCTTTCCAACTGCAGGTGCTGGCAGCCCAGTCCTCCCTGCTCCTTGGGGGCTGCCCATTCCTATTGCTCACCTCCATCTTTGTTGCCATGTTCCCCTGCTGGCCTTAGCAAATCCTGCCCGGCCCCAGGTCTTGCCCCCTCTGAGACACCCTCTTGCACACACACACCATGCATACTCACACTCATGCACCCTCACACAATACACCCATGCTCATACACACATGTACACACCCACACCACTGTCAGAAACTGCACCTCTCTCTCCACCAGTGGTCTCTCTGAAGAGGAGTTGGGGCTCCTGGATGGCCAGATGGTGGGACAGAGCCCGCTCTGCCCCTGCCCCATCAACTCTGCCCCATGCCCCCCACCGTGGCCCAGAGCGCTCCTACTCACCGGCATGGTCTGGCTGCCATGCAGGGCGTGGATGGCCGCCTGGGCCTCCGTGTGAGAGGAAAACTTCACGAAGGCACAGCCTGCCCCAAGAGAAGGAGATGTGGTGAGGGGCAGCAGGGTCTCTCAGGGCGGGCAGAGGCTACACGAGGGAGGCTGGAATCCCCGGATGGCCAGCGAGTGTCACACACAGGCAGCCAGAAGGCCAGACGGTCAGACAAGAGAGCCAGCCAGCCACTTGTTCAGACAGACAGCTGGACAGTAAAGGGCCAGACGAGCACACACAACCAGCGGGTCATCCGTGCAATCAGAAACGTCCTCCTCTGACTGCTGCTTGTTCAGCATCCCCCAGAGTTGTCTGTCAAACACACAACCAAGGGGACTCACAGTAGGGGAGGTGGGTCCTGCCCGTTAGAACAAGTGACGGGGCCAGGCTCTGAGAACGCCCGCCGGCCACTGACACCGTGAGAACCAGAGCTGTAACCAGATATGCAGAATCAAGATGACAAGCCACCAGATCAATGCAGACAGATCCAGTGGGCACACGCAGGCAGAGACACACTCAGACCCAAACACATACACCAGGTGAGCACAGCTGGAGACATGGGGATGAAAGGTCACCAGAAGGGGTGACGCAGACGGCCAGCCCCACAGGCAGAATGGGGCGGACAGACAGCCGGAGAACACCAGACATACGGAGTGCCAGACAGAAATGGTCATCCGGACGGACACGCAGGCGGCAAAACAGAGACTAGGAGACGCAGGTAGAGTGACACTGAACCCTCGTCAGAGTCACGTGGGCACACAGGAGACCAAGTCGTTGGAGATGATTAATCAGTCACCCCCAGCTGGTACAGCAGAGTAGGCAGGTCAGGCAGATAGGCCCCAGAACACAGACAGATCCAAACTGACAGTCCCGTGGACAGTCGGGTGAGCACCGCAGCCCCACGCGGACGGGGCGCACAGGTAGGACCAGGTGGGACCGCACAGTCTCCGCCGGCCCGGCCCAGCCCGCCCACCACGTGCCCGGCCCCGCCCCTGAAGGCCAAGGCCCTCCCCAGCCAGGCCTGTCCCCCCAACCGCTCAGCCCCGCCCCCTGGGCCCCGCCCACACCAACCCGCCTCCCGCATGCCAGGCCCCGCCTCCATCCGGCCGCTGGCCCCACGTACTGGCCCCGCCCTGCCCCTGGAGCCAACCTGCTCCCCCCACCCCCGGCCCCCTGAGCCAGCTGTGCTCCTTCAAGTGCCCAGCCTCGCTCCGCCCAACCAGCCTGACCTCCGCGGGCCAGGCCCCGTCCCCACGCGCCCCACCCCGCCGCCCACGGTCACCTTTGCTGCTGCCGTCAGGCCCGCGGAGCACAGTGCACTCGTCGATGACCCCGAAGGGCTGGAACAGTCGCAGCACGTCCTCCTCTGACTGCTGCTTGTTCAGCATCCCCACAAACAGCTTCCGGTCCCCTGCGGGCGGAGACACCCCCTCAGCCGAGTCCTGGCCTCCGGGATTCCTCCGGGCCTCCAATGGAGAGCAGAGGCAGCAGTGCATGCAGGGCGCCCCTTTGTGCGTGTGCGGGGAGGCCACAGCCACACGCTTTCCCTGCCCTGGGTCTCTCCACACTCCCCCTGCCTGCGTGATGCCATTCCCCGCCTTTGCTCACACAGCGGCCCCGCCTGGAATGCCCTCCCTTCAATCCTTCCGGGCTTCTGTCCCACCTCTCCCACCCTCTGGGCGGAGAGGATCCCTCCCTCCCGTGCCCTCGGAGAGCCCAGGGTTAGGAACTGCCTTGCCTGGCCTGGGTGCCTGTCTGTCTGCTGTCATCTAGGTTTCCCAGGCAGGGGCGGGCGCTGACGACCCCTGCATCCTCACGCAGAGCTCCCCGCCCCACCTGGTGGGGCGCAGGAGGGGCCAGGCAAGCAGTGTCTGCTGAGTGAGTGAGGGCCTGTGTGTGCGCAGGACCATGTGCCTGGGGAGCCGGGAGTCCCCATCTGCTGGGGTTGGGGTGGGTGCCGGGCTGTGTGCCTGGCTAGAGACTGGCTGGAACCTGCCCAAGGGTAAGGCCAGGGGCCAATCCGGGCCAGCATCTCCCAGGTGAGGCGCCAGAGCCCTGCCCTCTCTAATTGCGCTGCTCCCCTGTAATCAGGACCGTGGCAGCTTCACCGCCCAGCGATGGTGAGCTGCGTAACCGTGGAAACCTGTTCTCTGGCAGCTGTCACTCATGGGGGTGGGAGGGAGGGAGACGCAGAAGCAGAGAGCCTGAGGGTCAGGCAGAAAGAGACAAGGAGAGAAAGGGAGAGACTGAAAGAGACCTAGGCAGGCAGAGAGAGAGAGAGAGAGACAGTAAGAGACAGAGACACATGGAGAGGAGCAGAAACAGATAAGGAGAGAGAAGCAGAGATATGGAAAGAGGAGGAGAAAGAGACTGGGGGTGTGGAAAGACAGACAGACAGACAAACAGGATAAAGAGACTGGGACAGACAGAGCCACCTCTCTAATCCCTGACCCACCCTGTCAGTCAGGTTGGAAAGTGCTCAGGTTGAAAAGGCTCCCTGCCCAGAAGCACTTCCCCAGGCTCCTACACATACACAGGGGTCCTAAAAGCCCCACTCACACACACCCTCCAAGGCTGGCTGCTCTGCCTCAGTCCCCAATCCACCTGAGATAGGGAGGGTATACGAAAATATCTCCAAGAACCACTAGCTTTGGGTCCCACTGGGGACAGACAGCTGAGCATCCCCCTTATGGGCACACCCCACCACGTGGGTCCAGACCCATGCAAACACCAGCCCCTCGCCTGCACGCCCACGTGCCCAGCCTGGAACAGTCCAGCAGACTCGCTCCAACATATGCTCCCACGCACAGGCCAACGGGCACACAAGCAGGCTGCACTCCCCCCTTACCCCCATGCCCCACCAGCCACACACAGGCATGCACACACGCACACATCCACACGCGGGCCTGCCCAGGTGTGCATGCTCACATACACATACAGGTGCACTTGCCCCAACACATGAATGTGCACGTACACACACAGCCCAGAAAACAACCTGCAGCCCCTTAGGGGCCCCATCCCCTCTGCATATGAAGCCCCCATAATTGCACCCTGACAGGAGTGGCAAGTTTCAGGCTCTACGGGAAAGCAGCTGGACCTGGCCAGACCCCCGACTCCTGGCCCGGTGGCGCGGTGGTTAGGTTAGGGACAGGGGCACATACCCCGCTCTCCTACCCCTGCCCCAGCCAGTAGCCTCAGCCCCATACCATTAGGTGTGTGAGCAGGCTTGTGACCGCTGCGTCCTTCCATGGAGGGCTTCCCCCCCACCACCATTCCACCCACCCCCAGCCTGGCAGCCACGGAGAGATGACAACTACCTCCGCGGCTTTCGCTGTCTGCAGGCTTCACCTGGATTGGCCGCGCCATCTGTGGAGAGACGGAGGAAGGGGGTGGTCAAGGTCGGCAGTAGGGGTATCGTGGGTGGGGGCTTTGCCTGAGCTTTGCTGGGCACCCCTGCCCTCCTCCCCAACCTCAGCATCCTACTAATCAGCAGCAACTAGCACCCCAGTCAAACCAGATGGCACATGGTCTCACCTACACAGCTCTGCTCATGTTGTCTGGAAGACTCCAGCCCAGTAACCATATCCCTTCCCCCAGGAAGCCTCCTCGTGTCCCCAGATGTGACAGAATGATTGCAAAGATGACCCAACTCCTTGAGTCCCTGTATGTGATGCAACTTTGCAGCTCCTCTCAAGAACTGGAATGTGTTTCCCCATCTGCTCTCGGCCATGTGACTTGCTCTGGCCAACAGAATGTGGTGGCAGTGAAGTTGTGGGGGTGTTGGGTCTTGGCCTCGCTTCCTCACAGCTTCACCCTTGGAGCCCCGAGACTGCCAGAGGGGCAAGCCCAGGTGAGCTACAGGAGGACAGGAGACCTGTGTACAGAGGGGCCCAGCTTACAGAGGGCACATGGGAGGGAGGTCATCCTGTCCAGGTAGCCCCAGGCCAGCCGCAACTGATGGCAGATGCATGAGTGATCCCAGGGTGAGACCAGCAGAAGAACTGCCCAACTGAGCCCAGCCTAAGCTTACCAACCTACAGAATCATGAACTAATACAACAGCGGGATTTGTTTGTTACTTGGCGGTAGCTCACTGACACATCAAGGAAAGCACTACTTTTAGTCAGCTCCCTGAGCCTGGGTAGGAGGGCTGTCATGCCCAAGGGGACCAGTCTGCAGTCTGTGGACTCTCTTCTGGACACTTCTGCCTCCCACCCCCAGTGCTGAAAATATGTTCGTTGGAAGAAATTCTCCCCTAATCCCCACGCCCAAATTTCCCCAGCCATGGGTATGGGCTAATGTGGATATTTGAGAGCAGACTTGAGGGATATGGGATAGAGGTGGCATTTGCTTCTCCACTGGTCGTAGGACCCCCCCCCCGAACCTGGTGTCTCTCGTGAGGCTCCTACTCATTCTTCAAAACCCAGTTCAAAAGACCCCACACAGGCACTCCCTCCACCCCTCCGGGTTCCTCCTCCCTCTGACTCAGGGCAGGAAGCATCTATGTCTTGCTTTGTCTCCCTCCAGCCTGGGAGCCACGGAATCACCCCACATAGGGCAGGGTACATGGGAAAATCAGATAAACTGGCTGAGCTGAACTGTTCAGAAGGAAGTGGCTAACACCCACCGGCACAGAAAGGAACCTGGTCCTTCCACACCAGGCCCAGGTTGGAATGAGTTCTTCCCCCCCCAGGTCAGCCACTCTCAGAGGAGGTCCCCACCGACATTCAGAAAAGGTGCTTTATAAATGTCAGTTTTCTTAACACAGGACAGCTGCCTAGCAAGTTTCAGAGAGGCACGATTTCCACCCCATTTTAAAGATGTCAAAATCTGTAAAATGTCAAGGGCCCAGAGAAGTCATCTATACAAGTCCATGGTAGGGGAGTCGAGGCACTAAGGTTTCCTAGACTTCAAATTTCGGGGTTCTACCGAATCCCATGAGTAGAGACCCCTCTCCAACTCTGAACCCCCAAGTCTCCTTCCCCTTCTCCCAGACCCTGTCCCAGCTCTGAGCCCCCTCTCCGAGCCCCTCCCCCTTCTAAAATCTTCCCCCTTTCTGAATGTGTGTCCTGGGCACATATGGGCTCCTTAATTTGAAATCAGCTGTGGAAGCGCCAGAACCAGGGAGGCCACGGTCTCACCCGTCCAGTGTCTCCAATTCCTGCCACCCAGCCATCCTCAGAGGGATCCCAACCGCTTGGGAATGGAGCGAACCCCCGTGGACCCCCCACACACACCCTGGGCCTCGCCACCTGGGTACCACACCCCACTAGCTGGAAGCAGGAGAGATGATTTCAACCAGATGGGACCAGTTTTGGGGCTGAGGCGGCAAAGGGGGGTGGGGGAAGAGGGGGCACCTGAGCTCCAGCCTCCTGTGCCCCAGCCCTCCCACCCCGCCTCCGCTGGCCCTCACCTCCTCCCCACTCCCAGCACCTTGGGCAGATGAGGATGGGGTTGCCATGGCAACGCTGATTCACCACACGGAAGCTGGCAATTGTTGTTGCCATGGAAACCGCCTCTTAGGGGCGAGCCCAGCTCCTGCCTTGCACAAAAGAGATATTTAAATATAATCTTCTGGAGATGGATGAGCCAGGGGAGGGGGGGCCCCGGGGAGGGAACCTGCCCCCGGCCCAGCACCCTCCACTCCCACCCCATTCTCGCCGCCTGGGTACCTGCTCCCCATCTCCCCCGTCCGCTGCGCAGCCTGGGACCTTCCGCCTCCAACTGGGAGGCCCCTTCCCCCTCCCGGGTCAGCTTGGCGCGGGGAGGGGTTCCCGCCCTGCCCCGGAGAAGCCAGGCGGGCAGCCCCCTCCTCTCTGGCCCCCCGCTCGAAAACCGAGGCCCCAGGCCCGGCCGTCTGCGCCCCGCGGCCCGCCTTACCCACCGGCCTGGAGACGCGCGCCCGGCTGGCATCCACGTGCCGCCGCCCGCCCGGCCGCCCTGGGCGCACAGGCGCGCACACGCCGCTCGCACGTCCCGGTCCCGCGCCCAACGCCCCGGCGGGCGCTGTGGATCCGCCAGCCAGAGGCCGGCCCGCCGGCGCTGCCCGCCCCAGCCTGGAGGAGGAGTGCCAGGGGGAGCTGGGTCTCCCCACAGCCTAGCCCTCCTGTCGCCCCTGGCCGCCCATCTGGCTCTGCCCACCCCTTTCCGGCTCCCTCTCTCCATCTGTCCCACCCAGGGCCCTCCCTCCCTCCTCCACCTTCTCTGGCTCCCCAGAGCTTTATCCCTTCCCTGCCCCTCCCTTCCTCCCTCCCTTTTTTCATATATTCAACAATATTCCTTGAACGCCCCAGGAAGAGTAATTCTGCAGCTCCAGGAAGGACCCCACTAGTCTAGCAGAGGGGGAGACAGAGGCAGGTCAGGGTTGCAACAAAGGGAAGGATCAAGGGCTGGGAGAGCCTAAAGCAGAGAATAGTGAAGGCCAAAGGCTATCTTGGGGCCTCGCGGAAAATGGAACATCTGTGGTGGGTTTTGAAGTATCAGTAGAAGTTTTGTTGGGGGAGAAGGGGAGACAGTTTCTCATGTTGGAGCAATACCTCGATCCGCTGGAAACATTCCCGTTGAGCAGATGGGCAAATGGGAAAGGGAGTGGAGAAAGTCAGAAGGCCAGAAGCAGAGACCCAATCTCCTGAGGGTTTCCTCAGAGTCCTCTCAGGACCTCGCCATCCCTCCAGCCAAGAATCCTGTGGGGCGGGCTCTGGGAATGTCTGTGTCTTTGGGGTGGGTACACATTAAGTGACTGGGATCCAGTCCTTGCTTTGTCCCCCGGCTTTTGCTGGGTGGCTTCAACCAAGTCATACACCACTGGAAAACAGGGCCTCTTATGTCTGAACTGTGTCTACTACAGATGGGGAAACGGAGGCCACTGAGGGGAGGGAATGCAGGCGTCTCCAGGTGTAAGGCTGGGGCTCCAAAGGCTCTCGTGGATTTGCAAAGTTGTGTCTTTAGAGGATGGGGACCCAGGGACGCCCCAACTGGGTTGTTTCCAGGTGGTGGTAGGGTTAAAGAAGCAAAGTGGACCCCGTCTGGGCTGTTCAAACCACCGGTCCAGCCTCCTCCTCTCTACCCCCCCACCCCCAGGTTCTAGCCCATCTCTGCCAAACCCTCTCCTGCTCTGGGTGCTTCCCTGGCTCCGTGCTGCCCTTGGGGTGGCGTGCCAGGTCCTCCACATTAGCTTAAAAGCAGAACAGACGTGTCCACACTAATCCATTTCAGGGGACCAAACAGGCTCGGAAAGACACCCTGACTGGTCTAGAGCCCTGCAGCCGGCTAGCCCGGGACTGCCTCTCCATTCCTCCAGCACATACAGGCCACGCTCCTGTCGGGACTCAGTGCCAGGCATGCATCACCTCACAGAATCTCCAAAACACCTCTGCGATCCCGTTTCACAGATGAGGAAACAGAGGCCTGGGAAGGTTGAATCATTTAGACATTCGCAGCCTTGGGGTCCCTCAACCATTCTCAGGTTTGGCTTGCCTCTGAGCCAAGTCATGGGACGTGGGGGGGGATCCTGTGAGGGGCCACCTCAGAGACCTCTGTGTGCAAAGAGGGATTTTCAGGAGGGGAGACCCACAGCCAGACAGACTCACCCCTTTCTGGGGGTGCTCAGAGGAGCGTCAGGACGGCCTCCAGGTCTGGGGTGTCCCTTGCCCCCGAGATGCTCAAATGGCACAGCCCCTGGTGGGCTCAGTGCCGCCCGCACGGGCTGAGGAAGCCTGTCTGGAGTGTGATGGCCAGGGGAGAACGTGCCCCGGAACCTGAGGCCTCCGCCCCGCGTGGAGTCTAGGGTCCAGCCGTCCATTCCGGGATCTACTCTGGGATTCCGTTATTCAACTTAGGATCCTATTCCAGAATGCTGAGATTTGATTAAACTGCATCCCCCATGGATGCTGCTGTCACGCTCAGGGAGGGCACCGGAAAGAGGGGCATCGCTCTTCAGAAAGCAGCATTATGGAAGGGGCACGGCTGCGCCCTAGGGGTGCGGGGGCAGGAAGCGCAGAGCGAGCAAATGACCGAGCTCACGCCCCTCCTGGTTTGTAAAAAGATAGACGCGTCCACGCCACACCGGCTGCTTTCTCTCTCACACGCGCACACACACAACTCTCACACACTTCGGGGGGCAGGAGCCAGGAGGGATGCTGGCTGTCTTGGTCTCTGGGGTGGGCCAGCTCTGCCCCTCACTCCCTGGCTACGTGTGCGGGTGAGCCGGGCAGGTGAGCCGGCTGGGGGCCTTTTCCAGCCCGGGGCAGACCTCCGGCAAGCGGCTGCTGCTCATCCTTTGGCAGAGATGCCTGGGGAGGGGCTCAGACACCTGCGGACACAGCTCACAGGCAAGGGCCCTTCTTCCCCGACAGCCCCCGCCCTCCTCATGCTGTACCCCAGGTCTTCTTCTGAAAGGCTGATTCCATCCCTGCGGGGGTCCTCGGGGGCGGGAGACTGGCCTGGGGTGTTAGCTCAGGGGCCCAAGGCATATACACTCAGGAAGGGGGGACTCCTGGGTCCGCACCCCATGGAAACGCGGCGCGTGTCCACCAACCCGCAGATGGGCCGGCTCTGTCCTATCTCTCTGTGTGACAGTGCAAACCAAAAGCCCACCCACAGAATGGGCAGATAAGCTGGGTTCGCGTGTGGAATACTACACGGCACCGATGAAGCGCCAGCCGCTGGTGCTTGCAACACGGACAGGGGGTGGTGAACCTCATCGGCATCAGACTAAAGGGGTGACATACAGACGGACAGGACTGCGTGAAATACGATTCCACTCACATTAGCTTAAAAGCAGAACCGGACAGAGTCACCCAATATTTCGGGGATGTATTTGTAAGTGCTAAGACCACGAAGAAAAGCAGAAGTTTGTTACAGCACAAAAGTCACGATGGAGGCTGTCCCACCAGAAAGAGAGGGGCTCCAGCTTGGGGATATGGGATGGGGGTGGGTTCTGAGGACCAGCTCTGTAGTGGTCACAGTAGGACATGCTGTATATTATTTTTCTAATTTTAAGAACTAATTTTTAGAAGCCAGGCCCCCTTTCTGGGGAATGCTGTGCAGGCCTGGGGGCAGAGGGTCCCCTCCAGGGCACCCTACATCCACAGGGTCTGAGCCACCTTCTACTTATTTGTCAAACATACGCCATCCCCTCCAGGAGGGCAAGGGCCGACCCGCAGGAAACCAAAAGCAGACAAGCCAGAGGTTCAAGGCCTGTGGAGTGGGGTGGATGGAGCTGCAATCCTCACTCTGCTGGGTCCCTCGCTGTCAACAGGGCTGGTAGCAGCCCCACACCCCTGGCCGACATGGCATCAGGTGAGGTGACCCCTCAGGGCTTGGTGACGGTGACCAATCTAGACATATGATGGCCCTGCATCATGTTCTTGGGTCGAGAACATTTGTCATTCTTGGGTATAGAACATTCTAGGCCTGTATTGTCTAACACAGTAGCTGACCCCTTCCCAGTCTAGAACATTCTAGATCTGTGCTAACATGGTAGCTGACCCCTGGTCTAGAATATTCAAGGTGTGTGCTGTTAGCAACCGCTAGCCCCCAGTCTAGAACATTCTAGATCCGTGCCGCCTAACACAGTAGCTGGCTCCTGACCTAGAGCATTCTAGATCTGAGCTATCCCTGTGGTAGCCACTAGCCACATGTAATGGTTTAAGTTGAAATTTAAGTTTATTAAAATTAATATTAAAAATTTGGTTCCCAAGTCACAGTTGCCACATTTCAAAGGCTTCAATAGTCACATGGAGCTTATGGCCAAGATGGTACCAGACAGCACAGAGCACTTTGATTATTGCAGAAAGTTCTATAGGACAGAGCAAGGTGTAAAATGGGGATCTGCAAATTACGACTCCATTCTGGCCCCCCTGTATGCTTTTGTAAATAAAGTTTTATTGGCACGCAGCCATTTACGCGTTGTCTGTGGTTTCTTTTATGTGGCTGTATCAGAGGCAGTACACTGGCAAGACCAAGAAAATGTACTCCCTGATGTTCTACAGGAAAATTCTGCTGATCTTGAGCTCAGAACATGTTAGAACTACACTGTCCAATACAGCAGCCGCCAGCCACATGTGTCCACTGAACACTTAAAATGTGGTGTGTGACCAGGAATGGAATTTTAAATTTTGTTTAATTATGATTAATATAAATATAAAACTCAACCTAAAAGCTAATATCCCACTGCATTCTTGGAAAACCTTTAAGTACGTTTATAACAACTTGGGTATGTGAATCTATTTTTCCAACTGTCAATTTTATAAAATGCAAATACAGATGGAGCATTTCTGGTAACAGTTGTGTAAGTTGAGATGGAGTGGGAGTATACAATACACCAGATCTTGGAACATTCTGGATGAAAATGTGAACCAACACATAATTTTTATATTTACTGCCTGTTGATAAGATTTTTAAGATATTGGGTTAAAATGAAATACAGTGTTAAAATTAAGTCACCTGTTTCTTTTTACTTTTTAAATGTTGCTCCTAGAAAGATTTAAAAGCTCTATGTGGCTTGCATAAGATGTCTATTAGAACATTCACAGTGACTTATCGGGGTTTTGACTTATTAGAGAATTCATATTCTCCTGATCAGGGTTTCTCAACCTTGGCTGGATAGTTATCACGGGGGGCCATCTTGGGTACTGGGGGGTGTAAAGCAGCATCTTGGTCTCTAGTCACTCCACACCAGTAGCACCTCCCACTCATGACAATCACAAATATCCCCAGACATCGCCCAGGGTTCCCTGGGGGCAGAATCTTCCCTCCTAACCTAATATAAACTCCTCTAGACAACGCAGGCTCTCATGTGTTCCTGCACTTTCAACAACCTGCCCGGACACATTCCTGCCCCCAAGTCTTGGTACGCTTGGTCCCCACACCACCCCCATCTCCGTCTCCATCTGCCACAGTCCTTCAAGACGAAGCTCAAATGCGCCCTCCTCCAAGAAGTCACCCTGTTTTCCCTCCTGTAAGTCACCACCGCAGGTCACCTGGTTCTCCCTGGTGATGCTGCCCCTGGTCACCCTTCCATCTGGCTGTTCACTCTGTGGTCGCCTCCCTGTAGTGGGTTGAATGGTGGCCCCCTAAAAATATGTCCAAGTCCTAACCCATGGAACCTGTGAATGGGACTTTAACTGGAAAAGGCACCTTTACAGACGTCGTTAAGTGACAGATCTTGAGAGAAAGTCATCTGGGTTTAGCATGAGTCCTAAATCCAATGACAGATGTAATTATAGGAGAAAAGCAGAGTTGATACAGAGAAGGCCATGTCGTGATGGAGGCAAGGACTGGACTGATGACCTACAGGCCAAGGGACGCCACGTTGGAAGAGCTGCCCTCCCCTCCTCCCTCTCTCCCCCTCCCTCACTCTGCTCCAGTCACACGGGCCTCCTCGCTGTACCTCCCACATGCCAGGCAAGGTCCTGCCCCAGGGCCTTTGCACGGCTGTGCCCTCTGCCTGCTAATGCTTCCTCACTCTTCAGGTCTCAGTCCAATGACACTGACACGCTGGTCCAGGCACCCTTGTGCAGTATGCAACCTACACAGCCACACAGATCCACTCTGGCGTGAGGTACAGGGCCCAGCATGCAGCAGGCACTCCATAAATGCCCGTCCTGGACTTCACTTCTGTCCCTCTGTAGCTTATACCTCTTCCTGAGCCTAGAGGCATGAGGGCTTCACAGCTGATCTCAGGAAGGACCCCGGATTTCCCCAGGCTGACAGCGGCCCCCCAGCCCCCCTCCCCAGGACTCACCCCCGGCAAGGTCTTCTGCTCGTGCAGGGCGGTCTGAGCTTTGATGGCGGAGTCCCTGGCACAGTAGGTGAGAAAGGCACAGCCTAGAGGGGGAGAGAAAAGGGGGTGTTAAGGAGAATGGAGGTTGCCCACCCACGTTCAGAGCAGTGTTATTCCCCAAAGCCGAAAGTAGAAGCAACGCAAGTGTCCGTCGACATAGGCAGGGGATGGGGCGGAGCTAGAGGGGGTGCGGTGCGGCGGCAATGGTCAGGGCCAATCAGGAGAGTCAAGGGGTGGGGCCAGCTCTGAAGTGGCCCAGAGCGAGGTGTGATTGAACCACTTCTGGGTGGGCGGGGCCAGGGAGGGCAGGGGGCGGTGCTAGGCGTGAGAACCTCAGGGACCAGACACCTTCAGAGACAGAGACAGAAAGAAGCAAGGAGGGAGAAGCCCCAGAGGAAGACCAACGAGAGCAAAGGTATTGTGAACGATATCTGCCCGAGGTGGGGTGGGGGCTGCAGGCAGGTGTCAAGATGGACCGAGGAGTGTGGGCTCCGCCCCAGGACTTTGCCTCTAACCTCTACGAAGCTTAGTTTCACTGTGTACGGAATGAGACCATCCGTGGCTGCTCTGATGCTGTTGGACCCCCCAGATCCCCCCACCCAAGGGGGACCCCCAGTGCAGAGGCCCTGGAGGAAGCTCCATGGTGCCCATTTGCGCCAAGGTGGTTCATCCACAGCTGGAATACTACTCAGCCTTAAAAAGGAAGAACTTCTGACACCTGCTACAATGTGGGTGGACCTCAAGGACATGGTGCTCAGGGACATAAGCCAGACACAGAAGGGCAGACCCTGTCTGATTCCACTCCTAGGAGGTCCCTGGAAAAGCCCCATCCACAGAGACAGAAAGTGGGTGGTGGGGCCAGGGGCTGGGGGAGAGGTGGGGAGTGAGTGTTGCATGGGGACAGAGCTTCTGTTTAGGAAGATGGAAAGTTCTAGAAATGGATAGTGGGAATGGCTGCATGACAGTGTAAATGCACTTAATTAATGCCACTGAACTGTACACTTAAAAATGGTTAAAATGGTATGTTTCATACTATGTATATTTTACCACAATAAAAAAATTGTAATTGTAATCTATTATAAACATAACCCCCACTCCAAAATACAGGGCAGAATGTGAAAGTGAACAATGTAACAAATAATTAGTCATGTGACCACTTCCCAGGTCAAGAAATAGAACATGGTAGCCAACGGAAGCCCCCACCCCATGATTATCACCCCCATCCCAGAGAGGTAACCACTACTCTGGACCTTGTGATAACCACCACATTGCTTTCATTTTGGTCTCCCTTCTGGCATGCATCATTAATCAATGGAGCTGAGTGCTTCCTGCCTTTGAACTGATAGAAATGGAATCACAGTGTATTAGTACCCTTTTCTATCTGGTGTCTTCCACTCAACAGGTGGTTGTGTGAATCAAGGGCGAATTCCTTTTTGTATCTGTGTAGTATTTTATCCTATAAATGTACTATAAATCTGTTAGCCATTCTCCTGTGTATGGGCATTTGGGTTGTCCACAGTTTGGGGCTATCATGAATGAAACTGCTGTGGAACATTCTTGTATATGTATTTTGATGCACAGAGGCATATCCAGGAATAGAACTCCTGGTTATAAGGTAGTTTTAATCATTTCTTTCACAGTTTCCAAAGTGGGTTGTACCAAAGTATACCACCACCAACGGAGTCTGAGACTCTTATTAATGCTTCATTTTCACCAGCCCTCAGTTTTGTTAGCCTTTTAAATGTCGGTCATTATGGTGGGCATGCCACTGTATGTCATTTAAATGTTAACATACATTCCTACAGTTAATGAATTTGGGCACCTTGTTGCCTTGTAGGAGTTCCTTATATATGCATATGCTTTTCCTTTTATGATTATATCTGATATGCACATTTTGCCCCAATCAGTGCCTGGATTTTCCACTCTTTATATGTGTGTGTGTGTGTGTGTGTGTGTGTGTGTGTGTGTGTGTGTGTGTGGTGTTTCTACTTTTTAAAAATTTAATTCCCCCAAGTTTGCAGGGAAAGAGGTGCTGAAACAACTAGCCCTAAGGCTTGACAGAAATTAGGTATAGCTGGCAAAAAACTGGACAGCAGGAGATGTAAAATAGAGGCAAAAACCCTTCCTCTTTGGGTCCTTTCTTGCCTTTGGAGCCCCATCTGCAGAACATGGAGTGTGCTGGCCCTGGGGTGGGGGGTAGAGTGGGATCCTGGAGCAAACTTCAAGTCCATCACCGTGGGTCTAGTGAGTTTACTCCAAGGGGAAGGAAAGGCGAATTGCTCGCCGCTGTCCCTGGTGCTGAAACATTTTCCTGTTCTCTTGGCCTCGAGGTTTCTCTTTCCTAGTTGGCGAAAATATGTGGTGTTTACCCCCTTTCTGGCTAGAAACAGAGCCTTGATTTTTGGTTTCTGTTAGGGTTGAATTGTTTCCCTCTACCCCAAATTCATGTGTTGCTCTTCAAACCCTCAGGAACTTATTTGGAAATAGAGTCGTTGCCAGCGTGATTAGTTAAGGGCAGACTGACTCAGAGTGAGGCCCAGGGCAATAGGACGGGCATCCTTATGGGGGAGGTTTGGGCACAGACACGTGCACTCAGGGAGGGCGCCACGTGAACGCGAGGGCACAAATCTGGGGGCTCTGTCAACAAGCCACGTAAGCCACGTAACAGCAAGGATCCCCAGCCCTGTCAAGAGCTGGCAGAAAGGCCTAGATAAGAGTCTCCCTCGTAGGCTCCGAAGGAAGAACTCATCAACACCTCGAGCTCAGACTTCTGGCTTCCAGGACTGTGAGAGCATATTTACAGTTTCTGGTTTTTTAAGCCTCCCTGTTTGCGGTACATTGTTTCACAGTGCTAGCAGACTGACAGAATTCCCAACCAGCACGGGCTTTTAGTGACGCTACTAAGGCTCATTGGTTGTTAATACTATAAGCTTATATACAGTAAACTCCCTTGATCCTCATAAATTTGCTGCTAGTATTGTGCTCACTTTACAGGTGAGAGGTAAGTGATTTGCCCATGGTCACACAGACGGTGAGCCCAGCCCGGCCAGCCCCATCCACACACCATCCTTGTCATTCACAAGGGGTGCCGGGCTGGGGTCCAGCATCCTCTCCCCATGCTGGCTGAGCCTGGGGTTCTACCCAGAATGCTTGGTACCTGACAACGCTGTGGTTCCCTTCCCACCCACCCCCCAGTTTCAAAGCCTGGACCAAAGCTGATCTTGGGGGTCAATGCCCACAGCTCTCTCTAGACCCAAGGGCAGAGCAGGGGCCAGTGGGGGGCTCTGTGGGGAACAAGAGATTTCCTCAATGAACAGAAGTTTCCTAATGACCAAATTCGTCTCAGCATGACTCTCTGAAGAGGGAGGGAGCTCCCCACCTCTGGAGGCAAGCAAGCAGTGGCTCCCTACGGAGGAAACTCCATGGTCAGGGAATCCTGAGAGTCCCTCCTCATGCCAAAACCCTCTGCTCTCTGCTCTGAGACCTGAGCTTCTGGGATTTCATGACTCAAACTGGTAATAATAGTAACAGTAAATGCCCACTGAACACCAGGCCTCTGACAGGGGCGCCTTGCCGTATCAACCCCAGCAGGCCACGAGGGCTGTGAATCTCTGTTGTTTTAAGCCAGATGTGTGGTCATTTGCTATGCCACCCCAGGACACTAATACAGATGGGGCCCAGGAGGACGAGCCGTTTGGAAGAAAGATGCCGAATCTGATTTGTGCCCTCAGATCCATCAGAAGGACAGGGGGACGTCAGGGTTAGGGCCCCCCACCCCCAAACTGGCTAAAACTTCCCCAGATGGCCCAGCCAGGAAGTACTAGCTGTGCACAAAGCCAAGCCCTGGGCCTGATAGTTCCCAGTGCTTCCCTGGAATCCTTATTCTCCCCATCGGCTATTTTTATATCCCCATGTTACAAATGAGCGAACCCAGGCTCCGAGAGGCTGAGCAGCTTTCCCGAGGTCACACAGAAAGCCAGAAACAACTCTTGCAGCTGAACCCAAGCTAGGAGTAAAGGGCTTCTGAGTTTCCAAAAATCCCAGAGCACCGGGGACTACTTAAGCCTCCAAAGTGTGTTGCACTGATCTAATCACCTAAAAAAATTGTTTTAAAATTGAAAAGAAAAAATTGTTTTTTTTCCCTTCCTACTATGTCATGCATAGACCTGAGATTTCTGTCCCCCCTCAAGGGGCTTGGCAGGCCTGGAAACTGACCCCAGTGGATGCTGGCCATGTTCCCGGTGGCAGCTGACCCCGGCCACACCGCACACTGACCTCTCACTGGCCGCCTCTGAACTCACCTTCTCGTTGCTCACACGCCCCCAACCCTCACCTTTGTCTGGGCTTGTTTCTCCTCGACCTCCAGGTCCCACGGAGCCCCCCCCCACCCCCAAATGATGTCAGAGCAGGGACCCCATGGGCTTCTGCTGCGCCTGTATGTTCCCATCAGAGCTCTACGACTCCACGGCACAACTGCCCAGTCACCGTGCCCCAGCTCCCTGAGGGTGGGGACATGGTGTGCAGCTGTCAGCAAGGTGTTCCCAGCACCCAGCACACTCTGTGGGCTCAGTAAGAATCTGGCCACTACTCCTGGTCTCCATCCTGGCCCACCTTCCATCAGCGTCCACCTTGCCCAGGTCCCACTCATGTCTCTTGGGTCCTCCTCCCCACAGAGGCCACCAGAGGGCGCCCGTGAGCCCCTGAGTCAGGTCCCCTCCTGGGCCCACAGCACTCCAGGGCTCCCACCTCCCTCAGGTCAAAGCCCAAGTCCCCCCTTCTTCCTCCACCCCACCCCCCACTCTCTCTGCTCCAGCCACACGGGCCTCCTAGCTGTTCCTCCAACACACCGGGCATGGGCCTGCCCCAGGGCCTTTGCATGGACTGTTCTGGAATCTGCTTCCCCCAGATCTCTGCATGGTTCACTCTCTCGCTGCCTTCAGGTGCCGACTCAGATGTCACCTCCTTAGTGAATCTTCCTTTGAGCACCCTGCTTAAACTTACAGCCCTTTCCCCACCCCCACCCCTGTGCTATTTTCTCCCATGCTCTTAGCACCGTCTCACGTGTCATGCTCAGGTTTCCTCTGCTCTCTGGAAATAGAGCGTTCCTATGAAATCTTTCGTAAGCTGAAATGACATAAAGCTAAGCAACAATTGCCACTAGCCTATATGGAAATTCTTTTGGGGCATTCCCAGACTCAAAAGATAACCTCTCAGGCTGTCCTGACACCTTAGGACCCATCCTGCTAAAGGGTGCACAGTAAGTGGAGATAAAGCACAGTGGCTCCAGACACCGTTCAGCGCTCTGGGGCTTGAGGCTGAGCAGCTGAGGGTGGTTCCCAGGGAAGGACCTGGGCGGGGCCCTCCCCTCCCACTGCTTGCGGCACACACGCCTCTGGAAGGGCTCGTTGCAAAGCCCACGCTTTTCCCCTTTTCTTGTGAAAGTGAAAATCCTCTGTGGATTTCTCTGGTAAGTGAAAACAGGTCCTAACGTGGGTCTTTCATAAAAGCAAAGTGGCGTAACACGAACTTTAGAAAATTGGGGTGCTTGTATTTTATGTCTCCTCCACTGAAATGTCACTTCCACAAGGACAGGGGTTTTCCCATATTTTGTTTAGTGCAGGGTCCCCAAGACTAAATAGAGCCAGGCGCACAGTAGGTGCTCCATAAATACTTGTTGACTAAAGGAATGGTTTTATTTTCAAACTGACTTGCTGGTATCGGGCCACCTCCTTGAGGGCAGAGACCGCATCTGAGTCGTTTTTATCCCCTTTCCCACCGTGCCTGGCACAGGGTCATTCAGTATTTCCTGAGCATCTATTATGCACCAGCTGTGCTTGAAAAACAGACGCAGGAAAAACGTCTTGTTCCTCCCTCTGATCACCAGCGTCTCCTCCTTCCCTGGCCAGCCCAGACCCCAACCACAGCCAAACAAGCACATTCCCATTTCAAGTCCCTTTGATCTCAAACCCCCTGCAAACTGGGTGCCCCATTTTTTTTTTATCTTTAGCCTCAGCACTGTCATTATGGGCTAACGATGGGATCAGATCTTTCCCAGTGACTTTTTCTGCTGTGTGATCTCAGGCCAGCCACTTCACCTCTCTGAGCCTCCACTAAGGGTTATAGAAGACATTCCCTTCTGCCGTGGGGCCACCTCACCACCCTCTCCTCCAACTTCTCCGTCTCAGGCTGTCTCCTGCTCTGCTGAGAACAGCGGGACCGACAGGCTCTCTCCTTATTCATTGTCCCTTCCTGCACCTAGTGTCCCACTGGCTCCTGGCTTAACAGGGCACGGCTCACACTCCTGGAGGCTGGATGGCACACCCTGTCTCCAAGCTGACCTCCTCCCTCCTGGCCGCTGCTCCGCGGCCTCCATTACTGCCTCCTCTGCCTCAATCTTACACACTGGGGCTTCTGAGGGCCCCTCTGGACCCTTGATCTCCTGCCCACAGCCACCTCGACTCCTCCCGTGTATTTAGTCACCATGATAATGCCCCCAATCTGTGCACCCACCTGTCTGCCTACCCACTCATCCACCCACACATCTGTCCACTCACCCACACATCCACCCATCTGCCCACCCATCGATTCCCCCACGCATCCATCCATCACCTGTCTAGCCACCTGTCCACCCATCCATCCACTTGCACAGCTCATGGAGGAGAGATGGGGACCCTGAGGCGGGATTGGGATCCCATAATGGACCGTGTCTTCGGGGAAGGTGTCACCGAGAAGGTGAAGTTTGAACACCACGAGGCAGGAAGCATGTAGGTCTCCGGGGCAAGAGACGACCTCACTAGGAGGTGACAAGCCGCGCAGAGGTCTGGGCGGACAGCGCTCAGGCGGCGGACACAGCCCGTTCAAAGGCCCAGAGGCAGCACCACACCTGGTGTGTGGGAGGACCAGCGAGGAGGCCCTGTGGCCGGAGCAGAGTGAGGGAGGTGGAGGAGAGGGAGGAGGGGAGGGCTGGAGGGGCCGGGCCAGGGCGTGCAGGACCTTGGGGGCCAAGGGCAGGACTCAGGTCATTCTCTAGGGGGTCTTCCTGGGCACATCCCTGGGCCCCACCGTCTGGCAGGGACACCCCATCAGGACAAGCACAGATGTCCCCAGACATGGTCCCGGGTGAGAACCCCTTCACCAAATGCCTTCCTCATCGTTACCTCCCCTGCACAAACATGATTTCATCTCTGAAATGTGCTCCAGCCACCCCCTCCTCTCCACACCCACGGCCAGGCCCGCTGGGGCCCTACCCTCTCCCGCCTGGGCCACGGCTCAGCCTCCTCTTGAACTCTGGCCTCCCGTGCAGCACAGCCTCCTGTGCCCGTCGATGAAGGGCTGTCCCTCCACCCAGCTCTGCTTTGCCTCTGCCCCTCCCTGACTCTAAACACTGCCACGTTCCCCAGGACCCTCAGGTCAGAGCGGAGACTGCCCGCTTGGCGGCCCTTCCCAGCCTCACCACCGCCCCCTACTGTCCTCTTCTCTCAACCTGCCTCCCCTGCCCGTGCCCTCCATGCCCCTGCCGTCTCCCAGCACAGCCCTCTGCACGTCTTGGGTGCTGGACTCTGGGGTTCCAATCCTGCCTCAGTGTCCCCATCTCTCCTCTATGCAGCTCTTCCCC